>CXYZ01003775.1:311374-416336 GCA_900006705.1 Sonneratia caseolaris | reverse complement strand
TAAGTAAAGGGTAAATTAAATATTCAGAAAATTTTAATTTATGTATTAAATGATCATCTAATCATATATATATATATATATATATATAACAGAAAAATTCTTAAGCTAATGAGGTTCCATTAAATCTTAGATGAATTGAGTACATAAAAAAGAAGGATTCGTCTCTCTCCTCTTTTTCTTTTTAGCTGAAGAGAGAGACTGTCCCTTGGTTGAGTGAAGTGCTCACATTAATTATGATTGTCTTATTTCATGGTGACATTTGACCCCTCATTTACATTTTTTATATTTGCTTTTAAATCAACCTCTTCATAATCAGATAATATTCAATAAATCTGGTCTAAAGTTTGAAACTATTGGGATTAGTATTGAGGATTGAAAACTGTATAATATAATATTTGTTAAATTAATATAGATACTATTAATATAAAAATAAAAAGAAAAAAATGCTGGATGTAGAAGCAGCTCACTCGTGTAGTTCCCCAACTCATCTCATCCCCCGTCCACTAAACAATCTGTACCAAATATTGGGTCCAAAAGAATTTAGTGAAAAGGTTAATTATACAGAGTTGTTAGCTCGCAAAACTAGGGATGCACGAAATGAATTGAATCGTAGAACCGGACCAATCGGTTAGTGGGGATAGCATCTTTAAGTTAATCAATCGATACCATTCATTCCTCTAAGGAAGAATTTTGGGAAGTTAGATCGATATTGCATGATATTATAGAGGAGTCAGAGTTTCTGGATGCATGGGCAACAACGCTTTTTGGATTCCTCAACCTTAGTCAATTAGGACATTCTCCGGATCTCCTAGGGGGTTATCTGCTTTATTTATTTATTTTTCTATTGGAGCTGTTAATTGAAGTCTATTATTAATCCCAAAAGAATTTTATTTTATTTTTTACGGTGTATTGGTTGAGTGGTCAGTTTAACTCACAAAATATCAACATGTTAAACAATACAGTTAAAAAAACATTAATATTTCTGATGGTGTGACTTGATTGGGTTGCTCATTCTTTTTTTTTTCACCATGTAGTTTCCCTAGGTCTACCGAGACACATTTCGAGACTAGTACATGGTTGGGGCGGGATTATTGAAAAAATTTCCGTCAATCCTCCTAACCTTTGATTCGATTCTTAAATCACCTAATTGAAGGTATAGTGAGAGAACCATTAGTTCAATCACAAGTTAGTAGTTTCTAGTACATTTCTTTCTCTCATGGGAGCATTTAACTAAAGTTGTACATGAATAGGTCGGGCTCACCTATTTAAAAGCTAAATCAATAGGTAATAATACACAACTTTCTTTTCATTTCATCCATATTTGTTCATGTCCTCACCACTATCCTATCATATATGTGGGAGTTATAAATATGATAATAATAATTTTTTCACTATAAAATAATAAAAGGAAAATTACATTTATGTTCATTATTATGACATTTCTTTCTCCTATGCGAAGTTGCGATTGAAATTGTGCATATTGTCGAATTTGCCAATGGACCTACGGGAGATTGGACCCATACCAACGTAAAAACTAAATTGATAGATAATAATCATATATAATTTTATTATAAATGAATAATTTTTTTATTTTATTGGTACGTGAGTATATTCTCAACATTAGTCTACTATATAGGCCAACTTATGGATCTGACAAGAATAAATCCCTCGTTCTATAAAAAAAAAAATTGTCTTTGTGTCCATTATCCCAGCATTTCAGATTTTTCCCCCAAAAGGCAAAAAAAAACAACATTGACATATGGTGCCTTTTTATTTAGAGCAGTGATTTCTTAAAAAAAAATCTCAAAAATCAATTAGGAAAACTCAAACATAATAAAGCCAAACCCTAAAAACTTCAGCCCTTATAAAAGTCTAAAATTTGTAAACTCTAAACGTACTAAGCCTCGAAGAACCCTAAATCCTACCGTAACCCTAAAACCCTAAAAGAAAAATCACAAACCTTAAGAAATTTAAAACGTACCAAATCTAAGAGCACAGATTATGCAAAATTTTCCAGACTTGGGATTTAAGATTGTTTTAATTTTACTTTTTTTTTAAAAAAAATTGCAAATACTTTTATTGTTCATGTTTGATAAAAGAGAGTCAAAATTAAACATTGAATGTTTCCAAAATTCGATTATATATTTAATAAGATGAAGGAATTTTTTGAAAATTTCAAAATATATATTATTTTTTAAAAAAAGAGCAACGTGTACTGTCATGTCCGTGTCCCTCCATGCCCCTTGAGCACAGGGCTTATTCCCATAATTAAATACTCTGTCAAAATTATTCGTCCGTTGTATATACGTAAGGGGCTAGCTAGCCGGAACCGATTTAGGTTGAAAATGACCTCACCTGTCTCATCTAAATTATTCAAATTATTTCTAATTAATTATTACTTATTTACCATGAATAGATAATACTCATATTATATATATATATATATATATATGATATTTATGTAGGATGGTGCATGATGACAATATATTGTTCTTATTGGGATTATATAAATAAATAAATATATATATATATATATGAAGAGTTACATCAGTGTTACGATCCATTGGGTGATGTAATTTCTCACTCTATATATGTGTTGGGCGGTGATGACCCGCTCTGTGCAGGTCGTATAAGTATCCTCTCGTTGAACATTGCTGACGAATTCCGATTTCCGGAGGACCTTTTTTTTTTTCCCAGAAAAAGGGTCGATCCAAATATCACAGTCCCCTGTCTTTGATTTTGTCTTGCCGGAAGTTTTATACGCGAGTTCGATGTTTCTTTTCCGGTGCGCACAGCACTTAGTCCCGCGAATTCGGTTGTCTGATCTGCTTGTGGCCAAGAAGAGGATTTGCTGGAAATGTAGCGTGTTTTCAAGAGGCTGAACTGAAGGAGAAGGAATGTGTACCAAGTCTGGTGAATGCTTCCATCACGATCAAAGCTTATTGGAAAGAAGGCATGCCCGATGAAGTCTACGATTTGGAGCAGGGGATGAAGGAAATGACAACCATCCAGAGCAGTTGCTCTCCAAGTCTCCAGCAGAGCCGGTTGTTGGAACAACTGTGCTCGCTTCCAAGCCCATTCCTTCTGCATTTTGATAGGACCCAGAGGCTAGTAGAGGAAGCAATCGCGGGAATGAGCTGGCTCTGCAGCTTGCATTTGCTGTATTCCTTCCACGAAGCTACTGTCGGCCTTGATGTTGAACGCATTCTCAGAGACAATTTTGGCTGATATTGCATGTACACAGCTCGTATTGGAAGAGAAATGTCTGTATGAAAAGAGCTGAAGCTGTTACTACCTCAAAGCAACTGTTTATGAATATTCTTTCTTTATTTTTCATCTTGCTCAATCTGTCTATGGAGAACGCATTTCTTATTCTTTCTTGAGTACTGGCTGTTACACATTTGTCCTCGAATTAATTGGAGAACTATTATCTCGAAATGGTTATGATGATGATGACGATACTCATAATCAGTCCTGATGAAATTAAACCATGCAAATGATCTGATCGCTTACTGGAGAACAATAAATATAACATAATCTCATAGCTAAGCCAAGCCCCATAAGACCAACCCCATCACCCAGGTACCACCACCGATGAGCTCTAAAGTTTGGTGCAAATTCCAATCAATATTTCGAGGATTCAGAGAAAGGAATATTTGCTAAAGCGGTAAAGGTAAAAGTGATGTCTATAATTTCCGGCTGCCATTTCACCAGGAATTGCTTTCAAGGAACCCATTTGACACACAACAAAGAAATATCAGGTGACAAAATGACCCAGAGGGCAATTTTCAAGCTTCAACGCATACACCTTAAGCCTGTGGTTTCTCCCACTTGAGTGGCTTCACAACCTCCCAGGTGAAGTCGGGGTCGTCCCTCCCGAAGTGGCCATATGCTGCAGTCTTCAAGAACCGACCGTTGCCGCCCCTCTTCAGGTCCAAGTTAATCGCGATCAACCCAGGCCTAAAGTCAAAGTTCTCCTTCACAATCTTGAGGATCTCCTTGTCGGGAATTTTTCCAGTTCCATAGCTGTCCACGAAGACTGAGAGTGGCTCAGGAACACCAATCGCATAGGAGACCTGGACGAGGCACCTCCTTGCAAGCCCATTGGCCACAATGCTCTTCGCAGCTTGCCTCACAATGTAGGCTCCACTCCTGTCCACCTTGGTCGGATCCTTCCCTGAGAAGGCACCACCTCCATGGGCCCCCCACCCTCCATATGTGTCGATGATGATCTTCCGACCGGTGAGTCCAGCATCCCCATGAGGCCCACCAATTACGAATCGGCCTGAAGGGTTGAGGTGGAAGATGGTCTTCTCATCAAGGTATTTCTCTGGGATCACAGGCTTGATCACGTGCTCCTTGAGATCTGCAGCAATCTCATCATTGGTCACAGTCTCATCATGCTGGGTTGAGATCAGCACGGTGTGCACACGGACCGGGACCATGGCTCCATTCTCATTGTAGTACTCCACAGTCACTTGGGTCTTCCCATCCGGCCTGAGCCAAGGGCAAGTTCCATTCTTCCTCACCTCAGTCAGGCGAGCACCAAGCTTTGTTGCTAGCACATGGCTCAGCGGCATGAACTCAGGGGTCTCATCAGTGGCATAACCAAACATATGGCCCTGATCTCCAGCACCGATGTCCTCAGGACGCTTGGTGAGGTGACCATGCACTCCCTGAGCAATGTCAGGGCTCTGCTGCTCAATGTTCACGAGGACATTGCAGTTATCAGCGTCCAGGCCAACATCATCGGACACAAACCCGATTGAGCGGCACGTGTCACGCACAATCTTTTCATAGTCAATCTCAGCCTTAGTGGTTATCTCCCCAAAGACCATGACCATGTTGGTCTTTGTGCAGGTCTCGCATGCAACCTTGCTGTCAGGGTCCTGAGCAAGGCAGGCGTCGAGGACTGCATCTGAGACCTGGTCACATAGCTTGTCAGGGTGCCCCTCATTAACCGACTCAGAGGTGAATAGGAAGGTCTCCATCTCCTTCAAGCTGTTTACAGATAACATCATCACAAGCAAGATCAGTCAGTGCAACAGCGCTAATACAGACACCATGCGATCAAAAGAATAACTCGATAACTTATTTTAATATTTCATTTCAGAATTATCCTTTTCTTCCTTTAGGGAGACCAATTTGATCAAAACTACAATTGTAACTGACGACAATATCAGTATGTCATCAAGCACAAATCGTCATCCCTACAGATCACAAAAACATCTCCAAAATTCCTCATATTCTGCAGAACCAATTGACCGCCATAAATTGAATCAATCATCAAAACGGCATCTGCATTAGCCTGATCATATTAAGACAGTATATAATCAAATTTAGCCACCGACTTTGGAATAATACCGGCTAATCCTCTCTTCACTGAGATACAATAAAACCGCAGCTAAATGCAAGCACCAATATCAATTACTTCACCGGATGAAAAGATAGACGCTAAGGAATTAAAAGGATCTTAAAATAATCTTAACACAAACGACCACACACGCCCAAAAAAAGTGTAAAACAAAAGGAACAAACAATAATAAACAAAATGGCTAATACTCAAGTGAGCTCAGAAAAGACCCAATTCAATCAAATGCGGGTATCAAAATCACTACTTCTTTCACCGGGTGAACCAAAACACACAAAAAGATGACAAAGATCCTCTGGAACTTCATCAAACACTCCAAACGTCGAGAAACAGAACAGAACAGACGCATTCCCTCAAGGCCCACATCGGCGAAACACAATGCAATCAGATTTGCACAAAATTCTAATGATTCCAAAAGGTGTCACACACTAACCACCAAGAGAAAAATCATAATGACACTGACCCATCAACAGAAAAAACCGGCAAACTGAAAATTTCCAGGATTTCGCACCTCTATGGGAAGAAATCTGAAGCTTTGAAATGAGATGGACCGTAAAGGCTGCAGAAGGAGGAAGGGTACGAGATCTGAACTCCCTCGGGGGGGTATTCATAGCGAGGAGCGGGATGTCCCCTAAAATCGTAATCTCGGTCAGATTCATTCTCCGCGTGTCGGCAGTTGGACGTGGATCGGACGGCTGCATGGTGTTTTCGTGTTTTGATCTAGGCCGTCCATTGTTGGGCCTCAGATCTTTGTGGGAACGCGTTAGGTGAATGACGCCGACGCGACTTGGGGGTAGAGCTGTTAAACCGGGCCGGTCGGCCGGGAACTGGACCGTGAGAGTCCGGGACCGGTCCGACTGTTTCCAAACGGTACGGAATCTGTTTTGAACCGGACCGGCCCGTTACCTCATCGATCTGGTCAGGAGCCGGAATTGTCCCAAGCCATGATGAGTGGACCTTTTAGGGTTTTTTTAATTAAAAAAATGTAAATTTGAAAAAAAAATATTTGGATGATAGTTCACATTTGAATGTAAACCAACCTTCTTCAATTCAGTGATCCCAAAACTATGAACTAGCTCAACCCATCAAGTTTAATTGGCTGAATTGTAATCGGATATAATTCAACCGGTTCACAGCTTGTTATGAACCGGTCTAAAGTGCGGTCTAACATCTCTACCTTGAGGTGAAATGGGCAGCGGCCCCAGCCAACCCTACCCCAGCCTGTAAAACTTCCCTTTTTTTCCCACAATTTTTTTTCTGAAATATATTTTCCTTTAATATTCTGAAATTGAATTGATTCTGACTGCGAGGTCAATTACGCCACTAATATAATGAAACGATGGCATGAAGAGTCAGTAGACTGTAGAAAGAAGTGTAATGGAAATTATTATAATAACGAGGATATATTAGAGATTTACACACAACAGAGGAGAGAGGAGGACATGTGTGAATTCGAGTAAGATAAGAATTTCACCTCTCTTCTATGCAATCTGTCTACTGGCAAACGGGGTGAGACCTAAGCTAGAGAATCAGTCAGGTAGCTACAGTCGAACCAAGCCGAACCAGTTCGGATCGAATTAGTTCTCATATAATAAATATGATTTTTTAACGTGACAGTTATTAAATTTCAAACGATTTGATTAATCGGTTCAAACTACCAAATCATATTTAAAAGAAATATTAGAAATATTGTAAATATATTACAAATAAAATATAAATATATTAGAAATATTTTTAAAAAGATTAAAAAATAGTTAGTTATAAGTTCTTTTTATCATTGTATAATACATTTTGTATCATTTCATACTAAATTTCATTTTAAATGGGTCAACTAATATTAATCTTATATATAATTTATCTTTAATTAAAAATGTTATGATTTTAATATTTTTTGTGTTATTTTTTTATATTTTCTTGTATTTTAATGCAATTTTTGTTTGATATTGGTTCGGTATATATTCAATATGTTAATTTTTATATTATTTTTTAAAAATAATTCAAACTGGTTAATCAAATCAAAGAACCGGTTCGATTGCTATGTAATGTAATAATTATAGTTCGACAATATAATACTCAAATTGAACCGAATCATTTTTAACGGTGGGGCAAGCCATGAGCATCCCTAATTCTCATAGGAATCTTTACGCTTATCAGCATATACAGAATATATGTTGATATACCATATAGAGTCTACAGTCTACTAGCAGCGATTTCAATGGACACAGAAATAGAAATTTCTTTGAGGGAATTCCAAAAGCCATATAAAGATGATGCTCAACTATGAAATCAATTATCGATGGGAAATGACCATATGCCCGACAGGATCTCCCTGGCTGCAGTGAGGGTTCCCCCAGTGTGAAACTCAAATCTTGCGATGCTTGCTTCTGGTTCAACTATTGCAGTAATACAACAACGAAGATTAGATTAGGCCTCCCGTCGTCGTCGAGTGGGTTGGCGAGTCAATACGCTCGAATTTCACGAGCCAAATATACACACACACATATATCATAATAATATAAAAAATATGCCAGTCCATTTTTCTGTTACATTTGTTGATTTGGCAGGCCAGTGGCTACACATGGCAAACGACATATGGATGGATGACAGAAGGTAACGTTGACTGTTCTCGACATATTAGCACTTGTCACGGGGCCAATGCGGACCACAAATTTTCCGCACCCCGCTAGGTGTTGACAGCTCCGCCTGCCAACCAACCCCCACTCGCAACCGAGGTTTGATGTCACCTGGGACACGATCACACCACAAGGAACGAACACGAGCAATATACAAATGGAAAACTCCACTTGTATTTACAATTGTACAAGTTTGAAAAACCCTTTACAAGAGCAAATTCACTCAGCCTGTCGAGTATATGCCTCACGACCTCTGCGCCGCTTACACTCCTCACTCGACACACCCTAACCCGACACACTTCGGCGTTACAAGGGTAGACGGGACTCACTCCCTACTCACCGCTGAGCTACGACGTGCAGTAACAACTCTATGCTCTACCCCTCTCGCTCTCCCTCGTGTTTCCCAGCTTCCTCTAGTTGCTCTCCTGGACTCTCTTCTCTGAGACGTCTTGAGACCTTTGTGGTTGTGCCTCCCGGTTGTTCCTCTTGGGTTCTCCTCGGTTGTTCTGCAGAATGAGACTGACCCTTTTTATATAGAGGAGCCTAGCAAACCTGACATGACAACTGATATAATTGAATCCCTTGATTCACTCCATCAGGTTTCCAATCTGTCCAATCCCTTTAGGATTGTTTCCATAACTGTCCAATTTCCTTTAGAATTGTTTCCATAACAGATTGATTGCCATATTCCTGGAGAACTTTCCCCGATTGTTTGCTATCACATGATCTTTATCTTGACCATGTTCGTCCCACCTGGACAGCTCTTGGCCTCACCTGGACAGCTCTTGGACGCACTTGGACACATGTGCCCCACTTGGTTCCTGATTGATCACCAGCCGCTCCGCATAAGGAAACAATCGATCCTTCCATGTTGGTGTCAGCGATCCTTATCCTGTGAGCACCGATCCTGCGCTCCACAGCATCCCGCGCACCTTCTGGGAGTAGTCGCACTCGATCATCGGGTCCCGCATGATCAAGACTTCACTTGTGTGTCTGCATCTCCACTCGTCCACCGTGCACTGTCGCTGACTAGCAACACATACCTCCTTTGATCGTCCTTGGCATGAAGTGATCAAGCGCCTCTCGATCACTCTGCTCATGCCTTAGCGCTCCTGGGCTGTCTAGCGATCCTCCACCTTGCATTGGTCAACCAGCATCGACCCCAAGGCCCTGGCACTTGCCTTCAGTCCACCAAGTCCTTGCTCCGCACCACTCCGCTTGGTTGCTCGAGCAAGTTTCCTGTCCAGCTTAGCCTCCTGGCGACAAACCTTCTCTCCACGTGCCCCGCATTAGCACGTATGCATTCCCGCAGTCACGAGGTACAACCTGCGGTACGCATTGTTCCGGCTCATAGATTATGACCGTAGTAGCACTACTCTTACCGGATGAAACATATGTGCATCATCGCTAGCTTGTCTTCCGTGGGGTGAAAAAGAGAGTTTGGTATGAACCTATATGGTTCATGGTCAGAATCCATCTTCACCCGATTGTGAACCCTTCAACATGTGGATCAGCACCGAAGCTTGCCTTTTGCAGCTAGTCACAAATAATATATTGGACAGTATTGCATCGAGTGCTAGCGTGGCATCAAGTGACATATGATGTGCCATAATCGCCAAGATTGGATCCCTAAATTGCCTCACTAAAGAGGAAAATAACCCAACAATGATAACCTAAACCTATCAATTCGGCTAGCATGGCTCCATTCTATTTTTAAGCCGTATCAACATAACACACCACCTCAGTTGGTTCAAAAACCTAGATCAAGCATAAAATTTTCAAATTTTGGACCGCATGAGCTAAGCCCAAATCCAACAAAAAAACAGTTTTTTTAAAATTTAAAATTTTAAGATTTTAAAATAATTTTATACATAATATAATTAACCAATTAATTTAAATATCATACTAATTTAAAAATATTATAAAAAGAACTGCTAAAATATAATCATACATATACAATTAATTATTTAAAAAATTCTCATAATTTCTTTATTATAAATATTTTTTAACACTTTCATACCAGCACAATTTTTTTTGGATTGTGTTGGCATGACTTGATATTATTCAGCTGCCTCAAAATCCCGACCCAAACACAATTTTTTTCTTGCAGCACTTGGATCGTGCCATTTTTGACAGGTCTATGTTGACCTCCTTGGCCGGATCCGCCTGTACCTATTGCTCCACCGCAATAAAACTGCAACAGGCAGCGAAGAATTTGGCCGACCCGAAATGACATCAGATGCCTTCTCAAGGACAAGCTCGGCCAAGCCTGTAGAGATGCGTTACGATTGAATCAGAGTGCATGGCAAATTTACAGGTGTTAGTCCAATATACATGCATATGCAACAAATATAGATGCAACGAAGAATAAATAAATAAATTTACAAGAAACGCCTCCTCTTTAATTTCTATACGATCGTTTTTCCTTTCTCGAAAGAAAAAGGCTGCACCTAGTTGCAGATTCTCAGGTAGCCATCTTCTGTCCCGACGAGAAACAGCCGTGAAAAGGGAAGGATGCAGATGCTTGATAGCGTGGACAAGTTTCTCGTCCCCTGTTGACCCATGTGGAGCTTCTGAGGTACAATCACACGATGAAGTCCGTCCTATGTTGGGAAAAACCAGAAAGTTGTCAATTGTAGCACGAACTGGCAGAAAGCAGATGAATTCTGCAACATATCCAGGAATTTAATGTTGGGAATGAAATATTCGCCACGGTATCTCCTACCAATGTCGTAAGGTCTTATCAGAAACTTCAGCCTTTAACAACTTCAATAGAAAGTTCCGATCTATGTATGCACTATAATGAGAAGCCAGTCTTGATGCAAGAGAAATGAAGATTACAATTTTCCATCGGCGCAACTGTGAGGATTAAATATATATAATGCATAGATGTTAGTTAAATTACCTCATCAACAGACTTTGATAAAGAGGAAAGACCGATCTTATTTCTTGAAATTGATACAATGTCCTGGCCCCACATGGAGAAACCTGATACACCATCCGTGTGGCCTCTAAAAACAGAGTGCTGAGACGGCAAATTTCTGCAAGTAAAGGTTTCAAGCAACAAGAGAGGGCATTAGATAAAAGAAAGCTCCACTCTTCCTATGCAGTTCGCTTGGAAACAGCAAACTTTAGCTCTGATCAGTACTACATAGTTAAGATCAAATCATCTATATAGGTGACTAACAGGCAGTAGACAAGAAAACTGAAATGCTTCCATTTTTTTCAAAAACTGTCTTTGCAGAAAAATTACTCTAAATGTAATGGTGCACAACAAAGTTACATGGCGCAACAAAAGTTTTACTAGACCATTGCATATTGACCGACCCATAGAAAATCTGAGGGTTTGTTGCAGTCTGAAAGAAAACCGAGGACACAATCAACGGAAAACCCCTGATGATTCCAAAGCAAGCAATAAACCAAACATCATAGATTACACAGTATATTATGCCATTACCTTCTCAAGTCCCAGACGCGTATGGTCTTGTCCAGGGAGCTTGAAACAAGCATATGAGCATCCACTGCAGCCAACTGCACATTAAATGTGAGTAAAAAGTTGCAATTTTAGATTATGAAGTAAACAATTCACTGCCAAGAGAAAATCGTAGTACCTTCATCACATAACCATCATGGGCCTTCCATGAGGCAACTACATTACCGCTTCTCGAATCAAATATACGACAGTGACCAGAACTTAGCCCAGCAGCAATCCATGAAGGTGGGGTTGAAGCCCGATCTGTCAGCATATTGTTGAATCCGCATGAGCATATTGTGGAAACAAGAGATGGGAAACCTGATTCAACAGTTTCACCCCTCCAACAATGAAGCTTTTGACCCTGGGATATGTCGACAAACCTACAAGGCCAGATTGGAGCACAAAATCTCAATGTCGATAAATTTCAGAACCTAAACCCTTAAAGTCTACTTGGTTTAGGAGAATGCCTATTATTTTCTGTATCATTGGAAAATTTTGCTTCAAATCTCATTCTTCATTTTTGAAAAAAAAAATTTCCATGCTTTAATTGAAAAATACAAAGAGTTTTGAGTCCTAATCAGGCATTTATTATTGTACACTTCAATTTTTCTTGAGAAAAAGGACAATGCAAATATGGAAGCATTTATGACTAAACAAACCCAATTCACCTCAGAGAGCCATTTCCAGTGCCAATTATGAGCTTGTCACTGAATTCCACATGATGCATACAAGTGTATAGGCTCCCATCAAATGCACTTGAGAATAAACCACTTGATAGTGAATTATTAGAACTCAGCACATTTGAAGGGTCAGCGCTTAGGCTCGATGGAGATAACATTGTGCTCCCAAAGTGCGTAGAATCAACATTTGGTTCCGAGAAAACTGATATAACTTTCCCAGTCCGGCTGTTCCAAATATGTACAGTTCCATCACAGGATGCAATCCTTCCACTAGAAGACAAGATGCATATGTCGTTTACAACCTGAACACAAGGCTAGGAATTAGCAGTGCACAGAGCAAAAATGCCCAACTTCCATTTCTCTATTTCTCTTGAAACAAAGCAAACAAGGAACGTTATCAGCTGTGAAAGTATGTCATTTTCTTCTTAGAAAAGGAAAAATGGGGAAGAAAAAGGAGCTTCTCATGTTTTGGACCAAGAAGAGGTAATAATCTGTAATCCAACAAATTCAACCTGACCCTTTTCTCTGGCATCACAGAAAAAAATGCAAGCTAAATAGGCCTGCAGACCTTTTGCACAATGACTGTAATCAAACAATACGTAACAGTAGCTAATGCTAAATTGCAATGAATTTTCTGAAAGTAACCAACCTCATCATGACCATAGTAGCCCAACACGCTATTCATCCTCATAAGATCCCACTTTTGAACAGTCCCTTTAAAACCAGGGCCAATACCAGCTGTGAAAACTGTAGATTCATCTTCGCAAGCAGCCATGGATCTTAAGGTGCCATTATGTGCACGCACCGAGTATAAAACACATGCTCTAATTTTCCAAGGAAGCTCATCTTTTACACTTCCCACCCGAGCAAGGTACTCAGGCCCATCCCAGCTGTTAACCGGACTAGGAAACCAGAACCAAGGCTCACGATTCATATAATCTGTGTTCACTATATTACCTTCGACAGGGTTTCCCTCAGCATTGTTATATCTCTTTCGGGATAGATTCTTTGAGACTCTGGTTCCTTGAGATTGAGGAATGGACCATCCAACTCCATTAAGCAGCATCTTTGCAGGAGTATTGTCAGTTCTAACTCCCATACTGAGAGACCTCTTCGAAATGGAATTTTCTGGACTTCCCCGAGGCATTTCTCCTGTACATTCCCACTGAATCATGAAAATTGAGATGCGTGAAGAGAAATTCTTACATTAATATTAAAAATATTTGGCACTTGAGATGTTAACAAACCTTCCAGTTATGACGCCTCAGAAGGAATTGCTCAAGAAGTAACCATGTGGCACAACATTGACGAAGTTTCTCTATCCCCAGAAGAGCAGCAAATGAAGGGTACAGAAGCAACCTAAACATGAAGAAAAAGCACAACACTTCCTACTCGTAAATGCTTAATTATACGCTCAAAGGAAAAGTGAAAGAGGAGGATATAGATACACAAGGTCCATGCGGTTCTCAATGTTGGGGCCCTCATTCATTTTATGCTTAGAGATCTTTAAGCTCCGACCAAGAGCACCGCCTGATCCACAGACAGTTTCTTGAGAGAAAGCCAACTCATCAAAAAGTCCTCTAAGTTGCGGCAGAACATGCAAAGCTGTCAGATCTGGTCCAATCCTTTGACATAGTGCCAATAGCAACGAAGCAGCTACCTGATAACAGATGTATTAAGTGACAATGCCAATATCTTCGGCAAAAATGTTTATGAGAGGAGTTCAAGAAAGATAGATGCATTAGCTGTAGGCTGCATTGTATTGAGTAGCAAGAATTGAAATAAAAAGCAGCATTTTATATGCATAGTCCCGATCCTCAGTTCATATTTAGTAGCTCAATGGCAGTAATTCCTAAGTTGGCGCTTGACTCCACAAATATAGCAGCAACAGTTTGCATGTATGTTATTTAATGCTTATCATTGAAATGGTTACATTATGATATGGCAAAGGCTGTTCATCTTATTTACCAAAGATGCTGTATTATTGTAAAAGAAAACAAAAGAGAGAATTCTCAGGAAAACAACTAATACTCAGAACTGTTCATCTTATTTATGTGATAAAACCACTGGTAGATTACCAAATGGCTGGTGATTCAAGAGACTGCTAATTCTCCTAAACAAGTTAATTATCAGGAAAAGAGCTCCTGCTCTTCTCTCTGTGCGCCCTCCTCTTTTAAAATCCCCCCAACTTTCTACACTGCTCTGGGATGACCAACCTAACTGTTTAATAGGACTCCCATTAAAACACTAAAATATCATATCTTAACAGAACAATAAATATTATCTAACAGAATATCGAAGGATCACCTCATCCTCTAGAACCCCTTCCAGCCTTACATCTTGCATAAGTCACATGTATTGAAGGTCTGACAGTATGTTGCATCCTTTTTTTTTTTCGGTTGAAGAAACTTGCATGACCATTTTTTAATAAAACAGTTCTTCCAGAAAAAATGTGTTAACAAAAAGCTATACCATCACAAAAATGTTCGTTTTCACTCTCTGAAGGCCAAGCTACAGAAAGGATGTGCATCAGCAAACCAAGTAGACAGAAATCAAGTAGCTAGCTTTCAGAGTAAAATATAGCTAATGGTAGGAGAAAGCAATAAAAGAAAATGTTAATTCTTAGTTCACCTGAAGCACTGAAACTTCAAAAGAGGTCTGCATGAGAATGATCACATGGGGGCAATTCTGATCCTGCACTATCATAGTGCTTCAATAAATAAAATTATAGAATTTTAAAGCAAAGACAGTGGAACTAAACAAAACACAATGGAATTTCACACACTTGGATCAGCTCTTTGACGACCACCTCCCCCGGCAAGAGGGTAAGTAGCCCATCCAGTGTTACTAGACAGTCAACAAGAGCCAAGCCACTCCAACTCTGTACAGGCTCAGGCTTATTCATGCATGAGACACTGATGCAGACATGGACCATGTGTTTAAGCAGTGGTAGCATCTGTTTGACAACAAAAAAGTCCCCTAGAAGCCCACCTGAAAAGGTCAAAGTAGGAAGCAAATTAGCTGATGGGATCCAGTTCTAGGAAAAACAATAAATTCATGTCAATAAACTAAGAGTACCAATTCTAATGAGCGCATCAATTCCATCAGGAGAGAGCCCTTTCCCAAAGCAGTGGATCAAGGGCAAGACTGTCTGTTTCAAGCTCAATGTTTAGCAGAACATCTTCTGAGAACGAATTGTAAAATAAAAGGAGTGAAGAGCCATTACTAGATAAAAGGGCTTAACCTGATGCATTGTAATAGGGATACCAAGCTCTTCACTAGACCCAATCAGCAGAACTGAAGCAGCAGCAGCTGAAGTCTTATGGGGTGAAATATGGAGGTTTGATATGACCAGTGCGTGCAGTTTTTCAAGATATGCACATTTACCAACCTGATTCCAAATTTTTCTCACGAAAGAATCTTGGAGAAGGGACACTTTTAGACGAGAATAACCTGTTGTCTGAAATCAAAATCAAGACAATTAATGAGTCAAAAGCACAAGTCAGTGGAAGAGTGAGAGATTGAAGACAAATTTCATATCTAGCCTGTAGAATTTTCTGAATACAAGGAAAGATCAATGTATTCACGGCTGATGGCTTCAAGCTCTTTATAAATTCCTCCAATAGCGTGCATGCCCACTCAGCCTCTATATCTGATGGAGGAGTCACTAGAAGAGGCAAGCAATAGGAAGCAGACTTTTCAGCAGCAAATGTCCCCATTGCTTTCAAGGCTCCTTGTTTCGCAAGGTTTGCAAGATACTGCAGACGGGAACTATCTTGTACAAGAAGTTGGAGGGGGGAGACAAACAAGTATGATGACTTGATTGATGCAGGAAAATAAGGAGATTCCAGAAGAACTTTTGCAGTGGGCCTCCTGGTAATCATTTCATTAAAACATAATAACATTAATATAATGAAGAGATCTGTTTACAAAATATAGTTCTGTAAGGAACATCAAGTACCATTAGATATCCAAAAATCACAAATGGACAGAGAGAAGGATGCATGCTTATTTATAAAAATAAGATATATATTACTTATTTAATGATGACAGGATTCAAAACTGATACCTAATCCAGTCTCTCTGGATGCATGCTTCGACCAGGACCCTTGTGGGAGGAGAGAGTTCTTGCATTGTTCTAGGCAATAGTCCATCTGCTACGTACGAGGCCAAGGAGGTTGGGTCAAACAGTGGCCTATTCAAATGAAGTTCTGCCAAGACGCAACCAATAGAGAATATGTCCTCTGCAACTTCTTCAGAGCGCATGTTTGACGGATTTAATTTCTGCCTCCAAATAAGTAATTCTTGATATCCCATGAAACCTTCTTCAGCATCTTCCATATATTCAAGAAGATATTTTGAATCAACAACATGAGGCAGCCCGTAGTTTTGGTTGATGCATTGTTCAGACTTGAAACCATTGATGCTCTGACCCTGGGATGCCTCAGTTGAAGATGTATTCTTAGAGGCATTACTAAAGTGGTAAAGTGGACTCAGATGCTGAGCATGTTCAGAAAATGCATAAGCTTCTTCTAGTTCCTGCAGATTAGCTGTTTCAGAAAGAAAAAATTTCTCAGATGCCCCCTCACTGAGGGCATCACCAATCACATTTATCATATTATTATGATGAAATTTCTTGGAACCACTTCTACGCATGGGATGAGGCTGACTAAAAAGCTGTCTGCGCCCAATTGATCGCGGCAATGTTGGATCTGAAGAAGGCAGCATCACGTTCTTAGCAGCAACAGCTGCCTCACCAGACATTTTGTATCCAAACATGATATCAATCCACATATGGAGGTGTCGAGACACTCTTTCACTTTCCAAAGCATCTCTGTGCAGTTTAATAAACTCCTCAGGACTACTTGCCCAAGACGGTATGGCCAAATTTGTCATACCAGAGTGGATAGAATGAAAAATTTGTGGGTCAAAGTAAAATTCTGGTATGCACTCATCAGGGGTCCACTGATAAAGCCTCTGCATGGTTGAAGGATATTCATTGGGCTCATAAACTGATCGAACAGCCAAACGAAGAACGCTCAAAGGTAATCTCCTTGCTTTGTAGCTGCACACAGCCAGCTCAGACAGACACTCATCAGACACATGATGAGGGATTTCAGACGTTAAATATGTGAAATCTAGCTGCTCATCTCCTTTTGCCAGCCTCCACTTGCTCTTGCTCAAGTCCCGCCACCCTGCATCAGAACTTTCATCCGGCAATGTGCTAAAATCTGTCACCCATGGCATTACTGGATGAAAAGTATGGTCTCCCCACCTTCGCCCTGCTAATCTGTTTAGGATAAGGAGGTACTCAAAATTACCCAACTCACCATTCCACCATCTTTTAAACTCAGAATGCCAGTCCACAGATCCAGAAAACTTCAACTCTGCATAAAGGCCCTGACAGACACAATCTTTTGTGCAGCATCCAATCTTAGATCCGGCATCCTGAGCAGGGGTACATTCAGCATTCACAGAGACACACCCAAGCTTCTCAGAAACTGAGATCCATGACCAGCAGGACTTAGTGATCATTATAGTAGATGGGCTTATGCTACCATGGGAAAAACCTAAATCATGGAGGTAAGCAAGGGCTGAGAGAAGCTGGTACACTAAAAATCTTACATCCCAATCAGACTGCAAAACATTGGGACTGAAATGAAGAATATGTTCCAAGGTATACGGAGTCTTAGGAAGCACCAAATTAATATAATGAAATGATTTAAGCATTCCAATAACAGGAGCTATGTTTGGATGCCTTAAAGAACTAGGAACGCCAATTTCACCAAATGATGGCACCCCAACTAATTTAAGGAAATTCACACCATCACGACCAGTGGCCTTTCCTTCTATGAGGAGAGTCAGGGAGTGTATGATATGATCTTCCAGTGAGCCAGATAGAAAATGTGAAGCAAGTTCCTGAAAGTTAGAGTTGCAACAACTGGCTGCATATGCCATGGGCGCCAGGGCATTGATAGTCCTAAAGCAAGATGATGAATAAGAGCAGTCACTGTTACAACAGCTTGATACTAATCCTACAGAGCTTTTATCCTTGCCACAATTGAGTAGACCCTCAGATTGCTGTGCAGGAGGATCTGGACCAACTTTATGCTCAGGAGTTGTGATAATGCACAGTTCTGGGTTAACTTCAGAAGCATTCACACCATTGACTCCCCTGCTGCTCTCAACACAATCGTCACTGCAGCAATAAAGTAAACAGACAATGAAAAAGGCACAACAAGTCAGATCATCTTAATGCAGCGAAGTTAGGCCAGGAGTAAAGGGCAATGCATGATTGAGGAAGTGTAATAACTTGTTTCAATTAAATTCCGGCACCCCAAACTCCAGCAAACCAATCCCTTTTCTATTACAGCATCATGGAAGTCCAAGACAAAACCTTCAGAATATCACACATGCATACTTACCTTCTAGACTTTATAAATCTGTAAGCTTGAAGCAGAAATTTAGGCAAAAATTTTGGATTTTGAAGTAAGTAGAAAGCACAACACAAGGCCTTTGGGATTTAAACTGGGACATACCTCCACGATACCGTTTTAGCTTTAAATGATTGTCTGCCCAATCCATACGAATAAAATTGGGAAGAACTGAATTTATTAGCAAACTTTGTGAAATCAACTCTCGTTGTCTGATTCAACACATAAGATTTTCAAACATAAACATACTAGCTGATTCATCGAGACCATGCCATGGTGATCTTTCTCAGCTGTCAATATGAAGTTATCAACTAATCTACGGTGGTCGGTGCAAGCAAACATTAATAGGCGAAGGCTATAGAAGCCAGAGTAAGCTATCAAAGATGCTCACATATATCTCGCCAAGCAAGCATGCCGATCACTGCGCAGGTACTTCAGAATGAACTGACAACCTGAGGCCTCTCCATCGGAGGCCGTCACCTGCAACAACGAAATTCACAGACGATCAGCACTCACTAAAAGAGAATCGACAACGAAATCAACCGCAATCAGCAGCGGGGCGAGAACTGGAAGAGCAGAAACCTGGACAACAGCAGAGGAACCGAAGGGGAGAGGCGAGTCGGAGAGACCATAGGACAAGGCCAGCCCGCCGGAGAAGTCGGACTGGATCCGTCGCTCGAGGCACTCGAAGCAGAACCGGTCCTCCATTTCTATGACCTCAGGGAATCGGCTCCTTCAGCACCACTCCATCGCTGCTGCAGAAAATTTTGAAGTGCTCGAGGAGCTGCAGAGCTCCGGTGATCCTGCCCCGCGGTAGGGGTCTGAATCTCCAGCTCGAAACTCGTATTTGTTGGAGAAGCGAAGCGAAGCGACTGTCGTTTCGGCCACTGGTCAGCCCGTTAACCGCCAGCACCCTCCCTACAGTTATGGACCGGAGATTGGCCTAAGGTTATTTGAGTGATGTGAACATGTTGGACGACCCAACTCGAATTTAAGTCCATTCATGTGTTTTATGAAAGCTAACAGCTGACCCGAGAGTACGATCAGTCACATGTAATGGAGACAAGTTCCATGACTCCCACGGGAGACAACTACGGGGAATTATATGTATCATGTGGAAGCACGGACCACCAACTTCTTTTCCAGAATGAGAAGGAATGACAATACTCGGAGAATAAGCATCGGCTTAGCTCAATTTCGTAGGAGTCATGGGACAATAAGTGAAGTGTCAGAAATCACAATTGCTCCCTGACCTATCGACCCTTTTAACTTCCGTTCGTATGATTTAGTTTGTCATAGTAAAGTCCCTAAACTTCAAAGTAGTACATAATCCACCACCTCACCATTACTGATTCATCCGCTAATATATCCCTGGAATGCTGAAAATTAGCGATAAAAGGTCTTATCAAATCTTCCTGCATCGATGACACCGGTGGCATATTGAAAGAAACAAAAGCAAAGGACTAGATTAGAAAGAAGTGTTTATCAGGGACCAGATTGCGCGGAAAAGAAATGGTAGCCCCCGCTTCTCCGACTCCTACATTCTCAACACGCTTCCGAGCACTCGTAATGAAAATCTTCTTCAACATGCCATTTCTTACTCTTTTTGCCCCCAATACAGGCTCTAGGTTTCATCTATCGACTGAAGATAATACCTTACATGGTCACGTACCCAGTCGACGAGACAAGATCTTGCTGAAAGACAGCGCCAGATCAAGCGGTTACACATTTCTACAGTTCAAATTACCGAGCAGCACTTTATCTCAAACATGGAACACAATCTTATTGTCGGGGAAAAGTGAAGGCTCACCGAAAATCACAGTCACTTTCCAACGGATAAGTCCCCGGAGGACGATCCACTTCACACGGACATTACAATTAATCTTCAAGGAAATCCATGGAGAATGTTTTGACATTGGTGTTGTCATCACTCAGCCATGATGCATTCGATTGCCTGCTTGCATATCCCTGTCATGGTTGCCTCAGGGCCATAAACCTGGATTTGATAGATACAGTGATTAGATAAGTCATCCTCGATTGAAAAACAGTGTTAGAGAAAATCCTGGGTGCCCCATGGATCCATTCCACGGTTTTTTAAGTTCAGAATTCCATTGAGGACCTGTCTGGAAGAAAGTTTTCGGTGTTTCACAAACCAAAACTCTAGTTTTATCAAAACCGATCACCTAATCTATTGCCACCTCCCAGTCACCACTAGTGAGTGCAATGTACCATGCTCAACTATTTGCAAAAACTGACCTAAATGATATAAGGGTGAGACGATAACCAAAAATTTAGCATTAATTTCAGCAACGAATTGTAAGAGCTGACTTTTCTGAAATATATTACACACCGATGCAGGTCTTTTCTTCAACTAGAAAGTGTACTAGATGAACTTTGACCACATCATAAGCAAAGCAAGACAACTTCATGCAGACACCAACAGTGAACGAGAGAGCATAGGTTGAAGTAAAGATATAATCCATCGCCATTACCTCTAGAGGAACTCCGAGTTCCTCTCCAAGTGCAAGCATCCTTGCTAAACCAGTCTGATAGTTGGGGCCTCCTCTTCTCACATAAATATGCATTCTTGCTGCTTTCAGCTTAGATTCCTTTCAGGCCACACCAAGTAGAGAACTTATAGCATAATAGGAAAGAAAAACTCGTGGAGGAAGCTACTTAGAGGAGTTTTGGTAGAAGTTGTACCTTTTCTCTTAGGGCTCTTATAATTCCATTGAAAGTGGCTGCAACATCAGTGAAGTTTGCAATGCCACCTCCAATCAGAAGGACTCTCTTATGACCATCAGGGTTTGCAGTAGCACACTTGAAAACCATTTAGAAAATGAGAAGCATAGTACGACACAAAAGGGACATCCGAGTTATAAAGAGGGCGACAACGTGAAAACAAGTGTCTTTAATCCCTTACATCAATAACTACTCTTGCATATTGCAAGACCTCTTCCTCATTCGGGGCTCCACTATATTCTGCATAGTTCCCCAGTTCTGACGCATAGCCCAAATCTCCAACCTGCAAAAAGATTGATTGAGAAGACAAATAGAGGCTACTCCAATCTGTATGTGCATTTATATGCATATCATGCCATCATAATTGAATGCAAGTCTGAAATACTGAAGACGATACTCCTTCAAACCAAGAAAAAAAAAGTAGAAAATCTCATGCTGACTATAATCAGAGAAGAAATTTTACCGTATCAGCATAAATAACACTTGCCCCACCTCCAGCTACCATCGTCCAGATACGCCCTTTAGGATTCAAAACCGTGAATTTTAGGGATGCACTTGTCTGCAAAGAAAAGGATAAGTCTCATTATGATTTCGCACTTCTTAGAGGAAGGATGATGAGAACTTGAGCCAGTACAATAATGCATCTAAGGGAAGCAGTGAGTCAGGATGACGTTGATTAGTATGTAGATCATTTATTCTTGATAATGATACAAGTAACAGAACAGTAGCACATTCAACCAAGCTCAAAAGTGACTATGTGTTGATCTTTAAAATGTGCATATGAGATGAGACATTAAAGGTACAATTATCTGTTCTGTTCACATACTGAAATTGACAGCCCAAGGTGCTAATATTGCAATAATTTTTTTATTTGAAAGGATGATCGCTATGTTATAGTCTTAGAGAATGGTCAGCCCTTCTTCCTGAGTAAGAATTTTGACTAAAGCAAAACTTCAGGTTTCATCTTATTTCAAACAAGTTCATGTTTCAGACTTTATCTTAAATTAAACAAGCACATAGTGAATTACCTTTTCATCCAAACCATGAATGAAGCCCTCTGTTGGGCTCAGAACTCTGCCAAATGGCAAAGGAAAATCAATATTCCCCCACCTGAGCATTATAAAATCAAAGTCAATTTCAGAATAATCAACCAGCAATTTAAAAGGGAAAAGAAAATATAATTTTGGACTAATGGATCAATACTTGTTAAAATTCTTGAAAGCAGCTGTATCATCCAGCTCCCCCCTCATATCTAATGGATATGGCTCTCCGTCAATAAGAGTAAATGGGTTCATCTCCAGGAAACTGAAGTCCAGATCTGTAAATAAGGGACCGTGTCAGAATCTACTGGCCGTAGTAATCATAAGTGAAACAAAATTTTATCTGAGATTATACTACACATGTCCACCCAAAAGGGGTTGAGAGCTAGCAACTGATCTACACTGGGGTAAATAACCATCATATTTCCATCAATAAACATGGGCATACCTTGGAAAACAGCGAACACCCCTTTAATGAAATCCCCTATTTTCTCACGAATCTGCAGGAAAGAGGTAAAATAAGGACATTTTATCCTAGCAACATAAAAATAAAGTTAGCGTAACACCTAACACCTAATATATATATATATATATATATATATATATATATTATACATATATGGAAGAAAGGTTATGGATAACTAATTACTTCATAGAAGAACATGCCTAGAAAGTTAACTCTACTGTAGGAAAATGAACTTTTCCCCTCAACCTAAGTAATGAAAATGTTAACGGTCCATAATCTACACATATTCTTTCAAATGATTTACTGCAAATTTCTGAAAAAGACTGTAAGGTAATGTATGCTCAAATTCAAACAACCAACCTCTAAAGGCAATGTAGCAATAAGTGGAGCACAGGCTTCATTCGTCATTGGCTTCTCTGTTGGCAGGAATATAGTCTTTACCTGGGAGCAAGAGGATGAGCATTGTAGACCATTAGAAAACCAAAAATCAGAAAGTTACACTCGCAGCAACTGTTGTATTCTTGCTTAACAAACCTTGTCCCAATTCTCTTCAATTTCAATACCACCACACTCAGAAAAACTTATAGTGCAGCCTAGCCTTTCGGAAACAATTGAGAGATAGTACTCCTGGTCATGAGGGACAAATGGTTCCACTATGAATGTGGTAATGGGTGCCTTGCAGCCTCCCATCTCAACCTATACACAGTCATAACAACATGGCATGATCAATAGGGGAATCAAATATCCAGCAGCCAGTGACACCAGATTTGGTATTACCTCCACACCTAGCCGTTCGTTGACAAATTGAGCGACTTGTGCCATATCTAAGTTAAGGGCTACAAGACCACTCTTTCCTCGCTTTCCAAAAAGCATATCGGGTTTCACCACTAATCTGGTGGAGGACAGCCATGTTTCTGTGTTTACTAGCTCAGTGAAGTCCGTAGATTGAGTGACCTGAAGGACAGATAAGCTGACTATCAACTGAAAAGCAGTTTTGGCGACTTTGCATGAATTTTCATATGAGTGACCATATATTTACAGTCAGAAACTAGCAGAAGATTGAGCAAAATCACAGATTTCAAACAGCTTTTGCAGCAGAAACATCCATATTGTGGCTCAATCATCAATGACGAGGGAAGAACACTGAGTAGAACCAGAGAACCAGATCATCATGAAGAAATTCAAAACTGGACATCTTGATAAGCCGAAGCAGCGTTAAAATCTGAGACCACCCAAGAAACTCTAACAGATGCCAGGAAGGAACAACATCTGCGTGCACTTCAGACAGAACTAAGAACAAACATGTCGAACCAGAGAAGTAACTTGGAAGCGTAGAGATTGCAGAAATCAATCAAACTGCCAGACTGACCTGCGCAGAGCGGATCTGGAGGTCGATACCGGCAAGGCGCTTGAGGTGCTGCTTGAGGAGGCGCTTAGAGTCGTACTCCCTGATCTTCTTCCTCGCCATCTCCACCCGGTGAAGGGACCTTCGACCGATCGAAGGAGAGAGCCCACGTTTGATTGAGGTGGAAGCGAAGAGATGGTGGGGGAGAAGTCGGTAGGAGGAGAGGAGAAGATGGTGGTGGGGGGTTGGGTGACGTGATCGATTTCTGTGATCACTGGTTTGTGAAGAAGCGTAATCAAACGGGATAATTAGAGATGGCAAGAAGTGGAATGGCCGGGCATGGTACGAATATTTCGACATCTCCAAGAAAAGAAATTTTATAATAAAAAATTAATATAATTATTCGATTATTTTATTTAAATTAATATAAATTTCATATTAAAAAATTTATTTTAATATAATTATTATTTAAATTTACTTATATATGCTAAGTTGCATAGTAGGGCAACATGCCCTTTGTGAGTAGCAAGTTGATGGCTCTTTTTAGGGACACAAAGTTTCCTATGAAACCCATCAACAAATGTAAGGTGATAAGCATAGAATCAACAAGTCTGGTTGATAGAAATGTATTGAAAAATAAAATGTCGACAAAACTTCCTCTACCAATGAGGTTGTGTTTGACATCAGCATCAGAGACTCAGGTTGTCAACACAAGTGTGTCACTATGTTGGTGTCACATGTGAGTTAAATCCATTTGTCGTGAAGGAGATGTCACTATGGACATTACTTCTATGTTAATTTCTTTCCTTGATGAGCTTATGAATGAGGGATAGTCATGATAGCCTCAATAGTGCTAATGAAGGCCTCAAGGTGATGTTTGATCCTATCCCTTTTGTGGGGTGTGGGCTTTGTCTGCTTGTAGTGGCACCATGGAGTTTCATCATTCTTAATTTAGGCAGCACAACAATGGATTTTGCTTGTATTTTATTCAGGATTGCTGCTTGGGAGACGTTAAGAGGAGTGTACTTAAAGAACTGGAATGTGAAGTTATAGCTGCCACTAGGGGTCAGGTTGTACTTTGCTTCTTATTAGAGTCTCAGAAATTATGTTCTACTAGTCGTTTACACTTATCACCTATCACCCTATTGCTAGTTACAAACTATCATGGATTCTTCTATAGCTATGTGCTCCTGTAGCTTGGCAATGAGCTCTCCTATCATCTAAGGTTAGTCAGTTTCCAAGTTCATGCCCAAGAATTTGCTATGCATTCCCGGAGAGAATGCGGCCGCTGCCTCCCATGAATTTAGATATTGAACCCCAGTTGTGGCTTAAGCAAAGCATTTATGCCAATCCTGTAGGGTCTCCTCCTCTTCTTGTTGCATGGAGTTGGAGCATCACCATCTTTTTTTTAATTATTATTTGCATGCTACCTTAGAACCATTCAAGGAATCTGCATTGCAAATCCTTGAAGCATGTGATAGACCTCGGGGGAGAGGATGGAACTAGCTTGAGGTAGCTCGATCAAACTCATTAGTGACGTTGCGATGAGGAAGAGATCATAAAAGCTCCGCAAGTGTGCCCCTGGGTTTATTTTACCGTCATACTGTGGAATGTTAGTGATATTATAGTTCACAACGATCAATTTGTGGAGAATCTAATCAATGAAGACTGATTGAGTGTCATCGTCAAGAGCAGTATTTCGCTGTCTTATCATTCATTGCACCGTCAACAGTGTCGGGATGCATTTGGGAGAATAATTAAGTTAGATCAATAACTAGGGGAGGTGCAAAGGTGTCTCAAGGATTGAAAGGTGGCGGCATAGAGAAATTGATCTTGGAGGTGGTACGTATGGTGGCAGGGTACTTGAATGCCCCAATAGGGATGGGATTTGACAAAATGGGTCATAGGACCCACACTGACCAAGAAATAAACTTATGGAAGGGCCTGAGGTGGCAGTGAGAGCGGCGCTAAGTGCACACGTGGATGGATGAGTGTCAATACTTGTTGGGCCTCTTGTTGAAAGTGAGGTGAGGCTAAGGGTCCATTCGCACATCGAGAGGGTGGTTTGCTTGGAGCAAGTGAAGGTCTTGCGCTTGTCGTTGCTTAGATCGATAATTGGATCCCCGAGAAGATTTAATGGCCTCGACATATTCCCAAGGATAGGCGGTGTGGAAGTTTTGTTGGTTTGATTCATTTTGTCTCCCATCATGCTACTACTCTCCACTTTGGCACTCTCACAAACAGCCATTTGCATAATCTATTGCAAGTGTTGAACCAATTTAGGTGTTAACATAGTTGGAGGCGGAGCAAGTTGACTCATTGGGGACAACATATTGGGTGGAAATTCACTACGAGCATCCTCAACTAGATCAGGAAGTCTAACAGTATATTGCATCCTGCGAGTCATCCTTTGACTCTCAACGAGAGCACCAAATGATAATTTCTTATTGATGATAAGGGTGTGACTCTGTACGACTTAAGTCCCATGACTAATATCTTTTCACCTAAGAAGCCAAGGCAAGGGTTAGAGGTTTAACTTTATCTACGCTCAAGCAAGTATTGGTTGTTGGGGGAAAATAATATAGAACATAAGTTAGTGCATAAAGATGGTAAATGTAAAAGTAAAATGATCATCCTAATAGGTCAATGCTAGAGACAGCAGTTATTCGAGAACCAATCATGAGCAACCAGGTGATAAATGTGTGGCCTATTAATTATGTAAAAGACCATTTTACCCTTGTTTGTAGATTATTTGCTTATCAAGATTTGTTTGGATTTAAAATTTTTAAGAGTTCAGAATTTCTTTTTGGAGTTTTCACGATTTTGTAGTTTAAAAGTGCCTATACTTTTGTCATGGTTGAATTTTACTTTATTCATGTTCAAAAATCGTCGCCACTTGATTTTGTTCCTCAAATCATTAAAATGTATATCTTTGGAATGGTATTTATAATAATTTGTTGATTAACAACTTTTCAGAAAGTTATAATTCTGAAGTTAAGGCCTCGGATGACCAAAATATGGCTATGTTCATTCCATTTTACAGTGCTATGAAATCTATGTTAGTGATTTAGAAGCTGATGCCCTGAACTCCTCGAGGGCAGTTACGACGATTCTTGAATCAAGCAAGCACGGAGGTCATGCAGGTGAGCTTGTAGAAGGCTGCAATTTCCTCCTCTTTCTTTTTCTTAAGAATGTCTCTGGGTACTCGAGAGGTAATATGCGCTAAACTCCTATTTCTCTTCACCATGGCTGCCCCTTTCTTACAATAAACTGCCTTTTCATTTCTTTTCTTTAATTTTCCCTTTTTTTCTCTTTCTTGTTGGGAGGGGTGGCCCATGCCCTGGAAGGGTTAGTAGGCTGTCTTTCTTTTATGATGTGTTGACCAGGGAAGATTGCCATTATTGGTGGATACTGCAGGTACGCAGGAGCTCCCTATTTTGCAGCTGTATCAGCTTTAAAAATTGTTACTTCAGCATCATCTTTCTATGGTTCTCTACTGGGATAGGCGATGAAACCTTAACAACCAGCTCTTCCTTGCTTCACTTGTAGGACCGGATTATGGATAACTTTTCACTTCCATGTAGCGCTGTTTCTTGCCAATTTTCTATTTCAAGATTGCCACTTGCTTGAATCTAGCCCGTTGTTTTAGCTTTAAGCAAGTGGCAATCTTTCTTTTATTACTATAAAAAAAAAAAAGATTGCCACTTGCTTGAAGAAGCGCCGTTCTTTCTTACTTTTGCTGTACAGAGTAGATACGATTATTCATATGCACTTTGGAGGTTGCAGATTTATCACATGTTTTCTGTACAGAAGATGCTGCCTTTTCCATAGACGATTATATACTAGAGTTGATTGTGCAGCATCACTTGAAAATCTCTTGCTTGCAGTGATTTTCTATCCTCGGTACAAAAACTTCAAGCCAAATACACTTCCCATTATCTAGTAGTAAGCCCTGGCCTAGGGGAGAGATCCATTTCTTCTTGTTTGAATTGTAGTTTAATAAGTTTTGGCTTGAAGAAGTTTTTACTGCATTTTGTCAATATTGGTGTCTCCATGACTTGGGTGGCATCTCATTCTTCCTACTTTTTCGAAAATATTCAGGCATCTTCATGGATGTTGAAGAGAATTTCTCTGTGTATCTTTAGTAATCCAAAAATTCTTTGACTTTGTGTGCTTGTATTACCGTTGGCTTTTAACTTTGTTTGCTCCAGTATGATCCCTGGCTGTGGGACTGATGATAGATTTTTTTAATCATTTTTTTATTGAAGGAGGTGATTGGGAGACTATAGAAAGAGAGAACTTCCGGTTGCAATTATGGATAATCCTTTCTGGTTGAACTTTCGCTTTTGGTTGCAATTTCTTGTTCACTTGGAGAATGGAGCGGTGGCCTCACAACCAATTTTGTATTTATTGGAATTAAAATGTTGCCCCTATCCACTACAAGTAATTTACCTTTGAACTTGTGATAAGCTGTCTGAGGCCATTCCCACTGTTTTAAAGAGAGTTGGTGAGTTGCTTTCTGGAAGGGGATGTTTGATTACCCTTAGCATCCTGACTAGCCTCTATTTTGATCAACCGGATTGAGACTCTGCCGTAACTCCATCTGCTTATCTTCCAATCAATCCCATGGCTTCCCATGCTTTAGAAGAAGCTGCTGCTGGTCCTGAGCCGGGGAAGCACCGATATGACACATTCATAAGTTTCAGGGGTGAGGAAATGCGCTGGAACTTCATCTGCCACCTCTACCATGCCCTGTCGGATGCAGGAATATGCACCTTCAAGGATGACGCTGAACTCCATGAGGGAGATGAGATCCAACCGGAGCTCAAACGGGCAATCTGGAGCTCCAAGATCTCGGTGGTTGTATTCTCCAGGTCATATGCTGATTCAAGGTGGTGTCTCGATGAGCTGGTGGAAATAATCGATTGCAGGAAAACGAGAAGGCAGTTGGTTATCCCTGTGTTTTGCGATGTTGATCCTGTGGACATACTTTACCAGCGGGGTCCTTTCGCGGAGGCATTTGACCGTCATGTTAAAAGATTCAATGAGGAGAGAGTTCACATGTGGAGGGAAGCACTAAAAGAAGCATATCATTTAAGAGGCCTGACGTTGAATTCGCGAGGGTAAGTTTAAGAGGGGATCATACGCTTGCCAAGTCAATAAGTTCATCTACTTATTCATTCCACAAATAAAGTAACCGTGATTGTCATTTGGAGTATTTGACAGTTGATAATTTTATCCTTTAGAATCATTTTGGTAGTCCAATAATTTCTTCCGTAATCAAAATAAAAGAAAGTGTCTCTATTCCCCTCCATCCTGACTTATACAAGCTCAAATACATAGTCAAGCTTGCATGTATGTATACATATATATGTTCTAAGTTTATGCTCAGAGCTGTCGATTGATTTTGTTTATTTTCATTTTTGGACCTTATCAGCGGTGATCAGGGCCTGCTTGTCAAGCATTTCGTCCGTTATATAGAGATTTCATTGAAAGATATGAAATACCAAGAAGTCGTCGAACACAAGGTCAGCTCCAGTGGGATGCAGTTAGAATCACTGCCACAAACAGTCACAGGTTCCCAAGAATCGAAGCCGGCTGTCTTCATATGTTGCAGGGGAGCTCATATTGGCAAGACATTTGCCAGCCACCTCCGCCATGCTTTGATGGATACTGGGATCTATGTTATGCGAGGGGATGATGAACTCCCTTTAGGAGAGGATATCTCCTATGGATTCATGACAGGCTCTCGAAGTTGTCGGATGTCTGTGGTTGTTTTCTCAAGAGGCTTTGCTGAGTCAAGGTGGTGTCTTAATAAGCTCGTGGAGGTGACGAAATGGAGTAAAACCACAGGACATTTGGTTATCCCCGTCTTCTATTATGTTGATCCTTCTGATGTTCGGGGACAGTGTGGCACTTTTGCAGAAGCATTTGCTCGACATGAACAAATCTGTTCCACTGAGGTGGTTGCAAGATGGAGAGCAGCTATGGAAGCAGCTGGAAATTTATCTGGCCATGTTCTGAATTCTACTTTTCGGTAATTAGATTATATCTGATATCTTGGGAATCAATGTTATTTCAAGCTATTCAAGTGTTCATTACAAATAGTCGGAGATAAATGCCAGTACTAATGGCTGGGTTTTTTTAATCTTCATCTACTGTATAGATTCTTGACAGCTACAAGATGTCTCTTTTCACATCCTTGCTATCTCTTCCTATGGATCTTCGTCATTTCCCCTTTTCTTTTCTCAGAAATGTTTCCAACTAATGCCATCTCTTTTTCCTGTGAACAGTGATGAAGCCCTGACTGTCGAGCGAATCGTTCGCCATGTATCTAACACACTGAATGACGAGATATACCTACCTGTTGCCACATTCCCGGTCGGCCTGGACTCTCGTGTACTGGACATCAACTCGCTAATATCAGCTGACTCTGAGGGGGTGCGTTTTGTCGGGATTCTTGGTATGGGAGGGATTGGGAAAACAACCCTAGCCAAGGCAATCTATAACCAGTTTCTTCATCATTTCGAAGCTAAATGTTTTCTTGCAGAGGTGAGAACAAATTCCGAGAGATCTGAAGGTCTAGTCCGTCTGCAGGAGCAGCTGCTTCATGATGTTCTGAGGTTCAAAAGGCATCAAATAAGAGTGCATAACGTTGATGAGGGAATCAGCATCATAAAGAAAAGACTGAATGGTCAAAAGGTTTTTGTTGTCCTGGATGACGTTAGTGATCCCGAACAAGTGAGGAAATTAGTTGGAGGTCGAGAATTGTTTGGTTCTGGCAGTATAGTCATTGTCACAACAAGATACCAGGACGTGCTCAATAAAATGAAAGTGGACTGCACATACAATGTTCAAAGATTGAATGATGATGAATCTCTCGAGCTCTTTTGCAGCAATGCTTTCGGAGAGCACTATCCTAAAGAAGGATCTATGGAGTTGTCAAAAGAGGTCATAAAATACGCCAAAGGAGTACCACTTGCTCTTGAGCTCCTTGGTCGTGCTTTGAATGATAGAAGTAAGAAGGAATGGATTGACACCATAGAAGAACTGAAAACAATTCCAAACCATGATTTGCAGTCAAAGCTTCGGATAAGCTTTGATGCACTGGGCAATGATGATAGAGTGAAGAAGTTGTTCCTGGAAATCGCTTGCTACTTTGTTGGATATGATAAAGATTATGTGGTCAGGATATTAGAAGCCTGCAGTCTGTTCCCAGAAAAGGGGATTGGAGTCCTCACTAGAAGGTGCCTAGTCGAAGTAGATGAAAACAACAAACTGAAGATGCACGACTTGCTAAGAGATATGGGAAGGGAAATTGTCCGTGAGAAGTCTCCTGATGATCCTGGAAAGCGTAACCATCTATGGCTTTCCAAGGATATATTATCCACTCTAAGAAGTCACTCGGCGAGTATCAAGAAGCTTTACATGCTCTTGCTAGCATTATGTTGTTGCTCTTTTTCTGTGATTATTAAGTCTAAAATGGAAAGAGGAAAAAATGTAGCGTTTGTTTGGTTAGGCAAATGCCAGATGACTTGATGAATGACTGCACTTTGAAGTGATTTTCTTTTTATCTTTTCTATACATTGATCATGTTAAGAAGTATCAGCAAGAGTTATTATGCTCTTTATGACTGAACTTTAATTTCCACTTGTCATACAGGGAACGAGGGAAGTCGAAGGAATTGCACTGGACTTGGAGCACAACGGTGTCGAAAGAGTAAATGCAGAAGCCTTTGCACCTATGAACAGATTAAAACTGTTAAAACTCAATAATGTGCATATTGATGGAAAATACAAACATATCTCTAAAGAGCTGAGATGGCTCTGCTGGCATCATTTTTCCTTGAACTTCATACCCGAAGACTTCTACATGGGAGAACTGGTGACTATTGACATGCAATACAGCAATCTTATAGAAATTTGGAAGGATAACATGGTATATTCTCTCCTCTGGGAGGTTTCGTTTACAAACTGTATTGATTAACCTACATCTTGTGCTGAATTTTTCCCCTCTTTCCTTTGGTACAGCAATTCCTAGGGAATCTGAAAGTCCTTAACCTCAGCCACTCGCATTCTCTGATCAGGACTCCTGACTTCTCAAGGGTTCCAAATCTTCAAGAACTAATTCTTGATGATTGCACAGAGCTGACCGAAGTTCACCCTTCTATAGGACATCTTGAGAGGCTTGAACTTGCAAGCTTCAAAGACTGTACAAAGCTTAAGAACTTTCCAGAAACTGTAAGCAGGATAAAATCTCTTCGAGTATTTAACATTTGTGGATGCTCAAAGATTGACAAATTGCCAGAGGACATAGGGCAGATGGAATCCCTGACAAAGTTGCTCGCTGATGGGACTGCCATAGCTCACCTTCCTTCGTCCATTGGACAGTTGAAGAACTTGATGTATTTATCCTTCTGCTGCATTAAGAGACCGGAGACAATCTCACTTGGTTCTCTAGTTCAGTTCTTAGTATCAGCAAGACATGTGTCCCGATTTGCTAGTAATACTCTCATTTCCTCGTTGTCTGGGTTAAGCTCCTTGAGAATGCTTAAGCTAGTGGACTGTGGCTTATCCGACAACACGATCTCAGATGATATAGGCAGCTTACTTGCCTTAGAGGATCTAGACCTTCGGAAGAACGAGTTTTGTTCCTTACCAGAGACCATCTGTTGTTTAACTCAGCTCAAGAGATTACAGTTGGATGATTGTATAAATCTTGTATCGCTTCCAGATATGCCCGCAAGTTTGTTTTCTCTGTCGGCCATTAATTGTGTATCCTTAAATCGGATCTCTTCCTTGGAATTCGGACCTGGCATACGGTTATTCCTTACCAACTGCCACAAACTAAGAGCAGTCTCGGGATTAGGTAAGCAGGAACCCGATGGAAGCATACACTTGGAACAGTGCAGCAATCTCACTGAGGAATTTAAGGAGTTCCTTATTAAGGTTCTCCTCATTTCCCGCCTAGTCTATCTTTTTCGTTTATGCTAAATTTGTCATCATATATTTTGAGAATCTATGAGATGCTTCTGGTCATTCTTATACACATTGTTTCTTCAAAATTATATGCTTCCAATTGTTTCCAGAAATCTCAGTTGATGTGATTAATTAAATCTCTTGAGGCGATGATAGGATTGGTGTGGGCATGGAAGTGGTGAAGTTTTCTTACCAGGCTTTGAGATTCCCAAGTGGTTCAACTACCGGACCTGGGGTTCCTCGTTATCTTTTCCAGTACCTACCTCCCAAGGTGCCGGGCTAAAAGGGTTTACCATCTGCATTCTGTACGCATCCAACACAGACAATGAAGAATTGCGCCCATATCCCACTGTATATATGGCGCACTCTTGCTTCTCCTTCTCCTCAATGACACATGCAAGTATCGCAATCACACCTCAAAGCCACATGTGGGCATTTTTTTTGCCGTACTCTATAATTGATGGCCAGAAAGGAAGTTCGGATGAGGTGAAGCTGTCGGTAGACTTTGGTGACGGGTGGAATGTGAAGGGTATGGGAGTTCACATCATAAAGGACGTCGTCCAATCTGCATCTGATAACACTGGTGGTTCAGCACCAGTGAGAGCAGAACAAAAGAGATGCTTCCACACGGTTGAAGCAGGCTCCAACAGTGATACGCCATTGTTCTGGAGCAGCAGCAATCTAGCGCGAGTAACAACATCACGAGAAAATCTCAAGCGTCAATTCAGTCATCTTATCTAAGTTCTTATATTCTATCTAGGTTCAACATCTTATGCTAATATTAGAATCCACAGGTCAAGGATCGCATCTCGAGAGCACAGCCGTAGCCAACGGCTGGTATACATGAAGGACAGCCACACCGCATCACTGTACGGATGGGTCTCTCCATGGATTAGGTTGGGATGAGGTACCTCTTGTGAATGCACTATAGTAGTAGCTACTTTGGTCGACATTGCAAGGTTTGGAGGATTACAGTTCCGTGGTAGTTCTCACTTTATCGGATTATTGACCAACCGATCTTCAGTTTCAATTCTTGTGAGAGTTGATAATCTGTTGATATGATCTGAGGCTCTTAGCAGAGTCGAACATGATCTAGGAGTCATTGGGAACTTCAGTCCGCTCATGAAAATGAGGCAGTAGATGATTTCCTTATGAATGTGATCCTTTTGACTGGGCAGTTTGTTGAGCTTGTACCTCAGATGGAGGAACTCTGACGATCAGAGCAGAATCTTTGATCCCATGTGCGAGGGTCTAAGGTGATAATCTTCTGCTCCGTGAAGAAGTTGTGTGGCCAGCTTGCACGGGGTACTGACCGCAGCTTTGGAGAAGTCGCAATTCACGAGACAAATCTCCGGGCAGGGGAGACTGGGCTTTGAATCAGTTGCCATAGATGTTGCTGCCGGGAGGCTGGACCTTGAAGAAATAAGGTTAATCTCGCTCCTTGTCAACGTTTTTAGAATTGACCTGTCGTCAAACCGTTTGACATGTTGGTTAATGGGTGGGTGGAACTTGGGGCTGATGGCTGCCTCTGTGTACTTTGGACTCTTCGTTTTGATTCATAAGCATTTCGATACATAGGTAAATATTGGACCAGACTCATGGATGATGGTATAGGTTGAGTCTGCTCCAGACTGATCTCCTCCTAGACACACTTTTTCTTGATTGTTTCTGAATACAGAGATCCTTTTTCTGATACGGGTGGTGATCTTATTTTTCATTTTCCGACTGGGATAGGGGACTACGTGCTCCGAATCGGGAGAACCAGAAGGCCTGGTGCCAATGGGTCGTCCCACAGGCCTCTCTGATCAGGACTGGAAGTGTGCAGCTGACCTCATAAATATTTTGGAAAGGTGCGGATCAGGAGAGGAGATGGCTTCTCGAGCCGGGTCCGGATTTGTCATCGACCGTGCCCACATTGACCGCTTCGGTTCAGGTGGTGCCACATCCGCAGCTATGAGGCAGCCACAGTTTAGCAGGTTATGGTTAACCATTTATTTGATAACCAAGTCGAATGGGTACAAGCATCCCGTGAAGAATTAATTGCTGGAAGCCTGGAATCTTCCGGAGTGCGTCAATTTCATTTCCCCCTTTCCACCTTAAAGTAGGGGCCAATAATTGGGATACTTGGAGGGGGAAAAAAAAAAAGGAGAATAAAGGAATTTCTGGTGACTTCTATTTTCATACAATAGGAAAAATTTTAGCTTAGTTTTTTTTTTCTTTTGGTAATCTTGGTTAATTTAGTATAGATTTTACTTAAAATTTAAAATATAATAGTTAATATTAAGTAATATATATATATTAATATAAAAAAATTTCATTGATAAGCCATAAACTCAATATATTATCTAACTAAAAGAAATACATTAAATATTTAAGTCAAGATTCTAAGTCAAATCTATCTTATGATAAAATTTGTTTAATATAATTTTTTTCCTAATAATAAGATTTAAATTTAAAACTTAAATAAAAAAATGTGAAAATATAATCAACCAACTCGTATGGATAAGCATGTAAATATTTAAATAGTGCTAATAATTAATAATGAACAATTAGGAGAAACGCGTGCCCCAAGCTTGAACACCCAGCTGACGCTGATCCACGACTTGGGATCAATCAGTAAAATATAATGTAGGACAAAGTCGAGGACCGTGTGCCAATAATGCATGGCAAGGTGGGTGAGAAAGATTCTTTGACAGGTAAAAGACAAAAAGAATTATGAATTTAATTTGGAAATAATGAATTTGTAGAAATGAAGTGATACATAGGTGAAAGGAAAGGACAGAAAAACAAGTTTATTTTAAAAAAAAAACAATCAGACTTAGACCGACCCGAAAATCCAAAATTTCAAGCATCACGCGAAATTTAGGTGGCTTTTTAGTTGAAAAAACCACCCGACAAAGTTGGGCTCCGACCCGGCAAAACGTCGAGACTTGAGATCTATCTAAATTTTATAATTATATATAATAATTTGCTTTATTAATTACAATCATACATACTTGATAGTCACTTTCATTATTCATCTACCTAATTATATACTTAATATAAACATTTATTAATCTTCAATTGTAGAAGAAAATTTTACCGAAATTATTTTCGTCATTACTCAAAATTAATACCACAACTTAAATCTTTTTAGGTAATGATACTGTAATTATATTTTTATAGTAAATGTCAGAGCCTGAAAAACCCGAATCAGTAGCGAGTGGTCGGTCGGGCCCCAACAATCGGTTCAAAAAACCACTCGATTCAGTCAGAAAATTGTGAAGGGACATCCTAAAACCCCACCCGGAGCATGGACAGGAAGCAAACCGAAAATTCGGTCTGGTTTTGTCGGTTTAGTTCGAGTCTTAAAATTAACCGGATTTGATTTTGCAGAGTCTGATGATGGGATGGGAGGCAGTGAGAAAGCAGGAGAGAAAAAATTTGCTTTCAATTGGATCTCTCATAATAACGTCGGGTGGGGACCGGACCCAGAGGCAGCTCACGAGCATGTAAGAAACAAAATACTGCGAATATTCTTTTCCTTTTGTTTTTTTCAAGTAAGAACTCATGCGCAACATTTTCTTCGTGTGAGGGGCCCGGTGATCCGATAGAATTTTCATCTCTTCTTCATGGTTCACGTGGGTCCACTGGACCGTAAACGAGAAACTGATTGGTAGGTAACATAATATCCGTTCAGAGCCGATACCCACAGCACTCAGTCCACCAACCTCCCCTTCACCGACTCTTTGAGCACACCTTCCATTCACACTCTTATCCTTTTTTGTTTTTTGTTTTTTATTTTGCATTGGTGCTAAGATTGATAATATGTGCGTGGTGTCCTGTATAAATAATTCATGTAAAAAAAAGTCTTCAATTAATTATCTATCCATTTAACTCACATAAACTAAATATATTCAAATCTATCTAAATATATCAATTATATATATAATTGACATATTCAATATAATAATAATAATAATTGGACCCGCATATCTGCTACATGATTATCATTACCATAGTGAAATGAAGTTATTATAATAAATATAATAAATAAATTTTAATATATTTTATATAATAAATTAAATTAACAATATATATGATTAAAAATAAAATATATTAATATATTTAATACATATTTAAATACATTTAATTTTACCAAATTATACACATCCATCCTAATTCAATGTAAACTCATTGTACTGTGGATTATCTAAGGAGGTAAAAAATTGGAGGCTGTTGAAGCTCGGGACTTGATGGGCTAGCTGCCTACGCCTATTCATCATATCTACCAGATGATCATTGAGAATCGAGTTGCTTCAAAGTTCATTCTTAAACACGCACATGATTGGCCCCCGTATAGACACCGCCCTCGCCTCGCATCTAAAAGGTGGCAGCGCTGCAACACTTGAAGATTTTAGGTTAATTAAAATTATATATCATACTATTACATAACAAAATTAACACCTTAAAATAAATTATTATAATAATTTTAAATTCTGTTATACTATTATAGCATAGATTCAATCTGTCACCTGTGCATATGCCCGATATTTAACTAATTCTACATTATAAAACGCATTCTTACCAGCTGCCCTTCTACACGCAATGTCACATTTCAATTATTTATAATATTTAAATTTAAAAATTTATTTATAAAAAGGAAATAATAAATTATTTTAAATAATTTATATTAGTAACTCATGTTACAATAACTAGCAAATCAATCTCTCGTATTACCATGTTAGTCCACACTTGTCGCCAAAATAGTTTAACTTGCCGCACGTTGTAATTGGATTAAACAAATTGATATAGGACTTCACTTATGTATTTTTTTAATTTTCTATATATTTTTTTGTATACACCATTTATAAGAGACCCACTCATAAAATCAAATCGATGGGTAATAGTAATCACATAAGTTATATTCCTAATATTCACATTATATTTTTCGTATGTGCGGATTTGTCTTCCCTAAAATAACTGATAAATTAATCCTGCCGTCGTCCTTTTGTCTGAGGCGGTTCCAAGGGTGTCATAGATGCTCCCAAGCGGTGAATTCTGGTGGACTCCGGCTTCTGGCTCCATCGTTTCCTATTTCTCTAGAGAACTGTTTGGGCACTTTTGGCAAAAATATTAGATGAATTAAATTATCGGTGGTCGGTGATGATCACATTAGCATAATGTTACTGAAAATTTAGTATAATTCAAAAGGTAAGTATTTTTTTAATCATACCCGTGATGTTACAACATGCATATATGTCAAAAAGAACTCGAATTTCAAATTTATCAACTATATAAGATTAAATTTTGAATTATTTAACCTTTATTTTTGATATAATTATTATTCACTTTGTTACTGAGGATAGACGTCTCCTCTTAAACTAATTTCAATTAGGTCTTACTAATGGACCTCAGTTGGGTATTATCAATCAAGTTTTTTTTTTTTTTTGATCATGATCATGATCGCTATCCTATACTTCTTTCTATTCTAATCATGCGGCACAGGAGGACTATCCCATGTCTTCTAGAACGTATGATTCCTTACTCTCATCCACTAGTAAAAGAGGAAGTGAGACACATACCACGTGTGCCTCCAACAACAACCGACGGTGGAGGAGGGTCAAGGAAACGTCACTTCTAAGGACCTAATTTCTATGTTGTCCGGTCGACCAGTACAATGTGGGGGGCGCCAATATTGAATTAATTGTCAAAAGCCACGCGGTTACATATACGCCATGCGAGTAGTTGAGCATCGGTCCCATTGGTCTGCAACATAATCATTCCGGATAACTGACCCATGAAGTGCCTCCTTATTCATATGCTGTCGTCAGTGGCACTTCGTCGTCTCTCTCTCTCTCTCTCTTTTTGGGTAAATTATAGTAATTCGTGATAGTCCTGAAATTGATACACACTCATATACATATATATATATATATATATATTAATTTTTAAAATTACATCAGATAAAAAATTAGTGTAAGTGTATATTTATAGGTTTGATTGAAAATTTAATGATCGATTCAACTAAAGTTGATATTATTAAAAGTGCAATTAGATTTTTTATAAAAATCGAACAAGACAAATAACTAGATTTCAATTTAACAAATTGAACCAATACTCTAATTTAATTTTTAAAACTATGCATTCATTTATTTATGAGTAAAGTCTCTACAACTTAGATCTCAACTTCCTGAAGCCAGAGAGGGTCAGCCTGTTCCTCTAAATACCTAAAAAGAAGCTTTTTTGTTTATTTTTTTAAAATAAATAGACATACAAAGAAGCTTAGCTCAATCCAGTTTTAGCTATATAAAGCGATCTTCGGACACCCGAGCTGTCAGCCATTTACAAAGAAGCCTATTGTATTCATAGGCAATGCTAGGCATCCCAATGAAATTCCTTGGCCGGGTTAGGTGAATTGGGTCCGACAGCTCAGACGCAACCCATATTAATTAGCTATAATTTTTTTTATTTACACGGCCACCACTCAAAAGTACAATAGGTCTTTATTAATTCAAATATTTAAATATATAAATTTTTAAAGATAAATTTTTCATTTAAAAAAGACCTACTTTTAAGACAAGTCTTGCGTCTTAAAAGAGACGCCCGTAAAGATTTAGGATCAAATGGTGATCAACGGCGGCTGATGACTCATTAAACAGAAAAAAAAAATTTATAATACACAATATATATATATATATAGTGCAATATCCGTGTCGTCACTCGGTGCGATGATTCCCAGGCATCTCGTCCAGTGGTCAAAATGACTAAATTAACCCTCTCACTCAATCTAGCCGCGTCTCCATCGCCTGGCTAAAAAGGACGCCGGACCCGGACCGTGACGAGCCTTTTCATTTTCCCTTTCTACCCCTCCCTCTTCCCGAGCTCTGAAGCAACAGATCCACGTGTTTCTTCACCGCCTCATTCTTCATTTAATAATTCGAAAATTTCCGGCGATTATTGGTTTTTACTAAAATTTTTAATTATTTTTTTTCCAGAAACCATATCCAATTAACCATACTTGATTAATCTGTTAGTCGTTTCAGGTCGCACGCCTAGCATGACAGGTGAGACTCCCGAGGGAAATGTCTGAGTATACGAGATCTTAGACTCAAAATCTCTTTAAGCGGCACCAACTAGAGATACCTGCATCACCCTCATGTCTCTTAGCTCTTAACTCGCGTGGTTTTGTAATTTCGTTTTGAATGTAATTTTTATCCATTAATTAAGAGAAAGTACTGAATATAAATATAAAAATAATTTACAGTAAAATTTTAATTTAGATTTTCTTACTATCACTTAGATATTATATTTGAAAAAAGTCACTTATACTATTATTGAGTTGATCTGTTGTTATATGAGCTAATCGATACATCAAGATTAACCAAATAAAACCTCACTAGACTACATAAATGAAAGAGGGTAAAAAAGAAAGATTGGGGGATATGGAAGCTTACGAGTGATCCCCATCTTCTTCTATGGCTTTTATGTTTAAAAGTCAGATCAACCGTCCAACCTCCAACGGTGAAGCATAGGCAAAAGGTAATTATGTACATTTTATGGTACATAGAAACAACAATTTCATTGAAACTTATCCAAATCCTAAATTATATATTGAATAACTATGGAATATTCTATTTGGTAGCCGTACACGGGGCACTTAGATTCGCAACTTGCCTAGGGGAGCTGGAAATTTCCGAAAAGAGGCTCCAAGTGCAACACGGGCGGCGGGCTAAAATCGTCAATCTGTCTGATGTGAAGCCCGCCGCGTTGAGCAGACGAAGACCACAAAACTTCTCCGGCTTCCGTGTCTGCCCCAGCCTCCGAGGCCACCTGTCGGTCGCCCAACCCTGATCTACCGGTTGAACCGGTTCCCCGGCTTGATCACCGACCGCCCCTATAAAATTCCCCCGTCCTCCCCCCACAACCCAACCGTCTCTTTATTTCCTCAAGCCTCTTGTCTTCTGCAAACGATAGCGCACGAAACACGTTCGACGATTCGCTCGAGAGAATTTTTTGGAAGCTACAGCAACCCATCCACAATTATTTGCCTTTCTTCCCCGCTAGCGTCGAGAAGATCGGAAAATCCGGCAGCAAAGACGTCGCCGCAGATGGTGTTTAGGCCGACTATGCTGACCGAAGCAGAGGTCAGCATGCAGTACAAGCTCCACGTGTCCAAGGAGCCCGCCGCCGTCAACCAGATCGATGCTGCGTCCTCCCGGATCCTTGGCGAAGTTCGGGTGGCTGATTCGGTTTCGGCTGAATTTACGCGTTTGGACTCGGTACGCTCTGATCTGCTTATCTTCTCCCGTCTTAGGTTTCCTGTAATTTGCAATTAGTTTAGTCATCCTCTTGAGTTCGTTATCGATCTGATCGACCAGTATTTTGGAGTCCTATTATTTAGTCCTTAGGTTCCTTCCTTGCTGGACTTGGATTCTTGCTGTCTGTCCGCTGTTATCTGCTAGTAGTTATGTAAGCTAAAGTGAGTAACTACAGTTTTGTGGTCGTCTGTAATTTGAGTCGTGCTGGAATCAGATTCTTGTGCCGCAGTTGAACATGATTTATTCAGCATCTTTTGTTGGCCGATGAATCTTGATGAAGATTCTCTGGGTCTTTTTGTCTTGTTTCTTTCATGGGACACATGGTACTTAATTAATTGTGTTTTTTTTCCTGTCTGTCAGAGCCCCAGTATTTGTGCTTGTGTTTATTGAAGTCTATTCTTTTGATAGATTTGGTTTATTGGTGGATCAGGTTCTTTCTTCTGATGTCAGTTATACGGTAGGTTAAACGTGGTTTATGAAGGAACTACTGCAGTTGATGATAATTCTGCCTCCAATTTCACTGTTCTTTTTATATGTATATGGGGCAGTATTTCACAAGCTAGCTTCTTTGTCTTTAGGCTTTGAGCTGCTGTGACACCGCAAAGGATGCTGCAATGGGCTTTCTGAAAAGCAAATACTTACCCTGCATTCGATCCGGTAGCTATACTAACATTGGATATCGTAAGTCCATGGAAGATGAGCACATTAGGGTTGATGATTTGTCAGCCCATCTGGGCTCCTCATCCAACTTTTGCACACCAAGTGCCTTCTATGCAGTTTTCGATGGTCATGGAGGTGCTGAGGCCGCTGCTTATGTAAAAAGGAATGCAATGGAGCTACTATTTGAAGACACCCATCTACCAGCAGCGTCAGAAATTGATGACTCGTTCCTAAAAAAGCTCGAGAACTCTCATCGTAAAGCATTTCTTCGAGCGGACCTCGCTTTGGCGGATGAGCCCAGTGTCAGCAGTTCCTGTGGAACTACGGCACTCACAGCCCTAGTCCTTGGAAGGCATTTATTAGTCGAAAATATTGGTGACTGTAGAGCTGTCCTCTGTAGGAGGGGAACGGCAGTTGAAATGTCTCAAGATCACAAGCCATCTTTTGTGCCTGAACAAAAGCGTGTAGAGGAGTCGGGTGGTAGTATCCTTGGTGGGTACCTAAATGGTGATCTATCAGTAACCCGGGCTCTTGGCGATTGGGACATGAAGCTCCGAAAGGGCTCTGGATCATCTCTAATAGCTGAGCCCGATATTCGACGGGAAATCTTAACCGAGGAGGACGAGTTCTTGATAATTGCCTGCGATGGGATGTGGGATGTGATGCCCAGTCAGACTGCGGTCTCTCTTGTTCGACAAGGTCTTCGGAGGCACAGCGACCCACAACAGTGTGCCAGAGATCTTGTGATGGATGCTTTACGGCTCAATACTTCTGACAACGTCACAGTGATTGTGGTGTGTTTGTCTTCTCCCGAGCCCTGCCCGCCTCTCAGGCGGAGGTTGAGGCGTTTCAGTATCTCCGAGGAGGCTCGCAACAGGCTGAGAAACTTGTTTGGAGGCAACTGAGTGCACGTACGCAGAGAAGCATGTCTGCTGATTGATTGTCGGTGCGTTCTTTATGGGTAGAGTGACTCGATTATCATCTGGTCGGTGGCTGCTTCAGGTATAGGAGGCAAGTAAAAACGAAAAATGAAATTAAAAAAAAAAAAAAGCAGGCTGGCAGTCTTGCAGTTACGATAATCGATTATTGTTGTGTAATTACATTATGGTGCGAGGTATTATTCTGTAGCACTGTGTCGATCGACTGTTGAATGCAGCAATTTGTTTTCCTCGACGATGTTCTATTTGAGCTTGTAATTTTTTTTCCCTTGCTCGGTGGGCCTGAGTGGTGGTATGTTAATTTAATTTCCTATCATCATTGAACGTGTTCTGGGGAGGTATTTTCCATAGAGATGTGCTCGGAAGGACATTGCAATCTCTAGATTGTGGTCTGCATGAGTTGGGTGCTGAATGGACTTCGGTTCGCATTCTTCGCAAGCCATCACGGCGTATCAACTATCAAGGATGTGTTTGGATTGTGGATTTATTTACCTATATCTCTCCATTAGTTACTATCCAAACAAAGCCTAAGGGATGGGCCTTGCTCACTTGTTAATTGTACTCTAAAGGGCAAAATAAAGGAAAATAAAGGAAGAGGGAATTCAATTTGAAGGATGCGGGTATAGCTCTTCATTCGTGTCATGAATCAACCATCCGTTGCTTGGGAGGAGCCCGGGGCTCTGACCGCGTGCCCGTTGAAGAATGAGCCGGCGACTCGGCGAGAAAAGAAATTTAATATAGTGATATAATTATTAATTTAATAATTAAAGATATTAATTAAATTAATATAAAATTTTATTTCATACCACCTTTTTAATCTTATAAGCGTGAGCGCTCCTTCGTTCAATTAAAGGACAGGCCATTTTTTATACGTGAGAATGTAATAGAGGAGGAGGACAGGGGTTTCCGACATGGAATAGGCTACTCACGGGTTTCCAATCCCTTGCTGATAAAAGTTCAGATTTCACACCCCCAACCCGAATATTAGGGTTCTATATATATATATAAAAGTTGTTAGGTGTATCATATTGATATATTTGGAAGTATACTGCTTAAAATTATAACCGTATTAATTAAATAGTTAGTTTGTAAATTTATGATTTTTTATTATCAAGTTTATATTATTTTAATATTCCTCGTTAATTTATTTCCATTTAATTATTTTTTCTAAACTTATAAATAAAACACTTATCTGCACAAGGAGTGAATTGCACAATAGAATAAAATGTGGTTTTGTTCTATGGCCGATTACGATTATCTGTCTCTAATCCCTTCCTTTATATAATATTTAAGTTTACTCATAGTATTAGACTATCTTGATCCTGACGAATCCATTGCTATCACCAATTGAAGTTGGCTTATTCAAAACATACGCATGCATCACATGCTATGCCTCCACAAGAGAAAAGAAGAACAAAGAGCATCTTTCCTGCGTAATAGAAGACTCCCTTTGTTTATTGCCACGAAGTCCGACGGTGGAGGGCCTGCTCGACATATTCAACCAAGAAACCGTGAAGATAAACTATTATTGTAAAATGAACATTTTGTGATAACTCCATGTTCATATCAAGGGGGAGTAGTGTTGAAAATATCATACTTATATATTACGAAGTATATTATTTAAAATATAATCGTACCAATTAAATAAGTTAGTTTATAGTTTTATGATTTTATATGATCAAGTTGATATCATTTTAATATTCTCTATTTTGTTGTTTCTATTTTGTTGTTTCCATCTAAGTTTATCTGTATAATTGTGGTTTTAATCTATAGCTAACTATGATCATTTGTCTCTAATCCCTTCCTTTATATTATATTTTAAATTTCTTCATCAGTAGCATCTAATTTATTCGACTGTGAAATTGTAAAAGTACAGTTAGCGATGGTATCAGGGGGGGCGGGGACAAAAAATAATAAGAAAGCAAGAGAGGTACAACCGGAGACCCAGTAAAGGATAGCATTACCATTTCTTATTATTCATCTGTAGTTTTGGGTAGCGGGTGGTGGTGTTTGTTGGCTTATTAGCATCAACTCAACACACGACAACTACATATGCCCCTTCAGCTACTCGCCACTCTCTAGTAGTAGTCGACATTAGCTAAAGCGGGACAATATACGAAAAGAGAAGACCGTGTAGACATTACATAGATCATAAAGTCCCCACCGAACCGAGACTGATCCATCGGTGGATGAGCAGGCCCGGCTTTATGCAGCCGAAGGAGCATTCCTCTGCGGAGCATCCGGCAGAGAAGCCACGAAGCCGCCGAGCTCGCCAGTGTATTTCGGCCCCGGATAGGGGTTATTATTACTGTCGCGGATGATCTTGTCGGAGTCCAGAGACTCGTCCTGGTAGATGTCCCACCATCTCTTCACCAGGCTCTTGATGTCTTCCCTGTCCATGTTCTCTTCCTTCCCGGTGTACCTCCAGGGCTTTGATCCCTGCAGTCCCCACAAGCATTACATTAGTTCCATCCAGAATTCATCAAACCGATGCATATGCCTGCAAATGATCGGCGAGGATTCACAGTAACTTCCGGAGCATCTTTCGGCGATTTGTTGGGTCGGGTGATGTGCTGAGATAGTAGTGCTACTGGAGGTTATGTGACAGAACACTTACAGCAGCACAGTAGTGAACGACTTTGACCTCTTCGAGGTTTATGTTCTCAGGGTGGCGCCACAGCATTGCCAGGACGAGGTTGTAGACGGGAGGGATCGGCACGTAAACGTCCCGGAAATACATGTTCAAGAAATCCTGGCAAGACAACAACGTCATTTGATTTTCGATCGATTTATTGAAACATTCTCTACGCGTGTCATCCTTTCATCAAATACCTGCTCGGCAAAGGATGTTGGGGGGGTGACTTTTAGGGTCTCCAGCAGGTCGTAATATGTGGAGAGCTTCGGCTCGAAAACAAACATGCCAGCGTTGAAGTAGAGTGGTGGCCGGGGGCCCAGCTTCTCCTCCGGCCACTGCACTTTCTCGGGGCACTGCTGGCAGTAGCCGATCTTGTACTGCCGCGAAGCGCTCCATGTCTGCTCACAGAAGCAGTCCATGACGGCATACAAGTGGCCGTCGGGGGAGTCGAAGAGGTGGTCGATGTTGTCGAAGACCTGAATGTCCCCGTCCAAGTACACCATCTTGTTGTACTCCACAAACTGTAAAAGAAACGAAAAAGAAAATTGTCAATTAAGGAGCGATGGAAACATCTTTCTCAAGAGGCCAAGCTCAAGAAAAATAAAATTAATAATTTCAGAAAGGAAATAAAACAGGATAATTTAATGAAAATAAATAAAATTGATCGAATTTATACAGTATTTTCCAAAATGTTTTTCTTTTTTTTTAAAAAAAAATCAAGGGAAGAACTTCTTGCATGTAATTTAAAGGGGGAAAAAAGGCGGTTTGTAGTAAAATATGATAAATTTCAGGTAGCTTCTGTAAAATGTGTTGGGAGCCGGTGGATTCCGATTCCGAGTCCGATTCCAATTCCCGACACCAGTATCTCCGAAAACTGAATTAGATATAAGTGCGAAAATAGTTTCACTTAATTAACTTTGGTTGCCGATAATTTCTTTATTTAAACTCCAATTCTTGTGTTGTTGATACCATTGGATTTCTTCTCTACGAACTTTTGCTCGACATAATAATGACGTATATCTATCAAGTTTATCATATCAGAATTTTCATTATTTTAAAGGAATGCCATATATATATATATATATATATAACACATAAAATTATTCACTTAAAATTTTCTATAATACACTTAAATTTTAATAAAATAACCGTATTAATTAAAAAAACAATCATGAAAATTTATGCTAAATTTGATTATTTACTAAAAATTAAATAATAAAAAATGATTAAATAGATTCTAATAGGGTACTTCGAACCTCTAAATTTATGTATAGTACAAGTTCCGGATAGGGTTCCGTTCATGTACATATGAGGGTAAGGTCCAGTTAGTCCAAATTCTGTGTATCATGTAAAATACAAGCAGCCTGTCCAATAAAATACCCAACTTGTCCGATGGTGTAAAATGATTTGACCAATTAGGATCGGCTTCGATGTTCTTTACCCTTATATATATAATTTGTTACCAAAAGTCAGTAAACACTTGAGTAGTGATAGACCTTAACCCCAAACCCAAAAAATAAAAATAAAAATTTGCGCATCCAATTTGCATGTCAATGATTTCTCACCTCCCAAATGCGAAGCTTTGAGTAGTTGATCACATAGTACGCCATGGCGAACTGGGTCTGGTTCTCGGGAGGGTAGACCGGTTCGATCTCGCGGACAATGCAGCCCTGCGACTCGAGGATCTCCCGGTGCTCCGCTGGCACGTCAGGGAGGACTGCCACCACGAGGGGGAACGCAGATTTCGTCCTCCTGAGCCCCTTCGCCAGGCCGGCCACGCCCTTCACGTAGTCACCGTTCCCGGCGAGGAAGGTGACGTAGGCATTCTTCGGCGGATCAGCCAGCTCGGAAACAGCTACCGGGGCCATCGCTGCTGCTGCTGCTGCTGCTGCTGCTGCTGCTGCAACCGAGAAGATGAAGGGGATTTGAAGATCAGAGACCTTCGAGAAATTTGGCAATGAAGAGATCAGGTGTCTCCCGTTCGGTTTGTGCTTGTCTTGAGCTTCCAAGGGGGACTCGGAATGGGGCTTTATATAAGGCAATGGAAAAAAAAGTGGACAGTGGCATGACCCGCCCGTAACTGTAAAGCACAACATGGATCCAGCTAGATGGATACCATTTCGATGGAAACAGGCTCAAGAGTAGTTCACATCCGGTCTCCCCATTTTACCCTTTGAATTGAGTTCTCATATCTTACTTATCGCAAATAATGTGAAAATTTTTAATACTATTTCGTTATTATATTATATGAATTTTTGTTTTAGTTCGAGTTTGTCTGGCTCCGTAGATTCAATTCCTACATCGGTCTTCTGGACGGGAAATTATTACGGTCTTTCGCGTCCGTCTCAGCATCACCGATCTCGATCGTCTTCGTATTTATTTGCTGGTCCACTTCGGACACGTGGCGTCCATGAGGACGAGAGATTGTTTGAGGCAAATTTCCTGTGCGTACACGCGGCAACTACACGACAGATTTGAAAGTGTGGGGTGCGGTGGTGGGGCTACACTTTGAATCTAGACGAGTTGGGGGCATGCTCGTCCATTTACGTATACGCCACAGGAGACGCAAGGTGATGCTGGTCGTGTTTGAGATGGAAGGGAAGTCTCAACCGTGGACTCAAAAATCACGTAAGCGTTGTAAAAAAAAAAAAAAAAAAAGAAGAGGCGCCGGGGTCCTGGTGGGGGAGATGAAGGGTCAAGATCTAATCTTGGTGGGCTTTGATCTTCGAGGGTCGAAGTCCAAGGAGTAAACATTAACTTGATCATTACAGAAATCCAGCAAGCGCCTTCAGGGGATTTTGAATTAGTCACATCATGAGCAGCATATAAATATGAACCCAAATACTATAAGATAAAATCTAATGATGCTGACTATATGACTCCTGCTTTTATATGATACCTCATGATTAGATTATTCTCGATTGGTTTTTTCCCCTTTTTCGCAGATGACTATAACAGAGAATTAATGAGAGGGAAGCACTGAAATGCTTAGGATGAGAGAGAGAGAGAGTGTGTGTGTTCAACGTTTAACTCGATTTTTAATAGTGGAGAAGATTTATTACTGTCGAGCTAATTAACCCAATAAATTTAGTAAACTATTAAGGTTTACGTGTCCCGCTCAGACAAAGGGATGCAGAGAACAAAGACAAACATTCTCGAATCACTTTTGAATATATTTTTTTTTTGGGTGGGAAATGATACCATCTAGTATCTCTTAAATTGCAAAATGACTCCTTTGAATATGAAATATTCCATCGAACATTACAATAATATATATTTTATATATATTTGGTCTATTTATGTACTAGATTAAAAGAGATAATTTAAAAGGGGTATATTTCGATATCGCAACATTAATATTTTGAGTAAATCAAGTTGATTCAAAGAAGATCCATGTAATTAATAGATTTACTATATGATAAATTTATCCCCCGAATCAAGGAAAAACTAATTGGGAGGCAATGGACGGTGCCGATATTGTGGCCTCACCCTTTCATTAGATTAATTTATCTGTCATATAGATAAGAAACCAACATAAGGGATTCAGTGCCAGTGTCGAAGTCTCCCATCCCTCTCATTCAGTCCATTTATCCTTCAGATTGGTAGGAGACCAGTTGGAGGAGACAACCAGCACCAATATTAAGACCTTTGCTATTCATAATTTGATTGATTTATCTTGAAAATAGGAAGAAAATTTGTATAATTGAGGGCAATTGGCTTAAGAATTGAGGCCTTAATGACTCCCAATTGAGACTATTGAGACCTTCACTCAACAATATATTATATTGATTCTCCTTAAATTAAATCTATTAAGGACAACTTAATGATTTGAAGGCTTCTAGACCCTCCTACATCAACGCTCACCATCTCTGATCTAATCGATTCTAACACAAATTGACCTAATCGAAAGGTATGGGAACCACTATTCCAGTCCCTTATTACCGCAACTTCCATGAATTCTCGTGTCAATTCAATTCATGAAAAAAAAAAAAGAAGGCCGAATTGGGAGACATGAAGGCATCAAATCCAATCCCTCCACCCTTAATTGTGTATATTTTTCTTGTCTTATCCAAAATAAATCAGTTGAACTATGAATGGCTGAACACGTCGATATTGACACTCATGTCCAATCTTAAACACCTGTAGCATGAGAGAATACTGAAAGCTCATCTGTGGTCGTAGAGGTGGTGAGCCAATGTCCATACATTTTTCACTAATACACTAGGTTAACCAACATCCTATTAATCACCCATACATACTTCTATTGGATAAAATATCAATATAGTCATTTAATATTTAATTACTCAATAAAACGTACCACCACTTCGATCCTGGAAACATTGAAATTGTCATCATTTTATTCTCTTCGTCAAAATTTTAACGAAACTATTAGTTGATTTCTATTTGGTGCCAGTTTTGGCTGGCATCGATGTAGTATTAACGTGGTGCAAACGTGACTGACAGATTCCCTTCTTAATTTGACGAATGGACTAAAATGATAGTTATTTAAATGTTTGAAGGACTACATTGGTGACATGATTTTAGTAAGCCATCATTGAATGATGTCAATCTAAATGTGTAAGGACCGAAATGATAGTTTTATCTCTTTTGTTCTAATAGTGATATCGGATATTTTAAGAGTAAAATCGAATCGATATATTAAATGATAAGAAATCTAATGGGTAAGTTGTGTTAACCGGATTTGGATGGTATCCATTAAAACACAATCCATTTGAGCTTGCTATGCGTATGAATCCAAGTGAAGGATGCTTTTAGCCCTATAAATTTGAACATGACCTAATCAAATACCACCCCCATACAATCTGCAAGCAATAGATGCGCAATTTATGCACATCCATACTTATCAATCACAAGAATTGACCATTACACGAATTAAAAGGGGTAAAAAAAAGGATGAAGGAGAAGATGAACAAACAAAAAAAGGGGCAAAAGTGGCTTTCATCTTGTTCTCCACTCAGATGTTCAGAATATACTATTCGTGTGCTGTTGGAACAAGTGTGCCAGATGGAGCCTGTCGTCTTGTGGATACTTAACCAAGTGTACAAACCGATCGAACACAGTTTTGGATGTTCTTCCTCGCCTCCATATTTCAAGGATCAAGAGCATCTTCAGAGCAACGACAAAAGGATCGATTCCAACTTATCACTCCTGCCGAGATGCCATGAAGCTCATACCGATCTCAACCTTACCCTGCCACCGGCCAAGAATTTGAGAAGTCGTATTGATTCACCCTAAAAAGATTGGCCGATTGAGCTATCGGGCAGTAATTGGGTAATTGTAGAAGTTCATGTGGTGATGACGTAGGAGGAGAAGTTAATTTTATATGGGGAGAATTAGAGTGAAAGCCATATATATTTATTATTATTTATACTTAAATTATATATATTTCAAAATAATCATTTTAATTTTATACGTTTAGTTTTATATTATACTTAAATCTTAATTATAATGATTGATTGACATGACATTTAACGATATTATGTGACATAATACGTCGGCAACTTTTCACCGTGCCATCACACCATGATAGCATAGTATTGCCACATTAGCATACCACGTAAGTATTTTATAACATATCACTATATTATGTCAATAATTTATTGATATATCATTATGTCACGTCAGCATATTATTAAAACTATAACTCAAATATATTACGAAACTAAATGAAAATTCGTTTTGAAATATATATATATATATATATATGATGCAAGTATAAAAAATAACAAATATATAGTTATTTACTGTAATTATGTGTATTATGGCCACAATGGTCAGCAGATGAAGAGGATGGCACTTTCAGTGAATCCGATACCCCATGTTTTTCTTTTATCAGTAAAGGAATAGCAAAGAAATAGACATTCATTCATTCCACACCGGTAAAAGAATATACACCATCAAAAATGACCGCTCGTGTTTGACCCAATCTACTTGCTAGTTTACAGAGATTGTGAGCCATGCCATTAAAAATTTCTAGGGATCCACACACACACTTGCGGACTTGAAAAAATTCAGCCACATTCGAAAACTTCAAAAGAACAATCTTGCAATCCCCATGGAGGCCTGTCAAAATAGCTAACTGCTTTGACAAAGTCTTGGGCATCAGATCAGGTAAAAAGATAGCTCTCGGCCAATTTTTGGATTTAGCTATATCTGTGCGACCTACCGATCCTCCATAGTTAAAAGAGAGAGGGCAACTTGCTTCATCTTGCTCTCTCTCGACCGGGTTCTCGTAGTTCCCGTTTCACCATCCCATATCCATTCTGGTACGCTGCCAAGTAAATACATGGAGAGACTCAACGAGTTTGTTCAATTCATGCTCAAGCATAATCGTTCATCGAAGATATAACTTTCCTATTATTAATATTCTGCACATGTAGAACTCAAATTCAGAGGAAAAAGATATTAATTATCTTAATTAATTTATATTGGTTAAATATCGAACATTTTTAGTAAACCGTTTTGAATGGGTCGAATATTTTTCTTTTCATTTTGAATCAATAAATGAAATCAAATATATACAAATCTTTCTTCCATCTTTTGCCCACTAAGCCTTGACCGCAAACTCCCAATACGTACACTCACAATAAGGGCTACAAAAAGGTAATTAAAATGCCAGTGCTTTGGGACGAATTAATTGACAATTTTTCTGAACACCTAGGGATAAAAATCAAACAACTCAATTTACAGGGGATGACTTTTTGAGGTAAAAAAATCGTCCATCTTTCCTCCATGATTGACCGGAGGCTTTCGAGATTGTCGATCGTATGATGAGGATGTTTCAAGAAAAGAAGAAGGCGCCTTATTCGTTCTGTTCTTTTGGGCAATGCGAACTTTATTCCACGAAGAACAAGATAAAAGCAGATAAACTTCACCACGGATCGAAAGTTAAAGCAGAATACGGTGCCTAAACGATGATCGAATCAACTACACCGACATAAACCCCGAGCCTTTTAGACCCTAGACAAAATATGAAGCTATAGGTTCGACCAAACAGTAATCTTATCGACGAGCACAAGCTCTTCCGTTTTGCGGCCGGTGATCTCTACACCCACGGATCTCCTCCGCTGACGCAACTTCATAACATAGGTCACTCATATATATATATATATATATGTATGTATAAATAAGGAAGAAAACTCGCTATGAACTGAAAATATACACTATACTAAGTTCAAAAATTTTAGAAATTTGCATATGGAGATTAATAGTAAGGCTCATGTTATATAATATAGTATTCGGTGAATTAGTTGGTTATTATTATACTAGACACCATTAATATATATATAACTCAAGGTAGGCAAAATGATGTTGCAGCCATAGTTTTAAAAACCGGACCGGGCCGGCCGGTTCGACCGGTTCAACCGGGAACCGGCCACTCACCCGGTCCGGTTCCTTCAAAAAAACCCAATTACACATTAAAAGAGAAAAAATCCGATTGAACCGGCCGGTTCCCGGTCCGACCGGTGAACCCAATTGAACCCATGAGAAAACCGGCCGACTTAAAATTAAAACAAAAACAAAAACATATTGTAATGTACCTATTTTATTTTACTAAACTTATATTTACATTTTATATTAAACTTTTGTTTAATATAATGGTTATATTGATGATTTTTGTTATAAATTATATTCAAATTATGATATTATGTAAATTTATCAGTAATATTATATTATTAATATTATTTTTTAAACATGCGGTTCAACCCATTGAACCCCCGGTCCGACCCATGAACCCATGAACCCATGCCTACACCGGTTCCCGGCCCAGTCCGGTTTTAAAAACTATGGTTGCAGCCACCTAAAACGTAGAACTGTTAATTCAGACCGTTTTGGCATGACACGAATCAGTCATCTAATCCACTATCTTGGGTAGTCTAAAAATCCCCAAGTCGACTCTATTCACTCAAATAATTATCTTTTAAAAAACAATTTATAATAATTATATTTTTAAAATAATTTTTGTAATATAATCGGTTATTAATCTAAAATTTATATTAATTTTAAGATATTAAAATAATTATTTATATATAATTAATCAATTTTTTAAATTTTATAATAATTCTTTTTACCGTAAAATTATTATCATACTTTTATACTAATATATAGTCCGATATCTTAAATGGTTTGAAAAATCTAGTTAAACACAATTTTTTCATACCGTACTACACTTAAAAAAAGGGAAAGACTAATCTTCCAACACGCTATTTACTTGAGCTTAGGACGAGCGAGCTGATCTACAATCCCCATCGTGGCTTTCCCTTCTTGGTGTCCGTCATAGCAACAGGTCATGACACCCGACTCCTTGACTCCCCCTGGAACCGCCCTGCTGCCCCAGGATCGGGTACGGTTTTCTATTACGACATTAATGGTGCGCATTCGACAATGGGAATGGTATTGGCCATCGAGTAAGTAGCATTCAACTCAATGGACGATGAAGGGAATTGAAACAGAATAAATATTTAGATTGAAATAACAAGAATATCTTTTCCCCACCTTTATATATAAATAAAAAAAGGTATTATTTACAATTAAAAAAATAAAAGGGGAAAAAAAAAAAGACGTCGGAAGTTTTGCTAGTGGAGTTGTGAGGGGACGCACCGGCGGTGGATGGATAATGCGCGGCCGAAGCGCCGAGCAAACGTGAATTATTTGGTGACCATACTTCACCACGTGATTGTATTCAACATTAATTAATAAAATACGATAAAATAATACGTTGAGTATCAATTATTTTTGTACTAGATGCCATATTTGTTATTAATTATATATGATAAAATTGATGTTTATAAATAAAAAATTTCAGAAAAAGGAAACATTAAGTTAATAAGAAAAGTAGATTCCAGGCCCAGTCTTCCGGTGAGATTGGTTCCAACCTATGGGCCGACTTACTGTAATCTGGCCCAATTAGCTAAAGCCTCCAACAGTTTCATACCCAGCCCACGAGTAGTGTGGTCGGTACATCGTGCTTAAATGGATTCGTGTTAGAAAATCTTTGATCCATACATGGCTTGTTCATTAAACGGGTCATAAATGCCTAACCCGAACACAGCATTTCCAAATTACAGGTGGATACGGCGCGGCCCGTTTAACCCGTACAACTCAAATGTGTTGAAATGTACCATTTATACATAGTATATGATTAACATAATTAACATGATAGACACAGTAAATACATACCTAAACATATTGAATTGGTTGATAAGTTTAGTACAAATTTGATTAAACTGACTTGGACTTTAATTGTGTCTTATTATGTTATGTAAGTTCAACCATGTTTTAACTTATTTATTTAAATGGACTATACGAATTCGATCCATTTAAATTTGCAACGTATATATATTCAACCTTGTTCCATCATATTATTGTATCGCGTCAAAATTGACTGGGCATATAGCGCAAGCATCATGAAGCACGTAAGTGAATCTCGTCTATGTTTATGCTCGTAAGTTGAATGAGTTGACCGAACCATAGCCATGTGAGTATAGGGAACATTTAGAAGTCAAGATAATACATCGAGTATGATCGCCATCAGAGAGTTATGTGAACTGCTCAGTCTAATCCGCCAATCCCCGAGCTAACATAGAAAGATATACCCTGCTAGCGGTGGAAATTGGTTAGGTGGCAAATAGAGATGTAAGGTGGGTGGCTCATCCTAATCCGAACTGATATGAAATTCTTTGATTCAATTACGATTTAACTTGTTAAAGTATAATAAATCAATTCACAGTTTAGATCTTTGTAGGGTAAACTTTTTCTTTTTAAAAAAGTTTAAATTATTTAAAATAAATAAAAAGTTTAAATTAACATATATTTTAAAGTGAAAATAATAGGATATTTATAAAATTTGAGAGTTAATGGTAAAAATGGAAAACAAATTTTAGGGGTGAAAGAAAATCTATTTTGACTATCGCAATCAATTGTCAAAATTTGATTGAGGATTTTTTGTGATCTAAGTCGAATTCGTGACGGTTCAATCTGGTTTTATAACTATTCCAAGTAGTTTAATAAGGAAATGTGACGGATTAGTTCCGATTCAACGAATTTATTTCTTGGAATCGACTCATAATCATCCATGAGCCTAATAAGAACGGTTCTAGGCCAGTTCCTAGCCAAATCGGCCCGTTTTACATCCCTGGTAACAAAGGCAGACAAATTGGCTATATAGTTGGCTTGTTGCGGGTGCATTTATCTTCGAAACCAGTGGACGGAGGAAAGTAATTTCCAATGTTATGATATAATAAAATATATCAAAATTTACTATCATTTTAACCGAGACCACGTGAAATTGAGTGTCATTTCCTATCGCGTATCGACTCACCTATTGTGGTTGGACATAGTACTGTAATGGGCCGCTATAATACATTCCTTATTGCTATCCCTATCCCTATTTTCCGGCGCATTAGTTTTTACCTCCATTGCGGGTATACTTGTACCAAAGATATTTAGACAATACCCCTTTAGAATAGGGGGCGTGTAAGAATTAATACTATTTGTCCGATTAAAACTCATCGATTCATTTGTGATATATTCTCATGTTGCATAATAAGATTATATTTTTAGTCATGAAAATTTTTTTTCCAGAGAAGTTATATAAACATATATATATATATATGAGGATATAATTAATATTTTATTTCAAATTTTTGATGACCGATCGTCCATTAGATTGTGAGAAAAACACATTACCCGTACGCATATCAACGTAATATTGGAATTTTCTTAGTAATATGACAGGAAAAATGGCAAATTTGGCGCAAGGGTCAAAGCCATAGTTTTAAAAACCGGACTAGGCCGGCCGGTTCGACTGGTTCAATGGGGAACCGATCGCTCACCCGATTCAATTCTTATAAAAAAACCAATTGCACTTTCAATGATGTCAGATGCGATTAAATCGGCCAATTTCCAGTTCGACCGATGAATCCAATTGAATCGATGAAAAAATAGGTCGATTTAAAATTAAAAAAATAAAAACATATTATAGTGTATATATTTTATTTTACTCAACTTATACTAATATTTTATTTTATGATAGTCATATTAATTATTTTTATTATAAATTATATTTAAATTATAATATTATATAAATTTATTAATAATATTATATTATTAATACTATTTATTAAATATTGAACCAATTATTACACCTATTTACAGTTTAAAAACTCTGGTGAAAGCGCTTATAGTCAGTTATATTTCTGGACGGACGGACTAGGTTTTAAGTGCACTGATGGCCTCCTGCCCTAAAAGCCCGGCGACCTTTTGACTTTCTCAACCGACGTCCAGTGTTCAGGTCATTGTGCATGGCTTCTTTTCACTCCCCCTCCCCCGTAATGGCATATGGTATCGTTTTACAACATAAAATTACAAAATTTTGTATCCAATTATTATCAATAGGATTGTTTAATTATCCATGAATTAGTCTAAGAAGAGATTTTATTAGTTTCCTAATACGGTTGATTTGATTAAATACGATTAATTAAACTAAATCAATTAACGTAAAAAGGAAATCTTAAACTAAAATTCACAATTTGTGATCTTCCTGGGTATTGATGCTAAGGATTACAATTAATGGAACGATTCGTTTCTGAAAGGTACTTGAATTCCCAATTAGGATATTCATAAAATCCACACGCGGTTAGCCCTTCATCTCGCAACGTTGAATCTTAAGCAGTTGCCCAGATTCCATCCCCTTTGCCCACAGTACTACTTTTCGCTTCCCTTTTTTGAACTTATGAAAATGGCATTCATCGCCCTCCTTCTTTTCGGTCCCATAAATTGACTTTGGTTTGGTTGCCGTATAGATTTAGCCTCTTGGCTCTTTTTTTCTTTCTTTTTTCGATCCACGGAGGAAATTGATTTGAAGCAAATATGCAAACAAGTGTGACCCTTGAAGCAACAAAGAAATAATAGCAAATAAAGAGGAAATTAAGATGTTCGATTTTTTATCTTATAATAAAAATAATCAACACTTATTTAAATTTAAATCAATAGATATAATCGTTAAATTGCACGGCACACGTAAGAAGGGGAATTAAATTAATTCAATGATTTAATTGGGGACAATCTGCTTAGACATGTCTAGATCGAAATTAGCCTGACACGGGAGCTCAAGGCGCCGGCTGTCACCAGATGATGGGGTTGTCCTTGTCAATACTATTCTCTCTTTTTTTTTCCATATTTCATTTTAACTCATAAATCTGTTTTATAATATAATATCTAACTTTAAAAAAATAGTTTTTTTGGGAAAAAAGTCTAAAGAGAGGGTTTTAGTTCTCCATAGCGTATGATGAGCGTGGGAGCCGGGTCCCCTTGCTTTCTCTTCCAATAGTACATCAAAAACACATGCTAGAACCTTGCATCATAAATAAAAAATATAAAAATAAAAAAGTAATAACTTTTATTAGTTGGGTGCTAACTAGCTTCTTCTTTATTTTTTTAAAATTAAATTATATTTATGAGTAATTGAATTAGGACTAATCTATCTCGAGTCGGGTTAAGACTCTCTCTGCATGAATTCATTTCATTCACAAGACTCAAATTCGATATGTTATTTAAGAAAGAGATATGTCGAACCATTTTAATTACTAATTTCAGTCGGTAAAAAAAGCATGAGAAAAAGAGGGTTGCTTCTTCACACACGTGAGTCATGCCCGGAGGAATTAAATTCTAGAACTCTACGAAATATAATCCGCCCAAGTCATGATGCTTATAACAAAAAAAAGTGAATTATGTGCCTTTTATTCCATCAATTGATTGGGATCGGCCCGGTAACGTATGAAGTCCCAGGTGACCCAGCAGCCATCGATGCAATTCTAGGCGGTGAAAGGCGACATGTGTCTGGAGGAGTAGTACCTCACCAAGGAGCGAGCAAATTACCCCTACTAGAGTATTAACTTAGAAAACATTTTGACATAGATTTGATTATCAGCTTTTTTGTAGTAAACTCGACAGTGATACTCATAAGAGGGAAGTCTCGTGAAGACACACCCCCTCCCTCCTTCAAGATTATACTCCCCGTGGAAGAAAGATTTAAGATAAAAGTAATAGAGATAATCGATATTCAAGATCGAAATCGGTCAATTTTCATTTGCCCTCTCGGTAAAGTGGAGAATTCGAGGCTGAGAGAGAGACACCCTTTTTCTATCGTGGGGAAAGGGTTGGTTGTGAGCACAGCATCTTAATGTATGACACTCGCCCACATTTGGGGCTCTAGAGATTCCTCCCTCTTTTTTACTTTCAATTTTCTTTAGGGAATTTCATTATTTTAAAGGCTCTTAAAAATAACATTTTTAATACAGTATGATATGTAGGTGCAAAAATGCCACATAAGCATTTAATTACCATGTGGCAATGCCAAGTTATATGTCAGCAAGTCAATAAAATTAAGATTAAAATTTTCGACTTACTACTATTAGGTACAAAATTTCATTCTAATCATCTTGACTCAAGATAGTCCGGTAATTCTACTCGTTATTCTATCCCTTTTTTCAGTTGTTAGTTTCTTTTATAATCGAAAAAAAATGTCTTATATTTGTAAAGTCGGTAATTATTATTAACCCTTGTACCTTAGTTTACTGCTTAAAGTCAGTCTAAGTGCCTGCCCTAATACTTAATTAATTAGTTCACTTAAAAATTTGCAGCTACTCTCTTTCACATGCCCCCCCTCTATATGTATAGCTTCCTCCATCTTCAAACCTCTCCCCACCTATATATAAAGGGCTTCCTAATCCTGTGCCTCCTCCTTCATTCTATAATACAGTCTGTGTGATTTACGATCAATCTATATACATATCGGAGGATCTTCCTTCGATGGAGAGCCAGCGCTTGATCTCCTCTGCCTGCAGTGTCGATCAAGATAAAGATCGGATGGATCTCAGGAGGGGCCCGTGGACTGTGGACGAAGACCTCACCCTCAGCAACTACATTGCCCAACATGGCGAAGGCCGCTGGAACTCTCTTGCTCACCGTGCCGGTACTTAGGAGCTCACTTTCCTGTTGAATACTTTCTTCTTATTCTTAATTCTTCCTCCTCCATGAATTCGATATTCCATGGATTCATGCACCTGAGGAACTCTCAAAGTAAGTCACACGACATACTCATGAAAGCCAATAGCGACACGTTTTTGGCAAAAGAAAGCAGTCCCGGGACCGAAAGAAAAACTTTGTGCATGTCAAAGAGATGATTAATCAGTCATGTGAATGAATTTCTGTTCATAAAAAGGGAGAAGAATGAATATGAAATGGCAAGTTTATCAAGTTCTTCTCCATATTCCATATAGAACAGGACGTACCACCAGAATAGAAGTAATCCACAAAGCTCATCGTGCAACTCTCTCTCACTCTCCCGTGACAAAAGTACAGTATGGAAAACAGGAAATGATTTCTCCTTTTTTTTAATCTCTTTACGTAATACAGTTAATTGTACAGATTAGCTTTACCAAATCTAGGGGTTTGGTCTTTCTGAGCCGACCGATTGTTTCCTCTGTAACAGGCCTGAAGCGAACCGGGAAGAGCTGCAGGCTTCGGTGGCTGAATTACTTGCGTCCTGATGTTCGTCGTGGAAACATAACACTCGAAGAGCAACTCCTGATTCTGGAACTTCATTCTCGCTGGGGCAACCGGTATATATACTAAAGAAAAAGAATTATAATTCAGACTCATTTACATGGGTTTGATCTTCTTGATATGGCCGCTGTCCTCAATGTTTTGGATTGGTTTGCAGATGGTCGAAGATTGCACTGTACCTTCCTGGAAGAACCGACAATGAAATCAAGAATTACTGGAGGACACGAGTCCAGAAGCAAGCAAAGCAGTTCAAATGTGATGTGAACAGCAAACAGTTCAAGGACACCATGAGGCACCTCTGGATGCCTAGACTTGTCGAAAGAGTACATGTACAGGAAAAGGCCGCCTCCGCCTCTGCCTCTGCTACTGCCTCCACCTCCACTGCTGGTGGCTCTCCAGATGGCTGTCCCACCGCCACTTCTGTTGCCGCCACAGCCACCGCTACTAGCACCTACTATCATCAACAGTTCATCATTAATTTTACGGGGCAACAGATCACACCAGCGGCCTACATACCCGAGAATTCAAGCGTGGCCGCCGCAACCTCATCAGACTCATTCTCAGCTCAAGTCTCACCTATCTCTAACTTTGCAGATCAATACAGCCTCCCGATCTACGAAAACCCTAACCGGGATTGTGATTTCAGAGTGGATAACCAAGTTGGGGTCGAGGAGTCTTTCACTAGTCCATCGGGTTATTTCAGTTACCGTTCGGGTTTCTCATCCATGGAGGAGGGCAACAATCAGGAATGGTTGGATCCTGGGGAAACATCGGACAGTTTTTGGAATGTTGAGAATATTTGGTCCTTGCAGCAGCAGCAGCAGCAGCTCAACAACAACATGACTTTCTGATAAACCTCTCGAATTTTCAGCCGGAGATGGGGGCAATCGCTATCCGATAAATTAGTTAAAGAAAAACCATAGTGGAAGAATGATGATGCAAAAGGAGCAAATGTGGAAATTGGATGATTAATTAGCAAATAGAATGATCAGTTTAATAAGTTTTGTTTACTAGTACGTTTGTTTTCTTCGTTACTTCCATCTTGCTTATTTAATCCATGTTCTTTGAAATGGTCTTTATAGTTCGTAGTGCTCTCTCTCTCTTTCACCATTACATATAATTACAAAGTGGAAACAGATGCATATATTCCATGTTCCCTTTCATATATTATATAAATTTTATCATAAATATGTGATTCAACGTCTATTTTTTAAAAAAAAATTCAAGATTTTATAAATACGTGATTATGATAAATTTATCTTTTAATATATTATAAGATAGACTAGAACTTGAACGGGTTATTTTCTTATCAATATTATATACCGTTCTTTGGAGAAGGAAAAGAACCCCATCGTAAACCGCCATTAACAGAACCTTGATGGCAATATATGGCCAATCAAGTAATCGCACACCAACGGGAGAAGCGCACACCCTGAAAAACATTTCTCAATCCTTGGTCGCCAAATAGGCCGCCGGTTTCTCACTAGTAGAGACTAGTAACAAGATAGCCGCGGCCAATCCACCAGGTTGTCTTGTGAGGCGGCCCACCGTGACTCTCTGATCATCCTCCAGACGGATCAAAGAGCCTAACAGACCCAGAAGAAAGTGGCTCTGGCAGAGTAGTGCTGTGACATGTAATTAACATATATTGATTTTGATATTTATCGTAAGATTATATGTACTATTTTATTCTCGTCTTCATTTTATCAGATTTCCGTTTTCTCATCTTTCTCAGACGACTCTTGAGAGGCAAGGCATACCGGCTCTGGATCAACCATATGTACCCGCAACAGTGTTACACCAGTAGATAACCTAGAAAAGCCCACACTAGCAGGATACCTGGAAAGTACCTTAGCGATAACTCAACCGAAATAACGAGTAGATTTCCCGCTCCCGCACATGGTCGTCTCTCTCTCTCTCTCTCTCTCAAATCCAGCCATTGCAGCCCCTCTCCAAGCTCTCTCTCTCCTTCTCTCTCGTAAATTCATGTTCGGTGCGGGGATGGATGGGTTATGGGGCAATCCTCCTTTGAATATCTTGAAAGTTTACAAGATATTGTATTTCACGACTGTTCACTGAATCATCTTATTTTACTACTCCTAATTTTAAACGTGTTCTTCTCACTCTTAATTTGCCTTTGAATATCCCCTACTTACGACAAGATTTCTCGATTGGTTTCCGGCCCCGGGTGAGGTTCTCTCACCACTGGCGATTAGATTAAAGCAAGAGCTTGCATATAAACTAATGTGTATTATATGTAATTATATCAAAGGAGTGCATAATTGGTTCCACCATCTTCCACTCTCAAATGTCACCTGATCATAATAAGGCTCTTTGCGAGTTCTGTATTATATATATTTTTTCTGTGTTCTCACTATCCACTGGGACGGTAATGACTTGAAAAGTAACAAACAAAGTACACGAGTCTTAAAAAAAAAGTAGAAAGAGAGAAATTAAAGCATTCAACAAAATTAAATCTAAATCACTGAAAATAATAACATAACTGTATGAAATTCGCTTAACAGTACTAATGTTACTTGTGGGGTGAGAAGTCATGCATCATCTGATGGAGACATCAAAAAACTATGTGGAGGCCTTCTAGATCATCACCATCTCACCAAAGAAAAGAGTTTGAGGTGGGGGGGCAATGATTTACAAGACGTGGCATTGCTCGATTCATCAACTTGTTGAGTTAACAAATTGGACATTTTGTTTATTCTCGCATGATGAATATTATGACCTTTACTTTGATAACTTTCCAAGGCTTCAACTAAGCGATCATCTTTGTCGTGTTGATGGAAGAAACTGGGTTGCCTTTTCTATGAAGCATGACTTGGCATTTATAGTGACTAATTCCACTAATTTGAGTCATAATTATGTCAATTCATGGAGAAATAAAACCGGTTTAATTTGGCTTGAATTTGAGATTGAACTAACAAAAATTAATTACTAAATTGCCTCGACAAACATGTATTGATTTTATAATGAATATATGTTTTGGATCAGGGCTTTTATATAGAATAGAATTTAGCCCTCAGCACCTCTTGCATTTTGTTTATTTTGTACCCAGCCGCCGTACGGAAAACAGTGCTTCGAGCCCACATGTCGGGGCCGAAGAAAAGAGTGACTTTACATATGTCCCCACTTTTCAAGATTCTCGACCTTGGCATGCAAACCTGGGGCATTCTTTGTAATTTCTTTAAAGTGAATTATAAATATATATTTTTGCAATATATATATATATATTCAATCATGAACAACAACTACCAACAGTAACAATAAAAACTAATGTATTAAAAAGGTTAATCGTTCAATCTATCAAATATATATATTTGATCCAATGTAAAAATTAAATAGAGTAATTTTATCTTTTAATAAAGTAGAAAACAACAATAACTGAATTTATTTATTAGAAATTATATAATAGTAAAAATAGAGTTGGGCACCGTATATTCTAAAAGATTAATCTTATTATATAAGTGTAAGATTTAGTATTTGTTGTTTAACTCTTCCGCTGAATGGCCATTACGTGGCATTATCTTATTATAACTATGAGTACGTGCATATATCATGGGCATTCCCTTAACCCGGCGGACTTAAGATCTAACCTCGAAGTCAGCCTTTGCCCACATAGAGTTTCTACAGAGGAAGTTCGAGAGAGTAGTTATGAACTTTCAGCTTATCATGTGCATTACAATTGAATGGACAACTCCTCTGCATCTGTATACAGCACAAGGCCAACACCCGTCATGAACACCGTGCTATTGTCTACTAAACTAATAAGACCGACATACTACTCAGTATTTAGTATATTTGACCAACTATCCATCTTTATCGTACAATGGAGTTTGGCATTTTAAAGGGTTAGCCTCTCGAGGCTCCTGAAGATGTGTGCCACTCAGAAAAGGTTACGTAGTGTGCCACACGCAATCAAACTCTAGAGGAAGGGGACCCCACCTAATAATCGAGCAACACCCTCGCGTGAATTGCCTCAATGTGATGATTGTCAAATTGCCAGACATCTTTGGCGGGTTCCTGAGCCAGTCCAGTCTAGTCTCGCTCTCTAGCAAATCCTTCCGATCCTCGATCGTCGAGAGGATTGAGCATGCCCCATATGGAGTATCGAATGGAGCTTCAACTTCTTAGGTTGGTTCCACGTGACACGCCACGCACCTTCCCAAAATGCTTAAGAACCTAGCTAGAAAGGACCCAACGCTGCACAAAGTCTCTTACGCAACTCCCTTGGGTTGAAGAACTTGGAATAACTTCACCAACCCAAGGTCGCCCCGCGGCATTTCCTCTTCGGCGCCCTTTCCTTCATCCGCTTCGAGGTCTCACCTGGCTTGCTTCTTCCTACAACCCTTCGGCGAATATATGAGATGATGGGCTGCGCCGCTCACCGTAGAGCCCAAGGCTACGGTGCTTGGTGTCAACTTTTTCTGCCTGGTTATGATTTCAAAGACGTTTGCTTGAGAAAAAGAATTTGTCGCAGTTATAGGCTGAATAATTGAGAAATTATAAATTTGATTTTTATTAGAGAAATGGGGAGTTTTTGTTCGGTGGACTTACTTTTTGTGAGTGATAAAAGAGAACTCGGTTACATTGATCAACTTCACTCAGTCTCGCTGCGTGGAGGTTACACAGTGCCACAAGCATAACTCCAAGAGTGCATTTAACGTCTCCATATATGACCGCTAGTGCAAATCTGATCCTAGCAGCTTGAAGAGTTCTTACCATAATCCAAGGATTTAAATCTTGGTCACAGGTTGCGTCATAATTCTCATGGTTTCGTGTTATTGTGGCGTTATATAGAGAGTATTACTGGTGTAGCGGTCGTAATTTTTTTCACTGTGCAATATGATAAGAGCATGGAAAGAAATTATTGTTTTCAATTTGAGACTCTCCTATTACACATATCAAAACTAATTTAAATGGTATTCGATTGAAAATCATTTGAATACATGAATATTGACACATAAATGAAGAATATCGGCCAATACTTATCCGTTTTATCAACCCATAACGTTATCGAAGCACGCCGACACCATTACGTAATGGCCGTTACAATCCATTTTTTAAAATCCTTGCCATTCCCAGTAAATCGTGAATTACGATTACTCTCCGCCAGTAATTCGTGGTACTCCCAGTACTTAACCATGCGATTCATGAAAAGTCATGTTGCCTCCTCTACCGGTTGGTCCTTGGTGGCCAGGATGAAGGACATGTACTAGGAGAACCGATCCACAACTACCATGAAAATCTGCCTCCCTCAGAATTGGGCAAGTTTACGATGAGATCCATGGATAAACTCTCCCATGGATGCTCTAGAATCAGTAAAGGCTCCAACAATCCTGCTAGAGATTTGTGTTCCTACTTGTCTTGCCGGTAATTGAGACAAGTCTTTACATAGGTCTCCACATTGTCACGAAGTTGGGGGGGCAAAAGTATCAACCTTCTATGATAGCTAATATGTAGTGAATTACCAGATGTCCTGCTCTTTTTGAATCATGCCCCCCTTTAGTGTAGAGGAGATCATTCTTATACCATAACAGCAACATCTTGCTATGTCGACCACCCTCCATAGGGGAGAACCAATCGGATGGGAAGGTTCCAACTTAGTACGCTTTCTCAGGTAGCAGCCACGGCGGTGGTAATCAGTGGAGTTGATGAGATCATGGTTGCTGGTAGAGAAGATCTCTTCGCGGCAATGGCGGTGGTCAAGGGGAAATTTAGGTCATCGGGGTGAAGTGATCTTGTGGGTTGATTTCGGTTTGTGCCTCTTTGAATAACTGGGGAAAGATAGGCTGCCCATTCACAGTGAAAAAGGGAAAATCACGGAGAGATGTGTTATTTGATGGGTCGGTCGTGATAATAAGTTCTATACTTATGTAAATAAACATCATTGCCACTACATATTTCCAACATTTCGATATTATTTATCTATTCTCATGTTATTTCGGAATTCTAGGTAGTTGACAGGAGAGTGAACTAAGCGAGATGTTTGGATGCTTCTACAGAGGATCTCTTGCTCTTGTTCTTCTGGTCATGACATGGAAGTGGATTTGCTCAGCATACATGACATGGAAAGCAAACAAGACAAGACCAAGTTGTAGTACTCTCCTTTTTACCTTTTCAAATAGTCTCATCGGATCAAAAGCCACATTTCCATGCAAAACAGACACGACGAGCTTCAGTGCTCCTAAATCTCCTCCCTACCACCTGTTGAGATCTGACTCTCGTGTTTTCATCTTCCATCTCTCTCTGTGTGCGCTTACGTATATAATCAGACACACTCAAACGAGGAATCAGCCAAGATCTCAAGCACCCACCGAGCAATAACCTCCATAAAACTCCAAAAATGGAGCTTCCTGCTATCTTCGTGACAGTCTTCCTCTTCCTCTTCCTCTTCTTCGTCCTCCCGAGATCGTGTTGCTTCCAACTCACATCAGACGGTGCCTCCGAGGTCCCTGGCAGCGATGTCGACCTCCTGGAGTTCCCTCTGAACTTGGAGTACCTGGAGGCCGAATTCTTCCTGTTCGGCTCCCTGGGCTTTGGGCTCGACAAGGTGGCGCCAAACCTAACCATGCGGGGCCCACCACCCGCCGGGGCCAGGAAGGCTAAGCTGGACGCCTTCACCAGGGACATCATCCTGCAATTTGCACTCCAAGAAGTTGGCCACCTGAGGTTCGCTGAATTTCTTGGACATCCACTCCGTTAGATTGGGTTATCATTTTTGTGTACTTGTCGGGATGACCTCATTTGGACCTGACCCGAATGCAGTAACTAGGAGATATTATTAGTCAGAACGATGTTGGTGACAGTGCTCTGCAACCTAGTATCAATGCATAGATCAAGATACGATGTTGTTTTACTGATGCAGGGCAATTAAGAATACTGTAAAGGGGTTCCCTCGACCGTTGTTGAATCTGAGTGCGGCATCCTTCGCAACGATAATGGATACTGCATTCGGGCGTCCTCTGAGACCTCCATTTGATCCATATGCAAGTTCCCTGAACTTCCTGATCGCGTCCTACGTTATTCCTTATGTGGGACTCACTGGATACGTCGGGGCCAATCCCAAGCTCCAGGGCACTAGTTCTAAAAAGGTGATGAGCCTCAACCATGAACTTGACGATTAAATTCGTAAACTTTGAATACAGAGTGAACATCATGGGATTGTCACAGGTAGAATGAAGACAACAACATTAAGTTTGCAGCACGAAACGCTAAATAAACCGATGAATGTCAACCACCAGAGTCGGGAATCTCACATGGACCCCGCTGCACATAGAGCAATTTCTATTAAGTTCAACAAGAAAAACACAGATGTTAGAGGCAGATTATGAACCTAATATGGAATCTGCTTGCACATCGTTGGCATTTCAGCTGGTTGCAGGGCTCTTGGGCGTGGAGTCGGGACAGGATGCGGTGATCAGAGGCCTGCTCTATGAGCGGGCGGCCATGGAGGTGAAGCCGTATGGCATATCTGTCGCTGAGTTCACGAACAACATCTCAAAGCTGAGGAACAAGCTTGGGAAGGCAGGCGTGAAAGATGAAGGGCTCATCATCCCCCATGCCCAAGGAGCCGAGGGGAAGATCACAGGAAACGTCCTCGCCGGGGATATCTACTCGGTTTCGTACGAGAGGACACCAGAAGAGATTCTGCGGATCGTGTATGGAGGAGGCAGCGAGAGCTCACCCGGTGGGTTCTATCCGGAGGGTGCCAACGGTGGAATTGCGAGGTCTCACTTATCGAATCAAGATTAGGAAAGGCAAGAGTTTTTTTTTTTTTCCCTCCTTTGTCACAACAACCTTAGGAGTAGGAAGGAATTGGTTTTCCATTGGCAAAAATGCCCCTTCACCTCCATCGAGTCCGTATCTGAGGAAACTGCAGTGTGTCTTCACCCGTGATTCCGTGTTGGGGTCTCAGGACAATCTTTCCAAAGTGGATCTAATCTATGGCAATTTTCTATGATTCCCGTGACCTGACCACGATAACTAGTCAAGATTGAATGATTGATATAGTCTGAATGCAGAGGACGTGGGCTTGGATTGTCGTGCAAAAACTTTGAATCGATGAGCATGGCTCACATTCTCCATGGATAGATATGTCGTAGTCTCCTCGGTGTTCCACTTATTATGAATTTCTCTAGTAAAGAGTTCCCATGTGCTATTATCTCCCGCAGATGGTAGCAAATTGAACAGTTCAGAATCAAGGTAAAGAGATAACATATCTCTCAATCATGAATTTATTTTCATTCATAATAATCGAACCTAGCATCTTATTAAGGAAAGAGCCAATAAAAACATCTTAACCTAGGTCTTGCAGAGTATGGTAAGCCTGTTCACGAGGGAAGCAAATATATATATATATTTGGGAAATTTCCTCTCACATTCACACAAGCAAACAGACCGGTCGATTTATCCTTCGCTGCGAAGAGGAACGATTTTAGCCGTGTAGCTGATGAATGATCGGGTACTTGTGGCTGTCACCAATCTCAACGAACACCGGCGGCACTGCTTCTTCGAAATCCAGTCTCCCTACAGAGCCCATTCAGTGAAGCATTACAGAAGGGGACACTTGATTTCGACTCTATCAGTAGATTCCTGGCTTCGTCGAGATTCCCGAGCCTATACATAAAGGATACAGTAGTATTATTGTAAATCAATGCGTCAGGGCAGCAGCAATTCTAGTTACTTGTTAGATATTTCATCAAGCTGCGTCAGAGGGCCATCGACTCTATCATTCATAGAAAGGGCCATCGGGAGAACCAAACTCACTTTTTTCAAGTGACAACGGATCGGGTTGATGATCAAGAACCAAACTCACTTTTCGGATTCGACAGAACTTCTTCAAGGCATGCTCTACCAAACCCAACCTCTGGTACCTACAGATCACATCAATGAGGTACCGGATTTTGCCGCTTTCTTGCTCCCGGCCAAGCTTGATCTCAAATGTTACGAGCTCGAATTGGCTGCAGACATGAAGAACTGTAGGGCGAGTGAGCTGTACGGCCCGCATCTTAGTCAAATTATGGCTACGGGTTCTTGAACAGTCCATGTGATATGTCAGCCAATTCAATGGCTTTGAAACGAAGAGTCAACGAAGAACGATACAACAGACACCGCGGTGTTCATAAAGTTCAGGAAGAGAGCACACCGCCGCATAACTATAGCTCTCTACTGCTTTCTATATCACATTATATTACAACAAAAGTCATGTAGAACAAATGAACCTTGAATTTGAGGTCATCGCAATTGCGATTTCCTATACAGAATATACCGGGAGATGGAGAGCCTTGTCTTATCGATCAAACTAGTGCAAACAGCGAACAAATCCTTCTTGCTTTCAACGCTTCCAAAGAGACAGCATTCAGTGGAAAACGTACCATCTCCATCTGTTGAAGAATAACTGAGATAAAAGCACTTCTTTCGGCTGCTACATGTTTACACCTTTTGAGTCTTCATAACTGCGGGAATAAGAGTCTGTGAGCAGCAGTAATTGCAGAACAGCAGTATAAACAGATCAGCAGAGAGTTTCTCAAGACCGAAGGACCGAAATCCAGGTGTCCACCAGATTTTATGGGATAACAGTCGACCAGTTCAAGTTGAACACAAATTAAAGTAGTGATGCCTTCTCTACTAAAAATACGCTTGGCAAACTAAGAAATCTCCTACAACTCTTCAGAGAAGCAAGTTGGTGGTGGCCATACAATACTGCAAATGCAATACAACAAAAAAAATGGTAATATAATGTCCAAAATATTTAACGTCTTCAGAAATATTGTCAGATGCTTATAGGTAATTATCGCTCCATTTCAATGGATTCTCAAGACTGGATGGGCCTCCAGTCCTGTCCGAACTGGCCAACCTGGCATCTGTCATTTTCAGAAACAAGCATGGATGGAACCAAAAGTAACCAGAGAATAAATTCAAATATGCTAACAGTTGATCAGATATGTTGTTCAGTTGAAGCTTACCCATATTTGTGGGAACCTCAGGAATATAAAAGAAAGGGAGTATAGGAAGCTCGAGACCACCACCCCTGTGATCAAGTTGTTTCTGAGGCGCTTGTTGTCTTTACTTGGCAGAAATGCATTTTTCAGTGTGGTTGTAAGTTCGAAGAGACGATATGAAATCTGCAAGCAGGAGCTTGATCAGTGAACTGCACATTTTCAAGCTTTGTTTAATGAGGTCTCTCAATACATTACCGCAACATATATTGAAGTAGTAAGCAAGAAGTTCAGCATTGGATAGTCAGGAATCAATGACAGCAGCAGTTTTGGTTGTCCATCCGGGACCCCTGATCTGCCAGTTTGTAAAGAAACAAAAGTTCAAACTAAGTTATATGATTCTAACATGTCAGTCCATGCATATCAATAATATCCTAAAGCCATAACATATATATGTCAGGACCACAGGAAGCTCCTGTTAGTAACCATGTGGAAGCTTCATCAAAAGAAAAAAACCTATGTGGAAACTTTAGCAGAGCAGGGTAGATTATTTTCCAAACAATAATATGTACATAGAATCCACAAACCCAAATACCTTAACCAGATGTGGATCTGTGAGATATATGTCTCAAGCGTTATCTTCCCAAGCCATCTGTTACGGAAACACAAACTTTCTCAACATTCTAAATTTTCAAGATATATTTATGAAAAAATTAATACTATCAACAGGTTATGGTGCAAGGAATTTTCACCACTACCTACAAGCAAATGAGATGGAACAAAATAAATAAAGAAAAAAAATACAAATGCCACTTACGCAAAAAGGGTTAACGAGTAGCTCCGCATACTCTGGGTGACATTTCTCAAGCATATGTAGACACTGATGAAAACAACATAATATTAACGACAATCATAATATTAAAGTATATGGTGTACACTTGGAGATGAGTAATGGTGCACTTACGTAATTGGAATCCATGAAGTGTAAGGATGGTACTTGTTGTATGTAATCTTATCCAGCTTGTAAATGTGCTCGTACCAAAAATATCCCAACTAAAAGACCCAACAGGAAGAAATTTTCCTCAGAAACCAGATGCTCAAGACTCTAGAAATTTGGTTATTGATACAAAGGCCTAGAGATAGTAGTGATACCGCTACTGATACAAAGATGGCAACTGCTTTGATTGATATTCTGCGCTTGATTTCAGCTTCCTCCAGTTTCTCCATCCACCTCTCAATCTGCAACATGAAATGCAAATATTAGCAATTGTCTATAAAGGATAAAATCGGAGATACCTTAACTTCCAGTATCCATAACTTAAAGAAATGCAAAAGAAAGTATAAAAGACACATCAATTTGAAGTTTACTTACAGTTGGATGATAGTAAGCATAGATCATTCCAATAATCCAGATATAGCGGTCAAGGCCTGATCGGAAATGCCACTCATGTAATAGAGGGTGTTGTGGTTTTGAAGGATCAGGGTCAGTGTATCCTGAAAGATGAGGATTTGATACAGTTAATTTGTGGAACCTTTTCTGCATAAAAGTTGTAGACAGTTAAATTTGATATGGAGAATTCCAGAGTCACTAACCAAGGAGAAACGTGAATGGGCTCCAGACCACATCAAACACTCCAGGAACTTCCCAGATTAAAATAACTACCCCAAAGCAAGCAATGATTTTCAAAGCAATTGCTATCCCAATCTCATTGTATTTGTTCAAGATACCAAGTGCTCCATAAACCATGAGAGTGAACAGAGTGTGCATTGGGCAGATATAGTAGAGCGTGTAGTTGTTGTTGAGGACAATGCAGCAAAATAACACCAAGAAATTCAGCCGCCACATCATCTGTTCCATGATAAAGTGTTTGTTCAGGGAAGCATGCTTAACTAGAAACAAGATGGCAAAAAAAATTCATTTGTCATAGGACCAAATACCTGGGCAAATCTGGGAAGACTAAAATCTTTGCGGACATAGTAGTACGAGAAATTCCCAAATCCAGTCATCCAAACATATGCAGCAATAAAAACCCGTATTGCATTATATATCTCTGCTGCTGCAAAGTAGTGGTACATTAAGAACAAAACCTGCAAGAGAAATGAAATAGCCATAGCATCAAGTCATTTGACCTCCCACGAAAAATCAAAACCTATAATGCATTCAGAAACATCTGTGTCCTTTCAAAGTTGTCAGGCAGCACAATATAGCAGGTGGTCTCACCACAGCGTAAAAAAGTCACAAAAATAGAGTGCCAGCACAGTACTAGGTTATGGCCCATAACACATGGACTGTCTGCCATGATTTTACTTAATCAGAACAGCTTACTGGTTTTCACTCACGAGTCATTGTGAGAAATGATTATCCTTAGATGGATTCTTCCTCCACATTGATATGGTGAAAAAAAACTAATAAGCAATTATAGTTAAGTAAAATCATCACCCACAATCCACATATGCTACACTCATGTCTCATAGTCTTAACTCCAGAGATCTTTAATACAGTTGATTCAGCCAGCTGAAATTGAGATGTTTCTTTTTCTTCCCGAATGGCATCATTAACTTTTGGTGATCATTTTTTAGGCCATAATGTTTGGTGATTATTCATGCACAGAAAGCCTTCTTGAGAACCAAAGTACAGGAAACTATCTGAAAAGCAGGAAAAAGTTAGAATCTTGTGCTTCACTTGAAAAGGACTAACCTGCATCCATCCTTTCCACTCCTCTGTCTGATGCCTATTCAGATAAAGTATGGATTTGCCAGAAAACGGCGACTTATCATTATGCACCTTGAAAGATGTCATTGCTGAAACTATAATGAGGAGAAAATACAGGAACAAGAAAAGATCCCGATTGTAACTCTGCACAGAACGATAAAGATGTGCTGACTGAATCAGATCCCTATCAGGGCAGACAAATAAAACAAAACTACACACCTGAATAATGGAGAAATCATGTTATTTTGCATTTTATCAGAAAAATCATGTACAGGTTTAGTCATGAAGATTTCTACATTTAGGATTATAGGTATGCTACATATAAACTCAAAAGTATGGAATGTTACATCTCTATCCCTTCATATTAATCAAAGGCAACCAATGAAATGCTTTGGCATGGTTCAACTCTTTGCAAAGAAATAGTAACAGTGAAGTCCTAAGGAGGATATGCCTTTACTTTCCGGTCTCTGAGATGCACCGCCTTCACATGAAATTATTATATGGAATCACATGAAAGAATTAAGAGTTTAAAAAGGAGGTTAGCATGTAAGAGCACCTTCTTTGAAGAGCCAAAAAACTCTGAACGGTCACATAGGTAATAGTATGCTAGAAGTACACCAAATTCTGATCTGCAAAAGAAAAGAGATTGGAATGACAGAAAAAGCTATCGTAAGAGATAGAGCAGTCTGTGTTTATCAATTAGAACGAATGATTAAATTTACTTACATGGCCCGAAGAACAAGGCGATTTTCAGTCAAGAAAGACTCATCCAAGGTGAGAAATCTGCACAATGTTGCAGACGCATACAATACGGTGTTAACTCATAGCAGGTCAAACGTTCAACAAGTATTCTATCAATATTTCACCAGAACCAGTCAATGCTTAACCTGAAGATGGGAGAGGTGACTGATGAACTCTGAGCTCGGGGAGAAGCTGACTGAAGGCCTCCACCCTCCAACAGAAGAGCTCTATCATCCTCTTTGATTGCCGCATCTCCAAGCTCAACCAGATTGACATCAGAATTCCTACTACGCAGAGGGACAGAATTTTGCATGAGGAATGAGAGCGAAACATCATTGCTACTTTTTGTCTCTACACAGTAGCTGCCGAAAACCTGACATCCTCCCAATATCCAAGGTAAATCAAGTTTGTAATTCACCGAATCCAACAAAATGACCTATTGTCGGTCAGATTTAACTAACCATAACATTTTGCCCGCAGTCATCAGAAGCAACTCAGAAACCAGCAAACATTTATGCTGCATTTAACTTATGTCGACAAGAATCCCGCAAAAAGAGATTGGAAACTTTTGTCTGGTAATGCGAAAGAAGGAATTATTTTTCTGCTCAGCGTGAAACATTTCAGGAAGGAACAGGGAAGCTTAAAAGAAGAAAATGCCTATATAAAATAAACTGAATCTTGACAATCTGCATAGCCAATTATTCAAGTTTTTTAGAGTTTCCAACTCACACTTTGGATGAGACTGAATACTTCCTACGCTCCAGAAACTCAGAGTAGATCCAGGCCGCAATAACAGTGACTATTCCAACCAGAAAAGACACCTGCAACGCAGAAAGCAATTGGAACCTCTACGTACAAGCGGATTGAGAATCAAACGGAGACCTGCGCATTGTCTCCGAATACAACCAAACAATCCGCTTCCGAAGATTATTTCAGCAAGCATCAAGCTCGACCGACACCCGCACCGACAGAGATCTAGAACTGCGAGAGCTGCAGACACTCGTTAAACCGGCAGCAAGTCATGTATGTACCTGACCCGGAGTGACGGGGCTGGTGATCGTCATCTTGATTTGAATGCTGGATCAATCCACGTAATCTCAGGTCCGAGCGGCAAAATGCAGCTCAACCGACGAGCATTTCCCGGTGCGGGATCTGAGCGCGAATCTAGCTCAGCCGTGAACAAGGAGGCCTAGATCTGCGGAGGATCTAGCGGTGCGAGGAAGAAGACGAAGTACGCGTATTCACCATAATCGTGGCCGCTGTCGTCTTGAAGCTCTTAATAAATGGCGGGGAAGAAGAGACGAGAGTGAGAGCAGAGTGCGAGAATCAACCAGCAGTTCACATTTACAAAGGTTTTCGGTGAGAAGCAAAATCCATCTGTACCCATCTTATCACTATTAACCGGATTTTTTCACTTATCTGACCATTTTTTAAAAAGAGAAAATAGGGAAATACAATTTAATATTTGTTATTATATATATTAATTTATATTCAAAAAATTAATACATTTAAACTAATTTAACTAAAATTGATCGATGATTTAGAGTTAAATCACTCAAAATAGAATCTTTTTATTTACAATAGATAAAAAAAAAAGAGGTTTTTGGCGGAAAGACAAACTTATATTACTAAAAAAAAAAAACCCTGTTATGTTACTCTATATCAGAGATTGTTTTCTTTTATGACCTATCAAAACCAAATAGCATATATCTATCAATCAGCTGAGCAAGAAAATCCTAATATAGCCCAACACGTTGGTCAAGTTTATGAATATTAAATGATGTACACTAAATAAATAAATAAATGCTAACCTAAAATTTTGAATGGGGAGATTCGGTCATGCAGTAGTCCATTATCTTTGATTTAATAAGACTTCGTATACTTATAAATTTAATTAAATTCATATACAACTACACGTATATGTATAGGTTGTTGGAAAACTGGCTTTCTAGTATATGCATAAGAAACTCATACAACTAAAGCCCATAAGAGTCCACGCGATCTCATGATAAGGAGAATAAATATTAAATATCTTTTTATAAGTAAAGAGATGTGTGTAGACAAATATATTATACGACACACACCTTATTCACACCGTTACGCGATAGGTGTGACCAGCGGTCCAGGCAATTAAGCTCATGTACCTGGTCAATGAATAACATCTTGGAAAGAGGGCCTCAAGTGTGGTCGGAACTTGTCTTGGGCATAGTTTTTAAAATTGGACCAGACCGGGAACCGATAAAGGTATGGATTCACAGGTCGGATCGGGGTTCAACGGGTCGAATCGTACGTTTAATAAATAATATTCATAATGTAATATTACTAATAAATCGACATAATATTATAATTTAAATATAATTTATAATAAAAATTATTAATAAAATCATTATATTAGTCTCAAATTCAACATAAAATACAAATATAAGTCTAGTAAAATAAAATAAGTACATTGTAACTTTTATTTTTTATTTTAAGTTAGTCGGTTTTTTCACTGATTCAATTGGGTTCACTGGTTCGACTAAAAATCAATCGGTTCAACTGGATTTAATCTAATTTAAAGTGTAATTATATTATTTTTTAGAACCGGACCAAGTAAGTAATCAATTCTCAGTTGAACCGACTAAACCATTCCAATTTTTAAAACTATGGTCTTGGGTGGCACAATAACTGCCGTAATTCTTTTTCTGTTTTACGACCCCGTATCATAATTTTCCTTCCTTGTGTTAGCTTTCTGTCATAGCCATCGGAGATCATTTTATATTATTTCTAACATAAGTAACTTCATGAAGTACAACAATACACGTACCATGATTCGAAAATGATGATCTTTTATCAGGTGATTCATAAAACACAGTGGTAGAGTGTGAAGATGTCAAATCCTGTGCGGTAGTTGGACAAAAGTATTGATCTGAGACTCCAAATTTACGATCGGGTAACTGATAGTAGATGTCAGTCATCTTGACACTGTCCCGCCAGGCTCCCCGATACGATCGGGTTAACATTATCGGAAGATTTGCCTAGCTTGGACGACGCACACACACACACACCCTGGCGACATGATTCTCTCCGGCGATCTCAGTCGAGACCCGTTACTTCAATTCCAAAACGAGGTTTGATTTGATTTGTCGGGCTACGCCGTCCTGACAGAAAATTTGCTCTCGATTCCTGGTTTTCAATATTGAATTGTGGGATTGGAACGGGGCAGGCCGAGGACAAGGACGCGGCAACCTCGTTTACTTCTCCGTCAATTTCCCTTACCTTTCTTCCTTAGCTTGCAATTACGTCAAATTTTTTTCGAGCCCTTTGTAGTTAATTGGTCAAAATTGTGAGATTAGCTGTTCAGTCGCCGTTGAATCGAAGGAGACAGCTTCTGGAGGACCCTTTTTCCTAGTCCCGGTTCACCAAGTAGAGCTAAGGAAACGCCGGGATGGTAACGGGCCGGATCGGGATGGGTATTCAGGAGTCCGAACCGACGACCTTGTACAATTAGTCCGTGGTCTTTTCATAGGCCAACTCAAGCTAATCTGACCCATGAACGGAGGGCTCAGGGCTTGCCCCATCCTAACACAAGCCATGTCAAATACGGCTCAAAGCAAGTCGGACCAAGTCGGATTTAGCAAAACCATGTTTCTATCGCCATCCCTAAGGAACACCAAGCAAAATCGCAAGGTATCGACTAAGAATTTATGATGTTTTCTTGTGTTAGATAGTGTGATAGGATCACTCGAACGAAATATTGTTGCCATTTGGCCAAAGGTGAGTAAGATGGATAGGGGAGCCTCGGCCACTCCTGGATAAATAAATAAATATATATATATATAAATATATATATGTACTGTCCGTCATCGACTGACTAGTGGGTTATTATTGGGTGAATCAAGTTCCCATGGGATCGTGCTTAGAATCAACTCGGACTACATGCTAATCCATACATACGTATCACCTCAATAAAATTTATTAGAGATATTAATCTATTGCAATTAATATAACTCAACATAATTTTCTTGGATAAAATTAAAAGATGCAATTTAAATGTATAAATAGATAGAATTTTCTAAATTATAATAGATAATTTGAGTATTCAAAAATAAAAAATATANGTGTCTGCATTTAATCTTGGATTTCCAGCACCGTTGGGAGCTTCAGCTCCTGCTCTGAATGGTAGATATGGCATTTCTACCTCTTCTCTTCTTTCTCATCTGTAGCTATCAGGTGGCTCCCATGACCATCGACCAATTATTCCATCACCCTAACTTCTGGTCCTATTACATATAGATTTTCTTCTTCCAGATATATAAACCAGACCCATTTCACATATCGATGATCAAATCGGCATCTTTTGGATCGGGACCTGCTGGTGCATGTAATTGGTTTTCTCTTCGATTTTATTTATTTATTTATTTTATATTTTTGTTATTATATTTTTAAAAATACAAAAATGAATTTTTTTTTGCTTAAAATGAGAATAATTACTTCTCATATTTGCTTAAATAATATATATAGATATCAATATAGATATGATGAAGTTTGTATATTAGGAGAGAAGGAAAATTGAAAATTTCCCTTTTTTTTCTTGTTTAACTCTTGGTCTGTCCGTTGGTGGGCAATGGTGTCTTACACCGTCGAAATATCCGGCGAAAATTACCCAATCTTGCCCCAAATCTGCTAATCCTGCCAGGACCCTTCGACGGAAAAATAAAAAATACAAAAATTTCGACTCTCGGATTCTGAAAATAGAAAAAAAAGGAGCCTTTTTTTCAAAATTGAAAAATATGGAAACCCTATCTTGACAAAGTGGAATCGATTTTGCCACAGATACTCCGAATCTCCCACGAAGGAACGCCTACGCGGGGGTACGGGCGGTCGGCCTCTGCTCCATAGTCTCCACCACGCTGGCCCTTTTTCCCTCTCTTTTTCTCCGAACTGCAGGTATTGCCCACCGTCTCCTCCCGACTTTCTCAATCTCAAAACCTGAGCTTCACGAAGGTGCTGTTTTTCAGATTTGGAAGTAACATCTGTCAGAGGTAGTGGTTCATGTTCTTCATTGAGAATTTGCAAAAGATGGCTTTTAATGCTACTGGACAATCTCCTCTGAATGATCATGATAGATAGATACTACAGGGTGCTCTGGTCGGTGGGGAGAGGCACTTTCTGTGTGGTTTGAGATGATGTGGTTTCTCTTGTTGATCTAATACGTGTGTTTAAGTACTCATGGTCAATTAATCATATAAGATCATAACAAAATTTGTATTTATAGAATTGAGCAGCTCCCAGATGAGAATTTGTTGGAAAAAAAAAAAAGGTTCACAAAACAGCAACACATTGTATAAAAGACCAGCAATGTGAAAGAGCTGACCTCTCTTTTCTTTGTAGTCATTTTATTGAAAATTACCTGGAAGGAGGGCAAAAAATTGTTTCTTAGTTTATAAGTCGTATTGTTCTTTCCTGACCAAATATGTGTGCTAGTGTTATTGTTATTGAGAATTTGGTATTAGTTGTTTCCTGATCATTTTTTTAGTACTCATTAGGAATGTATTTTGAACCTTAATTTTAGCTTTATGAGAGTTGTTGTCCATGATAATAGGTAGTAGTACTTTAGCTTCCATCTCAATTTTTCATCCTAATGATTCTTTGATCTTTCAATTCCATTGACCCTCTAACTTTTCTACTGAGAAGCTCAGTTCAGACAGTTTTTCTCCTGGCTGTCTGAACATAATTGCCGCTAGTTGAGATTTTTCAAAAGCTGCACTTTTTTTTGATGGCATAGTCAATTATCCTCACCAATTTCTACATTATCAAGGCACAATCCGTTGTCTACATTGTTTGTGAGCTTAGCAGCCATTTGTTCACTTTCAGCAAGTTTAGTAGTACTATGTCTTTCCATGTGCCATAGCGTTGTCTCCATCACTGGTGTGTATTACAATTCTACATTCTAGGAAAATTTATTTTTAGTTCTTACAATTCAAGCAGAGTGGGGAAGGCCAAAAGTTTTAACGTGTTAATGATTAATTTTGAGTTGGCAGTTGGAGCTCTGATGTTTTACTATTTTTGTGCTTCTATCCATAAGCTGCTTGATGAATTGCCTAAGATATGTTCACTATTTATTAAAAAGAACCAGAACTTGGGTTAAAATTGGCGAAAGCTTCATTTCTTCTAAGCTGATTTGTCAATTCTCTGCTTCTGCTTGCCCTGTAATTCAGAGGGGCAGTGTTAAATATGCTTGCTTATGCATTACATAGAGCCATGGTTTCAGTTGTCATTTGGGCCTTATGTTGGTTTAAATTTTTATCTCAAGTCGTAATTTATATGAGGCTATCTCTGTAAATAGTTTAAATTTTTTTAAAACCTGTGAGATACATCATCTGTAGGTTCTCTGATCAGGGGATGTTTAATTGTAAGGTTGGAATTGCGACAACTGGAAGATTGGGTGCTGATAAAAAGTTCCTATTAGCAATGTAATTAACATGTTTGAGCTGTTGAGCCTATGGTATTCTCTTGTAGAAATCTTCTTTAGATTGCCCAGTTCTAACACCCTTAACAGTTCTTATGTGGACTTCTCTGACCAGCAACAGCTTCCGCATTTTGCGCTACTGCTATATTTCTTGCCCACGCTTCCCAGCAAGCACCTTGGTCTCTTGTATTAGACCTTATGACCTAGGTGTCATGGATATCCAAAACAAACCTAGCAACTATTGGAAGAACTCATCTTTCTCTGCTTTTGCTGATTCCACTAGAAGGTAAGTTGCCTATCTCCATCTAATCATTGTGCACAGGGTTGGTATTTTCCTTTTTCCTTATAGCTTGGGGGCCAAAAGTGAGACATTTGGCATGCATGTTCTATACTTGGTTCTCTTTGTACACAGTGGTGGTAAGGAAAGGGACGGAGGTTCAAAAAGTGACCGTGAAAGATCAAGAGGCCATGGTGGTGGTTCTGGCAAAGATAAAATTGATGCACTTGGGAGACTCTTGTAAGCCTGACCAACCTCATATTATTGTGACTTCTCTTCTATCTGGAAAGACATTCTTCAAGATGATAAGCTTTTGAGATTTTTATCCATTTCTTGATGTGGAATGACTAAAATGTTTCATATGATCGTAAAGATGTTGTGATTTGCAGTTTTATACATACTGAAATCAGGCATGTTAAAGTATACGTAAATTCTTAACACTTGAAAAATCTGCTATTTAGCCACCGAATGGATTCCATTAGATACAGAAAGTAAAAGGATAAGCAGATAAAAGGCAAAAAGATTTGCAGATATCAAATTTTGAAGTTATAATTCAAGGATATTACCATTCTCTTTTTATCAAAAGATGTATTAGAGCTGTTTGTTGACTGCTTCTGAATATTCCCAGGACACGCATTTTGCGCCATAGGGCTGCTGAATTAAACTTGAATATGAGAAGTGATGGATATGTTAAAGTTCAAGAATTACTCCAGCTGAACATCAAAACATTTGCCAACATCCCACTGAGGGGACATACTGTTGATGATGTTAAGGAGGTTTGTTCTTTTATAAGTTTCATCATCTTGTTTATGTACTTTTCAGTGTTTTCACACAAGGATCGGAATGGGTTTAAGCCTCTAAAGTAGTACAATTCTTCTTATATGTGTTACCTGTAGCACATATATGTAGTTCTTTTTATGCTCTCTAGACCTTCCATTGGTGACTTAAACTAAAATTGCTTTTGTCTTGATAAGTTCCTTTCCAGAAGTTTTAACTTTTAGAACTTTATCCAATTTCATTTTTTCCTCTATTCTCCAGATAATTTATTTTTGCCTGCCTGACAATATTTAATAGCAACTTTGTGCATCTTTAGGCTGTTAGGAAGGACAATAAACAACGGTTTAGTCTCCTTGAGGAAGGTGGAGAGCTTTTGATACGTGCGAATCAGGGACATACAGTAAAGGTAATAAGCCTTTTTTGCTTTAGTTTCAAGTCTCTCTGTTCATCATTTGTTAGACAATTAATACCAAAATAAGTGAGGAATGGTTCACTTCAAGATTTTGGTCAGCCTTCAGCTGCATCTTCCACTCTTTCATCAGTTCTGGTTGCAAGTTTATTATTATCTCAGCTTCACGTGTGAAATTGTAGCTAATTATTGAGCAATTGCATCATTGTGTCATTGCCAATGCAATATTCTAGGCATTTAGAAAAACTAAGCTACGTATAATTTTGCATTTTTTTATAGGCATATATAGTTTAGCATGGCATGCTGAGTTTCATGGTTAAAAATTGAGAATAAGGGGGTGATTAGTAAGGGTGGAAGTAAAATTTCAACAGAGGCATCGTGGAGGGTATCTCTTACACAGTATGGTGTGGGTTTAGATGACCCAGATTGTAAGATATTATGATTAATCTGAGATTTATGTCTTAAAGTATCTTCTATATTTGGTAGATAGTTGAAACAGAAAGCTTGCTGAAGCCAATCATCTCAGCTGAGGAAGTTCCAGGTAAAAGGGCTGAACTAGTAAGCTCATCATTCATATGCTTCAAACCTTTTTGGCGAGTTCAGTGCCAATTTCTGCATACCTCTCATGCAACTAGCATTGTTAACGGGTTTCTGTTGTTGCCTCTCTTTGGTCTGCAGTGTGTGTTCATGGAACATATAAGAAGTACCTAAAATCAATACTCGAGACTGGTTTAAACCGCATGCAGAGATTGCATGTGCACTTCTCACAAGGCTTGCCCACAGATGGGGAAGTGATCAGTGGTAAGATTTTAAAAACAATAGTCTTCTCGCTTTGAGAAAACTGGGTACAGTTTGATGCGTTTTCCATTTCTCGTATTTAGAAGAAAATATGATGCAATTTTACATGGGAATTCAAATGGCAGTTCTACACTGTTGTAGAATGCAACATAACATCTGTTACCTTCTTTTACTTTGCTGTAAAGAGGGAAATAGAAAATTTTAAAAGAGATAATTGGAAACGGGAGAACAATATCCATTTGCATGGAGCCAAAATAGGTGTTAGCAGGTTGTGCTGCCTAGATGAACCCTTATGTGTATCTAAACATTGCAGGCATGAGACGGGATGTCAATGTTCTGATCTTCCTTGACGTGAGAAAGGCGCTCGAAGGTAAGATTACTGCTGACATAACGTCCTTTTTTATCGGCTTTCCATAGTATGGGAATATTTGACGATGAAAGAGCTGCGTCTTCTTTCAGATGGGATGAAACTTTATGTCTCAGACAATCAGGTCATATTGACAGAGGGCTTCGACGGAGTTGTGCCGGTTAAATACTTCGAGCGGATACTGTCCTGGCCTGACAGACAGGCTATTCCATTCTGAACTTTTGGCATTTGATTACCGGAGAAAGGATTCATGTCTCTGCCCGACTGACTTGAAGCTTGGCTGAATTCACTGAAATTGGTGGGGACCTCACCGCAGTGCTTGAGGATGGTATGCATCATCTTGCATGGACTTAACTTCACAGGGGATAGTGGATATGCCGTCTGTCCCCTGAGATGTTTTTAGTAGATCCACCGACAGCATGAGAATCTGTCATAGAATGGATTTGTTCTGCAAAAATCTTCAACACGAGGGGAAAGAATAGACAGCTGTTTTTAATCTGTTAGCTCATTTGCTATTCATAGGATTGCAAGAAAGTACCAGCTGTACTTCCACTTACGGAGGAGGAATTTGAGAAAATCTCGGTGATTTGCCTATTACTAGAACACACTAATATGCTAAAAGTATTTTTTTATTCCTTAAATAAGTTGATTTGATGTAAATCTGAAATAATTTAATGAGCTTATAAAAATTAAATTAATCATAAATATATATATATATATATGCACACACATTTACGATGGGCCCATGAGGGGACTTTGCCGTTTGGTCCTGGGCATTGCACAGGGCTGAGCTATATTCTCCGGTCGATTCATATTAAATTAGGGAAAATAATACTTTTAGTTCTTAATTTTTTTGTGATTTTTTGCTTTCGTTTTAAATCTTTAATTTTTTTTCATTTTTATTTTCAACCTTCTTCATTTTTTGCCCTTTAGTCCTGTCGTGAGATGTTGCTAATGTGGCATTTTAAAAAATTGAAAATATTTAAAAAAATTCTCAATGAGTAAATAACATGACAAGAAATTAAAAACAATGAAAAAAGTATAAAATAAAAAAAATGAAAACACAAAAAAATAATAAAGCTGGAGCCGACTAGGGCTTCATTGAGCATCTGTGTTCTTAGTTTCCAATAATTTCTTCAATTATATTTTTCCTCCATTGAGAAATTCATTAATTTTTAGTTGAATCAAAATTCTTTATTTTTTATCGTTTAAGTTTTTTGAAATATTTTTAATTTTTAAAATACCATGTAGCAAAAAATTGAAAAGTTTGAGGATAAGTATGACAAAATATAAAAGTTTAGGATGAGAGTGGTTTCCCCTACTAATTATCATTAAACTCACTGGTGAAGCGTCTGACGTGTCGGTAGAAAAATGTCTGTTTTTCTTTGTCATGCAGAGCGAGGGCTAAAATTTCATGGATGAAGAAACGTGCTTAGAGGTAGATGCACAGATGCTTCCGCTCAAGCCGGTCGGCCCATCGGGCGCGTCCGTCTTGGCACGGATGCTAATTCGCCAGGCCCGACCGATTTCAACCTGAATCTATGCTTTCTGAGAACTGCTGCGCCTGACCAGCGCGCATCCGGAAAGCGTCTGAGCAACCGGGATATGCCATGCTCGAGGGCTGGGAAGATCATCGCTGCCTCGGAGCAGCGCATCACGAGGCCCGTTGCCCTGTTTCCGAAGCATTTTTAAGGGCATCATTTCAAAGTGTTTTGGACTTTGCTAGCTAGAAATCGTCAAAGATTTCTAAGTTTGATTATGACACATGAACTCTGCTTTCCATCTACTCCCTCTTTCCCTCCGACTGAAGTCCTTTAGCCTCCTGGATGCATGGGATTCATGTGCTTGATCAGATGTCACTAGAGCTCGTTGAAGATTTGAGATTCACGGAGGACTCAATCAGACCATACGGTTAGAATTCCTAGGGATATAATACGTAATCGCAATTGTTTTGTGTTCTTCAGAGAGTGCAGCCGCAGAAGACGAAGAAGAAGCAGAGCATGGCTACCAGAGCGACGGACTCGAGCACGGCGACCACGATCCAGAGCACCGGCGGATCCTCCTCTGCCGCCGCCCTCCCTGCTGCGAGGCGCGCTCCACCAATCGGTGATGTATGACAGCGAGGACGAGAGGGAGAAGCTGAGCCCCGGCCACCGGAAGACCGGCTGGGGGAGTGAGAACTCGAACGGCCCCGGAAACCTTCCGGTTAATGTCGACGGCCTCGAGCTCATGCCGGCAAGGGCAGAAGAGCCTGACAGTATGTGAACGCGAGATCTCCTCTGAGGGCAGCTAACCTCCAGGGAGCATAGAATTGGATTGCAACCGGAATCCACGAACTGGAATTTCCCATATAAATGTTGGAGATTATTTGCAATTTGCTCCCTAGAATGTTACTGTAAGCAAATATATCCTGTAACGTGTGATGCATTATGAAGTTAACCCTCCTATGGATTAACTGCGAAATATAAATTTCATTCTAAAACTTGTATTTAATCGGCATGTTAACTCTTATACTATAAATCAATAATTGTTCAATACATGGAAAAAGCAGTTTCAAAAATTTAATAAGTGCTTATTAGTATATATTCCATTAATAAGTGATTATTGATAATGAAAGATAAAAATTTCTAAAAATAAATTTTATATTCATAACATTCGAATTTAAAGTATTCTGTTAGACAGGCAAGAGACATTCAAGTACATCAACAAATTATTTTAGCATCATCTCATATATTCATTAGACCGAAAATTCCGTCACTTGCTCCTGCCATTGGAAGGATAGATTTGCTAACTGACCTGACTCATTTTTTGGCACTAAATATTTACCCTAATTATTTTATCAAGAAAATCGTGTGTCCGAACACAAAAGAGTAATTAAAGGATGCAATGATGATACCAAAGCAAGCATGTTATTCAATTAGAATGGATTCAGATTTATTAAATTTTTAAATGATAGATAATAAATAATGAAAAAAAAGTATATTACGAATTATAAAATTATGTAATTTTTTAAATTTAAATTATAAAAGTTTTAAAAAGATTATTCCAATATTAAAATTTTATTTCCAAAATTTACTTAAATTTTTATCGTAATAGATTGTTAAATCGTATTGATATAAACATAATTATATTTAAAAAAATATTAATATAATATCTAACATTTTATTATCGCATCAATATTTTACTGATATAATCATGTCAATAATTATTTAACAGTTTATTAGGATGATGTCTTAAATGAATTATGAATGTGAAATTTTAGCATTTACAACATCATTTGGAAAGTTTCAAATTTTAAATTTAAAATATCACATAAATTTTATAAGTACTAATATATTTTACTCGACAGCCGCGAGTAAAAAAAAAATTCAAAATATGTTGCCCGACTAAGTAGAGTACACGAGAATTCTTCTCAGAGAGGTTCTTCGATCAGCGCAAACTGCTAGACCATTCATTATGGCCCCTTATAAAGATCTCCTGTTTTACCATTTCGTAATGATTCCTATCCTTAATGTACACGAGGTGTTTCTATTGATTGGTGTTCGACTTGTCCGGGAAACTAAATTTCATCCCCTACACTCATTAAAATCGAAAGAATTATGGGTAAGAGATTCTTCCACTTATCTATGATCATTAGAAGAAAAGGGTAGTCACGTATATACGCGATAATCGATGGAAATAACTCTTGGATTAGAAACCCAGAAGGAGTAGCTGATTTACCTATGCACCACAAACAATCCTACTTTTCCCTGCTGATTTACTTAACTCAATCACTCTAATCACTGATTGATGAGCAAGAAAATCAAGCTCTTTTACGAATTCCAATTGAACAAGAAGTTGAGCTAACGGTTAAAAATATGAATTCCCTAGAGGCCCCAAATCAAGACGCAATGCCACCATTATTTCTTGAAAAATACTGGAATATTATTAAAAACTACCTAAGTCGATAGGATGGAGCACGACATAGATAAGCTTGTGGATTTTAGACCAGTAAGCCTTACAAACACCCATTACAGCTAGCTCAAACCTTATTTACAAAGAATGATTTCACCTAACCGAACAGCTAGCTCTCACCGAAGGTAAATGGATCTATGAAAATGTCATAATAACACGAGAGGTCGTAAATACCATGAATAAAGCCCAATCAAGAAAGGGATAAACGTGGGATCAAAATAGATTCTTCAAAAGTTTTTGATAGAGTGGGATGGCGCCTTACAGAATCAATCTTACCCAACCTTGGTTTTCATACAACTTTGGACTCTTCAGTGTGTGTCAACTCCTTTCTTTGCTTGCTCACGCCCTGAGCTCGGCGGCGTGCTTCCGGGTCCCGTTTGCCTTCAGGTGGAGGAGGAGGAGGAGGTTGTCCAGGATGATGACCACGTGGGTCCGGCTTGATGGTCGAGACTTGCACAGGCTGCAGTTCTCAGTTTTCTTACATGTCTCCTCGATCACATCGTTGGAGACCGGTTCGCTTTGGTATGGGTCGATCAGCAGGGCGACCACGGAAATTAATGAAGAGAGAGATATTGTTCTCTTTCATTTTACCCAAGTGAAGCTTGGGACCCAAATGTATCACTGGATCTACTTCTCTCTGAGAGTATACTTTCGGTTTATGGAGCAATATAGGGAGAGTATGACTATGTAAGATTCTTTTTTGTGCCGTATAAGGAAATAAAAGCTGGAAAAAAAAAGAGAGAAATAGAATTATCGAAAAACTGTAATTATTAATATTCATTTACCTAATTTCTATAATTTTACTGTTCATTTCTCATGTGACGAGATAAAATTATTCGAGATTACCTAAAAACATCATGTTCTATCCCTAACTTGTGATGGGCATGAGATAAATCCTTCTATTGGGATATGCCCGGGATTATGGGAATAAATTTTGGGCAGTGACCCAATTACAGAGAGATTCTTGTACTGGTTTGTATCTTTCATGATTTCTATTGATTTGTCCTTTATTACTTGCTTTATAGTCTGTATTTGTATTTATGCACTTGATACCGTATTAAATACGAGTATGGCAAATTATTCCCTTTGTTCTCATGGTATTAGAACACCACGCAACCCTATCTAGCCTTTAGACAGAACGTAGCCATGGCGCTATGGATAAATCCAAAGTCCAAAACATCTCGTCCTCGTTTTACATCAATCCTTCTGATAACCCAGGAAATACATCAGTCACTTGTGTCCTCACCGTTGACAATTACATGACATGGACGAGAGATACGAGGGGTGCACTGAGGGCCAAGAGCAGACTAGGGTCCGCGGATGGCACTATCAGGCGACCGGAACAAGACAACCCGGAATTCGACTCGTAGGATATCTGCAACAGCACGATCACGTACGTCATGGATGTTCAATCCATTGGACAAAAGTTTCCAAGGGAGTGTTGTTCGCAGATGATGCAAAATCCATGTGGGACGAATTGAAGGAGATGTTCTCACAAGGTAATGCACCGAGAATCCATCAGATCAGGGTGGAATTGAGCCTCCTGAGACAGGAAGGCCGAACAATAGCCGACTACTACACACGGCTAAAGAGTTTACTTGTGGGATGAATTGGATGACTACTCCGATAGCCCTGATTGCACGTGCGCAGCGGCTGTAAAATTTTCAAATGAAAAGGAGACCGACAAGATACATCAGTTTCTTATGGGTCTCAACGATGAGATTTTTAGTGCCGTGCGTTCGCAAATACTTGGCACGGAACCGTTGCTAGCACTCCATAAGGTCTATCCATTGGTGGTTCAAGAGGAGTGGCAGAAGATTGTTGCTCGAGGAAGGGATGACCGAGAGGAGACCATGACAGTGGCTTTTGCCGCTGTAACTGTCGGACAGGGAATGTTAAAGCCGACGCAATACAATAAACCTCAATCTGATCACTGCAGGAAAACCGGTCATGACAAATATTGGTGTTGGGAGCTGATCGGATGTCCTGAAAATTGGGAGCCAAGAGGCCCAAAAAGTGCAGCGCCTAGGGGTAAATCAAGCAGCAAAGGAAGGGGAGCAGTGCGCATGACCAGGCAAAGCAGCACCCGATCAAAGCATTCACTGTTAACGTGGCATAGACCGGAAATGGGAGCAGCAACCAATCAGCCAGCGGAACCCATCGCACCATCACAGATGAGGAATATCAGCAGCTTGTGAGCCTTGCGAGCTCACTGAAATCAACCCCAACGACCGAGCAGCTTGAGGGTAAGACAACCGAGGCATGGATTCTTGATTTGGGAGCTTCTGAACACATGACAGGAAGATGTGATCATTTAAGTGACGCTAAGAAAATTATTGAACCTTGCCCTGTCACTACTCCTGATGGGACGGTCGCTCATGCAACTGAGATGGGATGCGTGACCCTCCGAGATAATCTTGTTCTTTCTGTTGTTCTTTACTTGCCAAATTTCACGTGCAATCTTACATCGACTGGAAAGCTGACAAAGGATCTGAATTGTGCTGCTATCTTCTTCTCATCTTATTGCATCCTGCAGGATCTAACCTTGAGGAGATCGATTGGGCTTGTTCTTGACTTGTCGATTGGCCAAGGTGGACATGATGATTCGGCACCAGCGGCTGGGTCACCCCTCACGATCGGTCCTGAATATGGCACCTGGTATTCTTATTAATAAAGGAGGTAGTGATGTTTGCGATGCTTGCCACCGAGCAAAGCAGACAAGATCTAACTTTCCAATCATGCTTGCCACTTGTATTCTTAGTAATAATGATGCCAATCATTGCTTTAAATTGTTGCATTGTGATGTTTGGGGTCCTTATCGCACATCCTCTTTATTGGGATCACACTATTTCCTCACAGTAGTAGATGATTGCAGCAGAGCAACAACGTGGGTTTGTTTATAATGAAAGAAAAGTCGGAAACGTGCAAGGCTTTGATTAATCTCTGCAAGATGATTGACACTCAATTTGGGGGAGTCATCAAGATTATACGTAGCAATAACGGACGAGAATTTCTCTCGAATTCATTGAGTGAATTTCTTGCTGACAATGGAATTGTTCATCGAACTTCTGGCACGTACAGCCCACAAGAGGATGGTCGTGTGGAAAGGGAACATAGGCATCTACTCGAGCACTGCGATTTCAGGGGAATTTACCCATAGATTTTGGGGAGAATGTGTTCTTACGGCTGCACGCTTAAATTAATCGCACTCCAACACCTGTGCTTGGTGGAAAGACACCACTTGAAGTTCCATCTGGGAAGCCATTTTGGTATGATCATCTTCGTGTTTTTCGGTTCTTTGTGTTATGCTCGAAAGTTACTGAGGAGTGCAGATAAATCTGGGGAACAGACTAGACGATGCATGCTCACGGGTTACCCTTTTGGGAAAAAGGGGTGGGAGGTTTTCGAGTTGGAAACCGAGGATACATTCTTGAACACATATTAAGAAGTAGGAATCTTACAATTATGAGTTACCACTGGTTGAAGAATTAGAATCTAAGATTTTTAACCATCCCATCTAGTCAAAAGTTCTCGGCATAATTGCTGTAAGAGAGCAACCATTGTTAGGTATGACGGTCAATATTGGCGCTTTCACAGTTCCTAAGTGAGTGATCAAGCATATTGGTTGGTTCCTGTAGGCAGTTGTAGTGGATCCAATGGGTTGCTACTTGGAAGTTTCTCGAACACTCGGCCCGTGAGCATTGGATTTGATCGAAGGGTACAGTGCTGGTCGAACTGCCATCCCCCTTTCTGTCTTGTCTTGCCTGTCCCCATGTGTCATGGTTGGGAGTGGGAGTCACATGAAAGTTAAGCCAGGTGATATGCAGATCCTGGAAGCTACCCTTGTTTTTTCCTACACCGTAAGTGATTATAAACTTGGTTTTTAAAACTGGAACGGGTGGCTGGTTCAGCCAATTTGATCCGAACCAGTCGTTTAGCCAATTCGATTTCTAAAATTAATCTAATTATATTATAAATACGGTCAGTTCTGGTTGAATCGATCGGTTCTTGTTCGAACTGACAAATATCTAATTGAATCGATAAAAAAATTCGTCGACTTAAAATGAAAATATATATTATAAAATACTTATTTTATTTTATTAAATCTATATTTATATTTTACGTTAAACTTACCGTTAATGTGATGGTTATATTAAGGTTTTTTTTTATTATAAATCAGTGTAAAATTATGATTTTAACTTATAAACTCATGAATCTATACTTTAACTAGTTTCGGATATAATTCGATTTTAAAAACTGTGAGTATAAGTTTAGATAGATATACCGAAAAGTTTTCGCATTCAGAATTGAGTTAAATGACTTGTAATCGGTAGTCGAATACGATAACACCACTTATACTCTTCTTATTTGTATTATTTTTTTTATATTTTCACTCTGAAAGCAACCTATCGTGTTGGGAGGACATGTCCTGAAGTGGAATCAGGCTGTGGCGATTATGCCGACGAGCGCATACATGCCACGTGCCACTGCCATGCTAATCGGGGGTGTCTTCGAGATCGGTATATTAGAATCAGCGGACTTACTGTGAGTCAAATTTTATCAACGACCCGTACGAGATTAGATGTACATCGACATGTGACAGTGCCAAATTGATCTGATTATTCTAATGGCACAGGTCTGACCCGTGATTTAACAGAGCAAATGCCATGTCTACCTGCATTAATCAAAGATGAACAGTCACACGGCCATGAGAATTATTCTTTTATCTCTCTTATAGTTTAGAAAAATTGTGTTGAATGCCAAGAAAGCTTTTTACTACTTGCTATAATCTATTCTTTGGTAAGACGACGACGGTCCCAATTGTGGGGAATTGATGCAGAGCGAGAAGATGACATTCCTGGCTGCATCGAGAAAAGGCATCGGACCGGACCGATTATGCAGGATGGGAAAGGAATCTGGAGGACCAACTTTGAATTCGCCCATTGGTATGTTGAGGACTAAACGAGACAAAATCGAAATGGGAGCCATATGATAGTTTCTTTCTTTCTTTTCTTTTTTTTCCGATGGCCATGTGTGTGCTCTTCCAAATCCGAAAGCTCATACTGCCCTAAATTAATAATATCTAGTAAATTAGTATATGATCCAAACTTTTTAGAATTAATATCTAAGAATTAATGATCAATTTCATACTATAAAATATACATTATTTCATTGAATTAGTACATTACTACGTTATTACTTGAAACTATTGATATCAAAAGGAAAGAAAAAAAAACAGAGAGAGAGAGACCCGTGATTGCAAGAATGATGACCAGCACATAGAAAGTGGCAATGACTCGTGCAATTGGAATGGACTCTTTCAAGTGTAGTGATGACTTGTCCCTCTCTGTATGAAGGAAACTTTGTATGGACTTCAATTTTCTTTTAAAATATCATATTTTGTTTTTGTTACCCCTTTTAAACCTACGATTCAAAAAAAAACCTAAAAATATATTTTTAAGAAATTGGATTTTCCACGTGTGCTCACTTACTTGGCCTTCTAGATGGGGGTATTCCTAGATTGGCATGGCTATAGACCCCCATTTTCATGTATTTCAAATAGAATCACCTGATCAAAGTGATATCGGAGCTTTTTTTGTATTTTTTCTTGTATTTTAACTATATTCAAGAATAGCCTCTCTGAATTCTTATATGGTTACCACCACCATTTTACGGCTTCATCATCCTTTTACCTTCACATTGGTAACTGAATTCCTCCCACGTGAATCCTGGTTGCCACACATCACATGACAAGCGGCAGCTACCTATAAATTCCTGGCAGCCCACAGAAAACATCTCAGTCTCACCAAGAAACTTGGTATCTTTCTGCAGCTTGCTCCTCCGTGTTGTCTTCCACGGGACAGAGACGGTGCAGTGTGCACGAACAGAACTTCATCATGAGAACTCTCCATCTGCTCCTCCTTCTCCTTCTTCTCCCTCTTCTGTCCCTCCTTCCCATCTCACATTCCTCCTTGGGCGGCAGAGACCTCATCGAGCAGACCTGTAGGCTCACCCCCTTCTACGACCTGTGCCTCTCCGCGCTCCACTCGAGCCCCGGCAGCGCCTCCTCCGACCTCCACGGCCTCGCCGAGATCATGGCCAACTCCGTCCTCCAGAAAGCTAACCAGACGCTGGGCCAGATCCAGCAGCTGCTCGACCGCTCCCCCGCCGACCCCAAGACCGAGCAGTCACTCGCCTACTGCGCCGAGCTGTACATCCCCGTGGTGAAGTACACCCTCCCCCAGGCGATCGACGCCCTGAGCAAAGGGAGGCTGGGGTTCGCCGTCTACGGGATCACCGACGCCATGAACGAGGTCAGTGGCTGCCAGATTAAACTGCCCGCGGGGTCGCCGGTGAGCGAGGGGAATAAGCTCGTGTCGAGTCTGGCCGCCGTGGCGCTTGCGATCATCAAGGTGCTGCAGAAGCTCTTTTGATGATGTGGTTCATCATGTGATTTATAGAATTCTCAATATGATAATCTCTCTGTGTGGCCCATAAAGATTAAAAGGAATAATCTTATGATTTCTTTTACCTAAAAGCCAGCCTATTTTCACTTATATAAAATTACATATTTAATGCTTATTTATTTGATATTCGGAATACAAAATAATTACCCAAGTAAAAAGAACTATTAAACTGCTTCATAACGGTGAAGGATTTCCATGCTCTAGAAAGGCCTACCCACATGCGTCCAAGACAGATTGAAGCTCAGCAGTTGTCTCTTCGGAGACATCGAATGTCGACAAAAGTTCGAATGACATAGAGAAGCTGGGCAGCTGGTTTAACTGAGGTATCGCCATGTGTCGGGGTTAAGCAGCCATCTGTCAATAGTACCACGTGGGCCCTACCTCTCTCTCTCTCTCTCTACTCTAACCCAGCAAGTGAGCTACGAAAATTTGTCAGGACATACGTGCCGGCGAGGCCCACCGTCCCTAACTAAGGGTCGCCGTCGGGCCGAGCATCACTACGCTATGCACAACTTCCTCCACAATTGCCCACCACGACAGTATGAGCTTCGATCCAGTTATATACCTACTCGTGGATGCAGACAACAGCTGATAGATAGATGGCTCGACAACTAGCGAACGGTTCTGCTAGGTGCGCAAAGCATCAAGCTTTTACGGTAAATAAGACACCGTAATAGTAATAATAATAATCATGCGGATAACATGTGCATCAGGATTTCTCCTAGTCAATGACTTTGAGAGATCTGAAAACGGGTAGGAAGTTGGTTTCCATGGCAGAGACGAAATAATTGGAAGAAGGTTCGGGTCAACTTGCCTTAAATCAATTCATTCAGTGATCTCCAGCTCGTGATCCGTTGGTGAACTTGCCGCAGTAGCAAGCGTGTCCTTGGGTCAGCAAGAAAATAAGCCAAGAAGCATCTTTCAATCAATACTACTACGGTCCCTTGGAGGAGCCAATTTCATAAAAAGAGAGATGCCCGTGCTTGTTAACACCTAAGTCAGTAGCAATCTGCCAAATGCATACCGAATGTCCAAGAGCAACCGACACCGAGATGTCAGCTTGCAAATGCAAGCCTGAACTCCCGAACAAAGGATATCCCCATCTACATGCACTTGGCACCCAAAAGGAAAGTCCCGACTTACACAAGAGTAATCCCTTTGCTACACATTGCAAGTTGCAACAAGGGGACCGAGCCTCGAAATCACACTCCAGCAACCTGAATGAACTACAAGTAGTTTCTTCAGTTACCTTATGAGATCATCTCTATACAGGTTTTTACTAAAATGAGAACTTGTCGACCTCCTCATCATCCTCATCGATGGCATCTTCCTCATCCTCCTCGGAGAACCTCCTGTAGATATCCTCATCCTCTTCTTCATCTTCAAACTCTTCACCCATCAGAGAACTATTCTTTTGGCTCTTCAACCCAGTGGACAAGACCACAGTCTCTCCCCCTGATTTCTCCATGTCCTTCCTCAGCTTCTCCATGTTTGCCCTCCTCCTTTCTTCCTCCAGCCGCTGCTTCTCTTCTCGCCTCTTGTCGAGATCAGCCCTGCAACAGTGAAAAAATATCAATATTTACAGGGAGCCATGGCCTATTAAAAGGGCAGAACACTTCAATTGGTTACTCCAGGAGGGAAAGCCATCAGCAGTCCTATAAACTGGAAATGTGAGCATGACTGGATCGAATTGGCTACACATCTAGTCTGACATTTTTTTATGCTCTGGTCTTGGAAACTATGGAAGCAACAGCACAAGAAGCCAATCCAAATTTAAAAGGCCACAATTATAATACATACTTGTAATTCTCCATGTATTCCTCAGCACTTGCTTCAATTGCTTTGAAGAACTCATGCATTCCAGCACCAGAGATTGCTGATACTCCAACAGATCTCAAGTTCTTGTAGAACTCATCCAGCACAAGGGACAGGCTCCGAGTTAAAGTTGATGTATAGGAGTGATCTGACTCCAATGCTGCCTGAAAGACCTCAAAATCTTCCATCCACTGCAATAAAAGAAAAGATTGCACATCGTTTACAATGTTCCTGAGAGAAAAAACAGTGCTTTTAACTTTTGAAGCAATACAACTTCATACACAAATCAAGCTGCAATAATGGATATCTACGCCTAATTCAGAATCAGGCAGAAATCTAGTATCATAAGTTAATTAGCCCGATATATACCCAAAAAAAGGTAATGTATAGGCAACGTTATAAAAGAAAATTACATGTAAAATTACATAGCTCAGATCTACAATTACTACTACAATGTAACAAAGAGCACCATCATGATAGAGGGAAGCTTACCTCCAAGGCAAATTGATGTTGAGCCACATCAGTCTTGTTAAATGCCAAAACCAAAGGCAGCCGGGTCTTGTACAATATGCTGCAAGCATAAAGCATGTTGCTCATAAAAGTGACTGGACTTTCTGAACGAGGAGTATCAACCACATAAGCGATCACAGTTGGGAAGGTAGATGCAAAGGCTTCAGTAATAATAGCTCCAGAAGCAGACCAAGTGAATATCTCAATCTGTCCCGGAGTGTCCACAAGAACATAATCTAGCTGATCTGCCCGCCTCTCAATGACCGAAACAACCTGAGCATAATTACAAGAATGAAGAGGAAAAAGAATTCTCAAACTATATGAGCCTGAATTAGCACAAATGAGACAAGTGATCATTGATATTCAAAGTGGGCCAATCACCTATCTGTGAACTAATTGCTGAGATGAAATCAGAGTGGGCAACCTAAAACGGTGAGGCGATTGGAGTTTTCATTGGTCATGTCACTTTCTTTCCAAGTAGTAGCTTTTACTTAATCCGATGAAAATTAAGCAACAAAGAAAGAGAAATCCAAGAAATTTCGGATAGTAACAGCCAATTTAAAATATTTTGAAGCTTACCTCATCAAACTTGGTGGCAAATAGATTAAGTGATGTGAGGATTCCCCCATTAGGCCCAAGATTAAATTGCTTCATTACTTCTTTATACTTCACCGTGTCTCTTATGTCGATATTTGCACCAAATGGGAGTGTCATAACGGCAGGATCAAGGTTGATAACATAACCACGAATATTTGAAGCTTGAGTGTGGCAGACCAACCTATGCATAAAAGTTGTTTTGCCACTACCTACACATTCCCATAGACCTTATATGAATTTCTTGCGGTAAAAATGAGAAAAGGGGAGATTTTAAACATAAACATTTTGTTGCAACATGCTGGAACTCAAAGCAACTGCCAGTACAATGGAACATAAAGTAATCCGCAGACAATTGAAACAAATGTAGTACCTGCCATCCCAATAACAATGACAATGACTGGTTTTCTCTTGAATGAGGTCCCTGTTTCTTCAATTTGTAGCTTTTGTAAAGACTCACTCAACTCCTCCTTTTCCTTGCCCTTCACATCATAAAGTCTCTGTACTTGGTAAGTAGTTTAAGACAAGTAATGGTAACTAAAATAAAATACTACTACAATCCTGCCATCAAATTGCAAATACTTTTAAAAAGGATTGCTAAAGCTAAACTTATAAAACAGGAGAACCCTAAAAAACACCAAAATCTTAAGCAGCACCACAGATCACCCTCTAGCAAATCAAACAATCAATAGGCAGAAGCCATAAACACATATATGATTTTCTAGCATGCTGAGAAATAACTGAACTTTATGACACAGAATAATTTTTATCTTCATCGTGTAGAATGTGGAAGATGGAGGAAGTAAAAGAGTGGATGAGAACATGAGACAAATGATCACCTTAGACTCTGATGATTCCTGGGCATCCACTTGCATAGATACACCTTCATCAGCGGACTTCATACTCATATTCTGCAGCCCAGAATCAATATCCATTTTCAACAGAAACCCGTGTAGTCACTTCAATCACAAACACAAGATTGTCAATTAGAGGAAAAAAATTCTGAGTTTGCTGCAAATGAATAATACCAACAAAGGCCTAATCATGTTAAGATAGCAAATCAACTCCTACAACCATTTCTGGTCAACTAGGTCAATATCACAAACACCCACATGCATTAACTCGATGCTGCAACAGCAAGAGGCCCACTGAAGAACCCTAATCACAAGCCTAAAGGTGCTAAAAGTGACGAAGAAACAGCTGAAAATATTTCATTTCCTCAAATGTAAAAGGTGAAAATCAAGTAACATGCTCAAAAACTTGAAGAGCTCTTCGATGAATGTTTGCCAAAAAGGAAAAATATAAGATTGACAGGAGTTCATATTCTTACACAAAGTCGTTCTGATTGCCTGTCGATTTTCAAGTGAGCTTTCCCACAGAGAGAGATAGAGGTGTTAAAGTGGTACAGGCTGGTTGGTCTTTTTTGTATATTGTCGGGGCCCAACTTATTTGGTACGGTTTTTTCAGCCTAAAAAACCATTCCAAAAAAACCTTTTAGGGTCATGAAAAACCACCTGCCTCAGGTGCAGTGTCTTCAGCTGGCATTTTCAGGCCCCGAGTTTAACACAAGAATATAAACATAAAAATAACAAAAACAAATGATAGCTTATTTCAACTAAACATTGAAATTCATAAACTTTCAAAAGAGGATATAGAGTGAGTCATCATCCAAATTCTTATACTTACAAATAACATGAAATTCTTAAGTATACTGTCATCGATCAGAACATGCTTAGTATTGTCTAACAAACACAAATTGAAAACCAACATTCCAACACCACAAAACTCCACAGCCTGCCTTAATTCTTGAAATCCATAATTCCTGAAAAAGAAATCAGTACTTAAAAATCAAGACGTAAATAACATCAGGACAAGAACAAAGGGTCCAGTCTAGCCTCAAACAAATTACATGATGGAGCACAGCAGCCACTATCGCATGATGGCAAGCATGACAGTGACATCTACCAACCAATGGAACAGACGACTAGATAAACCCAGAATCTGCAGCAACAGACGAATATGTTTTCTTGGGACTGGAGAATGATGGAAGCTAAACCAACTAAATTCAAAGCTCAAAAATCAAAACCTCAACAACAAAGCATATACGGGTAAATGCATTGCAGAAGCTTCATAGCTGAGGCAAGCTGACCAGGAACTGAGAGAAGAGCCAGAGGACAGTATGAACAGAGTATGAACAGAGCCAGAAGGAAGATTCCGGTGATTGGAGAGTATGAACAGAGAGGAGGACGAGGACAGTAGAGCAGGTCACAGCAAGACAGTGTGCCTACAGACTTGCAAAAGGCACAGTAGCTGCCGCAGTCAAGCTCACACAACAGAGGAGGTGACAGAGAAGTAAGAAGGAGCAAAATAGGAGACTTACAGGCAAGGAGTCGCACGGTGGTGGCGGTAGCGAGCCCGGTGGAGATGCCCGAGGTGTATCGAATCTACTAGAAATCGTCGTTGGAACTGGAGAAGAGAAGCACGGTGGAGGACGAAAGCTTGAAACCGATGGAGCGGGAGAGGAGACGCACAGACGGAGACCAGAGAACTTCAGCCGGGGGACCTCGGTTAGGGATTTAGGGTCTGCAGTGGTATACAAGCGGTAGATCAGCTGTTTGGGGTCTTTTTAGTATTTTAATTTTTTTTCTGGGTGGTTTCCAGTGTCTGAAACCCACCCGGATTTCCCGTCGGGACCCTAAGAGTCGGTTTTTGGGCGGGTCGTTTTCCGATTTTCCAATTTTTCTCTGGGCGTCCTCACTCGCCACGGGGTCTTATGAAGCACCCTCCGCTTCCCTCTGGGGTGTGGTTGCCAATTGGGCCGGTTCGATGGGAAACAGTAACCAGCTCGGACCGGAGCAATACGGCTAAGGGGGTGGTTCCCAATTGTACTCATTTCGTCAAGACCACTTGTACAAAGTTAAAACAGAAGTATAAAACTCGCTGTGCACTAATAAGATAACCGAGAGATTGCATGAAGAATGACATGACAAAGAAGAAATAATCCGTGGTTCAACTGTGGAGAAAGAATGCTCAGCCTAACTTACCGGTTTAAAGTGAGAAGCTCAGCTAAATATGTTAAATGGGCTAATTTGGCTGGAAATTGGCCCTTCAAACCCATAACCAACTCGGCCTGCCCCCACACCAACTAGTAAGAACTCAAGATCAAGAAATAAGCATGTTGAATCAAAACTAACCTAACTCTAAATCATTACAAAACTAGTCTGAACTATCAAAAATTCCAGAAAATCAATGATCATATTTTGTTAGTTCAATTTAAAATTTTTAAAAATATATAAAAATGCTCATTTTAAAATAATTTGAAAAAATAAATAATAAAAAAAAGGTTCATGGTCCAAATTGGCCCAAATAGTGAACCGGTTTGATTATGAATGATTCCATATCGGTTCATATTTCCGGAACTGTAGCCATAACTAGATTTGCCCATTATGCTTCACGAGCTGAATAGTAACCTGAACAAACAGTTCTATACCCATTTTGAATACACTTGAATTGCCATTTAATATCTCTAAGCTCAATGAGGAAAAGAAAAAAAGCATCATCAAGGAGTTCTCTATTGTCTTACATAGGTACAATTAAATATTTTATTATTATTTTACTCAAAATACGATTAGACTATCGAATCAACGGATAGACCCATGAACTCATTCATTAACCTATTCCTCATTCGGTCTAGTTTTAATAACTATACTTTTGAGATCTGGTAGCAGAAGAAATAAGAAAATGTAAGAGGTGGTGGCTACAGGGCTACGGAACCTTAGATCCTAAGGTTTGTTCACCATGCGAGAGAGAGCGGCAATGTTGACTCGGGGATTTCATCTATCAAGGAATCGTCATTACCGTATTCAATCGGTCGGTCTAAACATGAAGATTGCCATTACTTTTAATATAAGTCGTGGTTTGATCCCGTACTAAGCCCGTTTATGAGTTGGACTAGCCCGGACACATCTGGGCCGGTTCATGAACATTCACAGACCCGCTAGTAACCGACCCGGACCGACCCAACTTACCACACTACCTCTGCGTCTGGCGTCTCCATTCGTTTCTCCGAGCCAACGTCGTCGTTTTGTGGGGAAACTAGTATACTCGGTGATAAATGTATGTATGATCTACAAAGTACAAGCAAGACATTAGATGATAATTTCCTAAAATTCCTAGCTATTCACGAAATTTCCAAAATGGGTAAAAGTTAATTTTAAAAGATATAAGTTAAAATAAATTAGATGATATTTATTTTCTTAATTGCAATTTTATAAATTTTTGTTATATTATTATTATGAATATTGAAATTTATATTGAATTTTGTACTGTATTAATGTTTAGTATTGCTTTGATACTTTTTAAATAAATCCGGGTCATAAACAGGTCGGGGTGTCGGGCGACTTGGAGTGACCCAGGGGGTGCGGGGCGGGTCTGGTACTCCATGTACTCGCCCTGCCCTCATTGCCATTCCTATTCACGATTTTCGTGGCTAATAATCCCTAGAATCCCAGCTAGAACTGTTACTCTGTTTTCTCGGGCCAGCCCAAACTTCTTTTATGGGCCTGATACCTTTCGGTAAATCGTAAACCCATTTACTAGTGGCCCATTGCAGGTGCCCGAAAAACCAGCTCTTCGGCCCATTCAGTGTACCGTGAGCAACCCTTCGTGCCAATTCGTCTCGGATGATTTTCATGTGATTCCCAAAATGGCAGCGTTCACACTTCCTACACGAAATCTGCTTAATCCAGGAGGAAGGTTCAAGGCTTAAGCAGTAATTATATATATAGATATATATATATCTATAAAGATTTCTTGGATTATGTGCTATGGGTGTCTCAATTTAAGCCGGTAAAGACGAGTCGGACCTGACCTGAGCCAGGATTGACCAGACAAGCTGGCTGATCAGCCTGCTCTGGTCGAGCACAGAAGCGGAGGAGTGGAGATGCATGGTATTAAAGGTTAACTTTCGTTCAATAAATTGTATTAATAGTCCATAGATGTCGACGAGATCGATAAGTGAGGATTCCGTCCTGTCCTCGTCATCCTAACTATCGAACCCCATGAGATCGATAAATCGAGCATCACTAGTTTGGAGGATGTCAAGGCGTTATTGAAACTGGAAGCAGTTGGAGGTGACCCTCTTACTTGGATTCACCCGTGCTCGTCAACAACAGTAATGTCATCTCAGTGCATCGAAACTGTAATTATGATTCGACAGAGAGGAGAGATGGATGGAACAGAAGTTTGGTGTTGTTTCACATCAAATGGACAAATCCCCCTTTCCTTTTTTCCACAAGGTATAGGTTGCAACGACTTTCACTTACAACTACATCCCTTGATGATTTTCTTAACCTAGATTTGTCAAACGTCACACTAAGCCATCATGAACGATTGGGCTATGGAACATAATGATATCTGATCACACGTCGACCGATCTTCCCACGAGAACCGCCCCCCGTCTGCGGTCGAACCGGACAATATTCCCGTGTTTTTCTTTTCGGGCTCCATCCCATCATTCGGCTGTAAAATTTTCAAAGAGGACACAGGTATGACCACGGAATTTTGTGACGACTATATAAATGTATATACATATATATATATATGTTATTCCCTTGGCACATTGTTCCATTCCCTCGAGCTGGCGTCTACGAACCAAACGCATCAGATTCCTTTCTCACGTGCCAGACTCTCTCTTTTTCCTTTATGTAAAATAGATATATGGGGAAGTCCTGATGAATCTGCACGTGTTCATAATTAATTTTACGCGTTAGATCCGTTTGAATTCTCTGACTCCGTCGAGGGGAAAAAAAATTATATTCTTTTTTTTCTCATTTTGGATAAAGAATATATGTGTATGTATGTATCTACTTCCTATACGTACTTGAGATAAAATGGGTGCTGTAGATATGAATGTGGAAGGGAGGAAAAAGAAAACGTCTACTAAGGAAAACCGAATAGGGAAAATTCAGGTTTCTCATGAGAATGACATATGAAGGGGAGCCGAGAATTCCAAACCGGCAACAATTAAATCTAAATCTCATCTATTTTCAATTTCGAAGCAAATCGACTGCCTTCGCACGTTATGGACAAAAAGGGCTTTGACGTCATCACATCAAGTGCATTCACCAACATGTTATGTTACTAGTTCAACTCATTCAATCATACATTAGTCGGGACCTACTAAAATTTTTAATATCTTATTGTTGAGGTAGGAAGAATCTTGTATTAGGAATTTGACCAAAAACATCACGATTTATGATAGATTCATGTTGATTTATATAAGTTTTTTAAGTTAGAAATTGGTTTAATTCTCTTATAAGTCTGTTGATATTTTATATAATATCATAGCGTGTTATCATGTGTGCTTGCACCTCGTAAGGCTTGAGATCGGAAGAAAAATGTCTAGCTCGTGGTCGATTGCCGAGACCAGAATGTCCGGCCACTTTTGAGGTAAGTTAATATCGAATCTTTGAATAAAAAAAATCCTACTATATATATAAGAGGCTGAATTTAAAGATTTGCCCACTTCTAGCTAGCTACGTTAGATTTATACACCATACATACATGAAAGTCTACGTCATGCATAAATAGTCCTCGGTTGCGCTTACCATGTTGAAAGAAATGACTGCACTAACTGTGAATTTGGTATACGTGTTTATGTATATGCTCAAAGCGAGTTATTCAGACTCACATCATGGGATTCTACATAAGATGATTTATGGCCTTCGCCATGAAGAAGCCGGTTGATCTTTGATGGTCCAAGTGACAAATTACATATACATGTGGAAGTGAAGCACATGTAGCTAGATATTTGTAGATGTAGGTGTGGTGCACCACCACCATCTGTCTGATTGTCTGTGCTTGCATGTCTCCCGGCAACATTGGACGTAAAGAACAGCTCCATAAAGAGGCCAAACAACTTGTGGGACAGTAGTAAATTGAAAAAGAGCCTCCGAGGGAACTGTACGAGTACGAGACTTAAAGTTTGAAATGGGGTAAAATATCAATATATTAGACCTTAATTTTCTCTATAATAGAAATATGTTTAAGTAAAATGAGATTCATGAATTTAATGGAACAAATGAGTGGAAGATTGTATTTAGAGGATGGAATAATAAACCATTATATTATGCTCTTCTCTCTCCTTCCTTCACGCTGAAAAGGGAATGAAAAGGGTGAGAGGGAGGAGGAGAGGTGGAACAAGGACCAAATCCCAAGACTTAACTGGAAAAAGGGTACAACTTTCCAATGAGACAGCTCTGTCAGTGTGATTACACATATATGCGTGTAAATATATAGATCCAGAAAACTTCAATGTAAACCCTAATTCAACATACACGTGCATGTGTTCATACAGGAAGATGAAGAGGAAATGAGAGTCGAGAAGAAGAACAACAGCATCGTAACTCAAAGATCAGATCAATAGGAAGTCATATATATGTATGTGTATATATATATATATATATCAGCTCTACATACAAAGAATAAACAGAAACAAGATAAGCTAGGCAACTCCACATGGCCTAGCAAAAATCCCGATAAATAAAGAGAGGAAACCAGAGCCATTGATAATCCGACACAATGTTGTAGTTGGCTCGTCGATTACATTCTCAGATGATAAAACGCGTAATGCACCAGAGAATAGGATAACTAGGTTAACTAAGAGACCTAGCTCTCAAATCGGTTAGAAGGGTCCATGTCACCTAGTAGATACAAATAATAATATGGGAACTTACAACAAAATTCTAGTAGGTTACTCTTCTTTCGGTTCCTTCTGCAGTGGTGAAGGCACGATGTCCTGAAGAAGCCCGTGATCGGTCACCAAGGAAGCCGGTGGATGAGTCCCGAACCTTCCCTCCTGATATAAACCAGGGAAAGCAGAGCTGAAGCTAGGGCTAACGTGGGCAAGAGAAGGGGAAGGAGACGATCTATACAGAAAGGACTGCAAGCAATCGTGCGATGGTGGTGGCACAAGGAGGGAGGACGGAAAGGCCAAGCTGCCATAGCTGCTGGAGGATTCCGGCAGGATTCTGATGCTGCTGCGTGGCATCAAGGGGCTCGGATGGGTATGCTGTCCCTCATAGGTCGTGACAACCATCGACGGGTCATCTGACGACCTCTCAACTCTCTTCTTGACACCGCACCCAGCAGTGGTGCATCGGTAGTAGCTCCTGTACAAAACAATCGTGACCACAGGAAACCGTAAGCTCCAAAGAAACCCAGGTTTGTTCAACAGAAAATCTCCAATAAACGGATCGTTAACAATATTCTACAGTACAAAACGACAATTAACTGCTGGAACAAGGATTGCAGGTAAATGCCATGAGCAGTTTCAAGATCTTTCATCAGGCCCCGATGTTATTTATCGACTAGTTACTATTCTCTGAGTGGAAGTTTCAAAGATAGACTGTTCATAAGGTCATTAGTGTTTAAGAAATTAATCATGACATGATTGTTAGACGGTAATGTAAATTATATGTGGCACCTAGGATGAGGGCTGTTCTTGACAGCTTTTTGGCCGTACTTCCTCCATCTGTAGCCGTCGTCCAGCTGGTCAACCTCGCTCTTTGTCATGAATGCAAACCTTGGCTGCCGTTGCCTCTTTTGGTTCTTCTTCTTAGGTTTCAGCCTAATAATTGTTGCCAAAATCAGTTCAAACACGCCATAGACACCATAACTTATTCAACAAAAGAAACCCACACACCGAACAGAAAAGTGCAGGGTGCCAGAAAACTCATAGATTGCTTCAACTCTACACACCCAGAAAGAAAAACGAAATGCGAGAAAAAAGGGGGTCGGTTCTTCGTACTAACGAGCATCTCATAACTGACCGTTCCCCGCGCCCACGGC
>CXYZ01003775.1:290894-305284 GCA_900006705.1 Sonneratia caseolaris | reverse complement strand
ATAATTATATTTAATACTATATTTTATTAATTATAATAATATGCTTGTTCTTCACATTCGTTAATTATTATTTTTAATTATGCCCTTAATGTTAACGTCGATCAATATTCCATTATAAAATTAAGGTGAATATATACTCAATATTATTTTACTCCTTAATCATTTTCAGATAATAATGCTTCAATTAGCATTATAAGTCGGAGCCCAAAAAATATCAAACCGATACTGGCGATTTTTCATTTTTCTTAAACGGTCTCGGTATGATTCTTTTTCCTCCGGAAAAGCCGGCCCGAAAATGGTCGAGAGAGAGAACTCGTGCAAAAAACCACCCGACCCGTTTGCTGTTTGTTAATAATCTCAACTGCCAGTCAACACCAACTAAGATCATTTTCTCGATTTTCCTCCATAATTTACGTTTTAATATTGTTTTATTTTTTAGACGAATTATTCCCATCGAAAGGAATCAACATTGCCAACATTTTTAGACTCCAAAAATCAAATAAATTTAACGGATTCTATTTTTATTTCAATCCGTCGACCCATTTTCATTTCCCCTCTTATTCTTAATTTCCCCCGTAAGTATCACAAAAAGTTGTGGGGTGTGGGGGGAAGGTCTACCATAATATATTAGTAAAAAAAAACTATAGTATAATAACATAAATTTAATTAAGATTATAAAAATCCACTCTAAACCTGATTACACGGTATTAATTAAAAATGATGGGCGGAGCGGAGCATGCAGTGTATGTAGCATAAGACACCGTAGGGTCCCATTCCAAAAACTCAAATCGGGTGTAATTAATTACTATCTTTTAACTTCAAAATCAACATTCAACAGAAAAAAAACCCGTCCAAATCAATATTATATATAATCCGTATACCCGTAAATAGGACTACAGAATAGTTAAAACTACACACGTTCCAAGACTACTTATGTCTAATATCTACTTAGATATTAATTTTTCTCATTAGTGAATAAATAATTATTAATTTATATAAATTTTAAAAAAAATTGATACAATAATATTTCATTCGATCTAATAATTAAAAAATTATATATATAATTTTTATTATATTTATTTATTTTCTTATTTTTTTAATATTTTCTAATCTCAAATAATATTAGAAAAAAACTTTCGTGGTCTCTTAGGGCGTAAAGAAGGGGGAAAAAGAGAGAGAGGGAGAAGAGAAGAGGAGAAGTTAGGTGGGTCTCTTTGCTTTCGCGGGTTTATTATGTCCTCGAGGTCGATGGTGCAAAAGGCAAGGCTAATCCTAAAATAAGCCAATCATGCGAGAATTTGATATTCATTGTATTTTCAAAGGAAAGTCGAAATATTATTGTTGATTAAGGTGATTTTATGATTATTTTTTTCCTAAGTGAGATTATAAAATTCATACCTTTAAAGGTAATAATTCGTTGATAAATTAATAATATATAATATACCAAATTTAAAATTTAAAATTTTTGATATTCGGGATACATGATGTTACAATAAATCATCTTATAAAGAGTATACTACAAATATAAAAAAAATTATAAAACATATATTTTAGGATGGAATCTAAAATTTATCTCTGACGAGATGGGTCCGGCATGAAATGACCCAAAGGGGCCGGAAAAAAAAATGAATATAAGGAGATATTATTGCGGCGCGTGCGGTCTACTTGCCAAACGCTGTGAATCTGATTCGAGTCTTTGACCGTGGCTCCCTCTGAATTTCCTGCCTTCTCGATTGCAGAGGCCCATGTCGGATGCAATTGGTCAAGAGTCAAAGGTTTGAATATCGTTTTGTTCAACGACATGCATCAACGTGGGGAGGCCGAATCCTATGCTCGTAATCCCACCACCCCACATTCAAGAAATTTTCTCGCCCCTTAGTAATATCGGTGATGGTCGTTATTTCCTCGGTCGGATCATCTGACGTCGGGATTCGTTCGGGGGAGTTAGCCTGTGTAATCCGATGGCATGTTTTCTTCCACCCCCCGATATCGAAATGAGGACCGCGGCGATGCGGATCTTCTGGCCCTCAACCTGGCATGGCGCAAGACTCCCCCTCGGCAATCTCAAAATATACGCCACGATATCATCTGAAAGTGTCGTCGAATATTATTAACTGATGGACAGACAGCCTCATTTGTCCGCTTCACAAAATTGTTTAAGGTGGTAGTACGAATTGGGCAGCTGCGTCATCAACATCTTCTATAGAGAGAGAGAGAGAGAGAGAGAGAGGGAGAGAGAGAGGCCATCTAGAAGGGTACACTAAAATAATATATGCTCACCTAGACCTTCCATTAACAGGCTGAGAATGATTCCTTTAGTTTAGACCTTAAGCGTTTGCGCCGGGGTTGGGGTGGGTGGAGGTGGGGTGGTTTCCAAGTTGCCGAAGACATCAATAGATTTAGATCATGGAAGAGTAAGATGAGAATAAAATGGGGGTGTGAGAGATTACGAGTATAAAAATTGAATCTCACGGCATCTCATTTTTAAAATTGAGAGCGATGTCGTTGTATCAAAGCTTTTTTGTCCGATTCCAATTCTTATTGAGTGATTGGGCATCTTGTTGATTAATTAATGGTGTCCGAATATTCTACAACCGCCCACCACCTTTGATATGTCTTAAATGACATTCACATGTGTGTATGTGTGGGGATCAATGTATTCGGTGAAGGTTGACGAGGGATGCCCATACCGAAATGCACTGAATGAAGATTCAATTGGAATAGGTAATGTGTAATGTGTAAGATTTGGTGTTCCTATTAAACTGCGAACATATTAAACAAATCAAAACAACCGGCGGTCAACGCTAATCCTGTCGATGCAACACCGCCGAAGCACTTAGTTGGAATATTAATTGATTGATCAAAGGTTAGCACTTGTTCATTATTTCCTTTCGAGTCATCAATTGTGTGATCAAAGGGAAGTATAAATATTCATAGGAGGGAATGTAGTAAACTGTACCAAAAGCACTTGGCTCGGTAGGTGACATGGCGAAGTCGGCCTTCGACGAAGCCAATAATAAACAAGAACTCCCTTCGCGGTAAGGGTTTGTTTGGATCGAGGGATACGGAGGGAAGGGGAAGGGACGACTGAGGAGGGGAAATAGAGTGGAGGGAGGGATAGGAGAACTCTTGTTTGGATGGAATTATTATAAAAGGATGAGAAGAGATAGTTAAATAGTATAATAGACCATTATACCCTTAATAATATTTTATATTAATTAAATTAAATAGTAAAATTGTATAACATGTTATACAGGTAAAAGTTATGATTCCAACGTATTATAAAATTAAATATATAATATTAAAAATATATGAACTTAAATATATAATAATTCATAATTTTGCTTTTTAAAAACCCATATGCAAACAAGATTCTTAATCTCTCCGGAGTCCTCCTGCAACAGTACACATGATGGATTGAGAGTGCGGGTTGGTCAATGATTGGATCGACAAATTATGGAGTCAAAAAGGAAAGGGAGGAAAGGAAAAATTACTTCATCATGAAATTTTCATGAATATCATGTAAATGAAATTTGAAGGATTTAAAATAAAGGGACATTATTGAGCAATAATTGTAGGCTGTGAATATGATCATAAATTTAAAATAGTGCTGTAATATTAATCTTAATTTTAAATTAAAAAAATAGTGATATTATACTTTTTTTTTTCTCCTATCTCTCTTATTTCTTAATAATTATTAATTACCTGTTAAATTTCTGAATATAATATAAAGTAGAAAGTATATAAAGTCTTCAAAAACTCATTTAAGATGGGTTCCTAAATAAGCCAAGAATAATTTTGTCTCATCCTTTCATCTATCATAGTTATTTAGAGGCCATCGTAAAACAGCCAGAATAACTTCTTCTTTTTTTATCAGTAAACAGTCACAATAATTAAACACCCTTTTCCTAAATATTCATATTTATGCCTCCCATATATTCTATATTTTTTTATTAATAACATTTTTCGATTTGATATCTAAAAAAATCTAATAGATTCATATTAATTTAGATTTGAATCGAATCGATTCACTAAGAAATAAAAATTCTTCGAACGTAAACTACTTTCATTTACAATATTCAAATTTGAGATCTTTTTTTTCTAGTAGAATGAATACTAAATTACCGTAACCCATTCATATTAATTTATAAATAGTATTTGAGAGGGATTTTTTTTGGCAAGTCCTTTCACCATATTTTTTCGAGTTTCGATTTTCAACATACATCAAATGTAAAAATTAAAAAAATAAATAAATTTCATTGTTGTAATTAAAGCCCACCGGCTATTATATCCTACTTTGTTCGACAACTTTGGTTGAGCAAAATGGATAGGGAAAATATGGCTGAATGCCTAGTGTTGCTCATATGGCTTAAAGTTAAGAAGCGACTATGATCAATTATATTTAGTATCATTTTTATGTTAGCCGGATGGGTCGGTCCATGTGGTTCTTTCGGGTTGCTCAATTTTCATAGACCTTAAAAATTGATCAAATTTCACATTAGAGATAACAAACTTCGAGTTTTCCGAGCGGATAGGCTGGATTTTTTTTCAAAATTTTCATTTTAAAAAAATTATGCTCCTACTCTTGAAGATATTCGTCCTTACCAAGTTGGATTGGATTATTTATTTACTCACTAGACTTCTAAATGGATAATTTAAGAATCGAATCTTAAGTTGAAATAGTCGATGAAAATTTTCTCAGAAATTTCAACCCGACCAGATATTAGTTTTAAGATACGATTTGGCTGGTTGGATATCTCGTGATAAAAAGAAAAAAAGGTATTCGTCCTTCCTTCATGATATGGGTCACGATCGACGGAGATCGTGATTCTATTTCTAGATTAGTGTTTGACGTCACCCACTGCGTAGACATGACTGCGAGAGAATCTTCAATTTAGTGCTAATTATTAATGATTTACGCTTCCATTTAAGCAATAATAAAAAATAAAATATTAATTACTCCTAATTTTTATTGGTGTATTTGGAAATTGGAGGGGTAACCACTAATTATTCCCTATTCAGGCTCATGCAGTTTATTATTCATTTAAAAAAAATAAATCATGCGGTTTATAATAATAATAATAATAATTTCGCTACCGAAAGATAAACCGTAAGATTTTCCGTTATTTTAACGGATTAATTAATGCTTTAGTATTATTATTTTTGGATAAGGATGTTTCAATATTACAAAGGGTAAATAAAGTTAGAGAAAATTATCAAAACGGTCCAATTAATTTAGTATCCAATAATTATGGATTTATCATCAAAATAGTCCGACCTCAGTTACAGGAACTGACGTGGGTGTTTGGGTGGTACTCTTGACAGCCACCCATGTTAGATCTCTGTTACCGTTGGTTGGTTTCAGGACTATTTTGATGGTCAAACCACAAATCTTAGACGAAAATGCAGGCAAAAAATAATAATAAAGGACTAACTTCAGTGGCAAATAGTAAATTTCAGGATCTTTTAAATAGTTTTCTCATAAAAGTATACTTACTGTGTGAAATCTTTTATAAATATTTATGTCATACATGAATTTTCTTTTTTTTTTAATAATTGGCTACCTTTTTTTTTCGAGCTATGAATATTCTCACAGGCTCATGAATACTGATAAATCTACGCAATCAGGAAAAAAAATCGAATTTATAATATAATAAATTATTTATAAATTGTAAAATATATTTATTCACTTTAATTGTATATAAAATCGTTTAAAAATGAGCTTATATTGTAGAAGCCGTTAATTTTAACCGATGCCGTCAAGATTTTCTGGGTACAGCTGACGCAGATGCCGTTCTGTCAGATTTATTATATAGAAAACTAAAACTTGAGGAAGAAATTCGGAGGGAGAGATGATCGGTGGCCCGGTGCTCCCCTCCGGCGACAGCCCCCCAGCACAGGTCGGTCGTCGAACATCTCATGCGCCTCCATCGATCGTGACTTCTTGTAGTTGCCCAAGCCTAAAAAAATTATCTGCAAATGACAACGAAATTGACATATCGATATAATAAAATTGTCATCGTGCACAACAAATGAAATTAATACATCGAAGATGGAATTGATGAAGGCTAGAAATCCATGTCGTCGTTGCATTTAAATGGACCTTGTAAAAATGATCTCAGCATACAATTTACCCATATAAATTATAGGTGTAAAAACATGTAAATTATACGTACATACAATTAATGTGTATAATACTATAATAATAATATTGAATCAAAATGTATATGACATGATAATAAGGATATTATTACAATAAAATATAATAAATAAAATTTAACACACTTTATATAAAAAATTAAATTAATAATATACGTAGTAAAATAAGTAAAATATATCGACAAGTTCGATACATACTTAAATGTATTTAAATAGGTTAAATTAATTACATCTTACCAAGTTATATTGATTTATCATGATTCAATTTGAATTGGTATAACTCGGTCTTGCATCATGTCGGGTCAAAAACTGTCAGCCGTTCATAATGATGAAATTGATTGATTTATGGAGGATCCGGATCGTGTTAATTTCGTTTTCAAACATTTTCAAAATTCGTATTTAATTTTTTTAAAAATTATTTTCTTTCATTTTCATGCCCCCTCGAGTTTTGATTTGGTAAATGAAAAGGACCTGCGCTGATTGCGGCCTGATGTAGCTACTCCTCATGTATCTTTCACTTCATTACCATTGGTCCCCCCACCCCATTATTATTATTATTATTATTATTATTATTATATTCATTCTCGGTGCAGCTCTCAATTATCTCCGCCCCCTCCCTTTTTCCCCCCTTTTTGTAATTATATAAATATTTAATCCATTTGATTAATATTTTACGGGTCAAGCAAGTTCCAATTCTTGAGGTGAAACTCTCAGTCTCAGCTTCCTCAGTTAATTTTTCAACCTAATGTCAGTTGAAATAATAATAATAATAATAATAACACTCTGGAAATATAGGAAAGGTGAGTATCATGCGCTGGCCAAAGGCCTCTCTCTTATCAGTTCACCGGACTCCTAGCAAATGCCACTTTTTGTGTTCGTGTCCCCATCTCCCATCTTAAGGCTCGAGTTTCGAGGACATCTAGTGAGCCCACGGTATACCATGTCTCATCCCATTATCCAACAGTGGATAATAGTACATGTGAACAATATTAGACTGGTTGGCATATTTTTTTTCCTTAAATGAAATTTTGTACTCGGATGCCATGAGTAGAAAAAAGCTGTAATCATAATTGTTTTTTAGTTATTTAATAAATTAATTAATTTTAGTTTGATTTCTAAATATTAAATAGTGTGGAAACTTAAAAAAAAAAAGCCCTACCTGTCGATGCGTTTCCCACGACAGGCCTAGAAATTTTGTCCATAGAATGCCAAGTTCTTTAGAACAAATTTAATTAAAAAAATTCTTGCTGGGTCGGATAAAATTTATATAATATTTTATAATTATTTTAAAATTTAAGAGCGGACTTAATCCCGAGCTCCCTTAAATATATTCCTATTTTACCATTCTTATTTTCTCTACTTAAGAATTTTTCCGTCTTTATTGACTTTTTCAAAATATATTATTTAATATTTAAAAAGTTAATAAAATTTAGCTAATTTAAGTTAAAATAAAGTTTGCCCACTGAAGCATTAATTAGGGAATTGTTTCTTATGGCTGGNGAGCAGGTGGACATGATAAGTCAAAGTCAACAGCACACTATTATTATTATTATTATTATTTTAATTACGCATATAAAATAATATATAAAATAAAGCGGAGAGGGATAAGATAGCGAAAGCTGCGAAGCACATTTCATACGCTAGCGCGTGAAGAGCAGAAGAAATCTAACTTCTCGAAAATTCCCGTTTTCGCCCTTCCGCCCGGCTCATCGTAGTCATGTGGACTCGGTTGAGGACAAAATCCACCTCGACTTGCGTACACGTCTTCTCGGGCTTTTATGGCAATTCGCGACGCCCATGAATCTGATCCACACGCGCAAACACACACACACACACACACATATATATATATACACACACAATAATTAAATTTACCAACTAATATGATCTCATTGAAACATTTTACATTTTTTTCCCTTGCTATAAACCATTGATATGCATATGTTTTGAGTTCCAACTAATTCAGATCGAATCGGGGTCGATAATATAAAACAGTAGAATTATTTCTATTCGTAAGATTCGAATATAAAATTGTACATAAAGGAAATGGATGTCAAACTATCTTACCTAAACTTACATCAATTATCTCAATATCTTTATCACTTAAAAACATGATTTTGAATTTATATTTTATACAAAGGAAATGATCATCAGGAGAGTTCTACATAAATGGCAAGCCGTGATGGAAGCTAAATTAGCAGGGGGCAGTCGTAATTTAATATTTTGGTTACAAAGTATTGTCGCAGCTCTTGATAAATCGGTATAACTCGGATTTAAATCAGTTTGGGGGCAGCTAAGGTTTCATCCGTCTATGTTCCATCGGAGCTCTATCCGTCCGTGTCTTGGTCACCGATCGAGACGATGGTGGCAGCCTAGCGGTATAGCGAACAAAGCAAAGAAGATTATGTGATGTTCTTCGGTTACACTAATGATGATTAATCGGGCATTCGATCAAAAACGGTTCGTAGTGAAACGATTTTATCGCTCATGTATTGCGACAACATCGACTAATCAAAACCGTGAATAGATTAATTGTAGGCATAGGGTAGACTCAAGGGTGGAATCTTCAACGATGCTATTTCTCATAATCTATACATATGCGCATTTATAATACATTCACATGCTACCTCTCCTCTCCCAGCGACGGCGATGTCGGGATTTAATAGACAGAAGCGGTCTGCCGACGAGTTTATTGAGTAATGCAACAACACTTCATATCATAGATCTTATCTATTCATTTGATTTGATTTTGGATTCTATTTTTAAAAGAAAAAGAGGGTACGAACCGATGCAACTAATCCCTTGATTTTTCAATCAAATCCAATTTGGATACTGAGGTCAATCAATAAATAATCATTCAATCTCCTTCATCCGTTTCCTGCCCCCCCTCGGAATTCTGATTGGTGCCAATGGTGCAACTTGATTGCGTTTCTACGTGTTTCATTTCGAATGGGGAGGTGATTCAGACGTCCAAACTGAACGGAAACACGTCTTCTGCTGCCGATGAAGATCCGCCGTCAGAGCCACAGCCCGACATCGTTGACAGAGTGTTGTTGGTTACTCTGTGCCGCCCGACATGGTGTAATATGGTCGGTCTGGTGCAATCTATGGCTGGCGGTCGTATATGAACCGACGTTCCTCGATATGCTCCGGACCGTTCCTAATGTGAAATTGATTCGACCGAACTAGATGAAGTAAAAGATTTTCTCTAATTTTTGGGGGAAGGATGTCTTTCAAGTTGCCCAAGAAGTTTGCAGCACTTCTCTCCCTTTTCCTTGGGAGCAGCTGACCACTCAGCGACGTCAAACTCACACTCCAACAGACTTTGCCACCACAGCAAAGGTTTTTCCCTTTATTCATTGGAGGAGTAAATGGAAAATAAAAAGTTTCGTCGGTGAGAAATAAACACTAAAGTCCTTGTTAATAATCGGGATGATAGCATTGAATAATGTTTGATCCGCATACAAAAGATGTTCAAATCAGGAAGATCTTAAATTCGAATTGAGATGGTATCACACGACCAAACTTTCGAGTATCGGTTAATGAAGGGTTGAATTGTGTATGTGGGACCTCTCACAGGTCAACTAACATTGACATTTAATTCACTGATGGGGGAGATGATGCAGGTGGGATACCACCATCTTTTGACCAATCCCAATAGCTTAAGGAGATCAAGAAGAAGAAGAAGAAGAAGAAGAAGAAGAAGAAGAAGAAGCTTGTTTCTTCAATATCTTCCCATAAATGGCTCAGTTTCTTGAGGAATAGGGTCAGCAAGAAGTGATGTTGCATTGAACTGTCATCTTCCCGGGTCAAGGAATCCGTGTCGTATCCAATGTATCGCCAGCCTCGACCAATAGTCTGATCCCATCCTTCGAATAGTATGCCACGGTCTAGCGCGGGCTTCTCTTTGACAAAAAGCTTAAGTCCATAAAAATATTCGAAATCCACAGGCGGATATCGATAGACCGGTCGTTCACACATACCTCGTCCATTGAAAGACCGGGACTCCTCTCCCCCGATCGTTTATATGAACACATCTTTCTCGGCCTTCTGGCTAACATCGGAGTTCTGTAGTTAACCCAGAAACCTCTCTCGTATAGGTTGAACTGCCTGCCTGGTGCACTGTGCTTGCCGTCCCATATGGAAAAAAAAGAAACATATTTCTCTCAGCATTTGTGGGCCCAATTTCAACCCAGCATGTGGGTGATCATAAACATAATTGGGCCGGAAAGATACGTAGGCCCAATACAATTGATGGGCCCAAACGATCTGGGCCCCTTTGGATCCTTAGGAGGCCTCGGAGTCAACGGCAGGGTTGGACTTGGACGGCTAACTGATTATTTACAGACCTAGTCGGCCCACATAGAATGAGAAATTATTTCTCTCTCTCTCTCTCTCTCTCTCTCTCTCTCTCTCTCTTTCTTTTCTGTCTTCTTTTTCATTTTTCCCCTGCAAAATATTTGAAATTTATATATTTTTTGTCCGAATATGAAAGGAAAAATTGGTTTTATTTGGCAACTTTGAATCCGAGCACGCGTGCGTCGCTCGATTGTCGCTGTCGGATACATGTACTCGAATGAGGCTCCTAAGAACACGAAAGGGTCGAAGTCGAGAGTATCATTATTTCTGAAAAAGGAAAAAAGGAAAATGGGAAGAGGAAGCACTGATAAGTGGCAGCCAGCCACATGCATGCATTAACTTTGCCTATGGATGACCCACTGGCCATTAAAAAGGAAAAGGAGGGAAAAGCTTTTGTTTGCTGTCAAAAATTTTTTTAAAATAAAACTTTCAAAAAAATTTATAATATATGTAAATTTTAATATCCCAAAATAACATAATTATTAACACGGTTAATTTTTCTATTTAACCGGTGACGTAACCGTGATAATTTGATATATTTTTTTTATATGTAATGCTCCTGTAAATTACCACATATCAAAGGTGCAAAGTACATGGACGTATCACGTCAGTGATTACAAAAATAATACTATTAATCCTTATCACATTTATGAAAAAAAAAGTAAGTATTATATATATCTGGATTAATATGAAATATCACATATATTTTATTAAAAAAATCATAATTTGTCAGATTTTCTTTTAATGCAGAAAAGCTCTCCACGTGATGCTGCCCAGCCCAGCTTTGGCCAAATCAAAACAATTTTTCTTTCCTGCACGAGGGATTCTTTTGGTGGGTGCACATGGGCTCGGAGACTTTATATTATTTTTGAGAAGAAAAATAGTATATGGTGGTGCAATACTGGAAAATTTCTACCTTGCATTACTTAAACAAAGCCAATTTCCTTTTATATGTCAATAAATTTTATTCTATAAGATACTTATAAGTTATGTGTACATTTTATCAACTTGAACTAGTAACTCTAGGGGGTTTGGACACAATGATTTTGTTCCAATGTGTGGGAACTTCCCTAATTATCCGCTACGGAAATATCCTAATCCAATTTTGGACGGGATCGGGCCTCACAAAACGTGGGTAGGGGACTTTGTTTCAAAACCAGTGTCGAAAACTGAGATGGTCCTCTCTATATGGTAAAGATTTCATTTTCTCGGGATAAACTAAACAGTAATATCGTTTATATTAGTGGGTAAGATATCTGAAATTCAATTTTGATTATTGAAGTATGTAATCTCACCGTTCTCCTTCGGGTCCTTATAGTTCCATGAACCCTTTATCCCCCCTTCAAGTCCCTCCATTGATTTTCGGGTGGAGTACATCAAAAGAATAAACCCAGACCCATCTCCCCCACTAATTATCATCCAACGCTCCTCCATCCAAACACATTATTTGATTGCAGAAACTTACAATCGATTAGGACAACGTGTAATGAGAAGGCCCGCCACGAAGTCTTGAGATCCACAACCACAATAATGAGGATATGCAATCGGTTGGATCAGTAAGTAGAACAACACATCTGCTCTAATTTCGTAAGGTGTGACAGTTCTATCTCGTGAGTAAGTCTTCGAAAGCCATGGGCACCCGGGCCTCGACTGCGGTCGAGTTTGATGAAGTAATGACTATAAGACATTCCTTCTATTAAACTCGGGTGGTCCAGCAGAGGTTAGTTGCCCGCCCCTCATGCCCCGCAGCCTGAGCTGAGAACATTATCATCAACACCCAACGTGATGGATCCGTTGCTCATTAATGCCCTTTTGGTCACATTTTGCGTGTTTTCGATGCAATAAGCACTCAACTCGTCCTCAATCATGACACGGTGAGAGTTAAAAAAGAAGAAAAAGAAGAAAATAAGGAAACATTGGAAGAAGTCCATTTTTACCGGATTCATCTACAACTTCTTCTTTCTTTTTTTTTTTATTGGGGTGGGGGGGATAAATAATGTGTGCATAAGTATGTACCTCAAGATGGATCATGATATGATATGATTATACAGACAGGAATTAATATTGAAAATTAAGAAGGGAAGAATTAAGGTGTACACGAGGAAAATGTGCAAATGATACAGTGATCTCACCGTAAAACTGCCAGAAAGTCAAAAACACCGACTTTTATCAGTAAAACCCTCTGAATCCCTTTGTTTCCTCCTTTTCCGAGGCCTGGAAGAGAAGGTGAGGTGTTTGGTGATTAATTATCTGGGAATAAGAAAGAGCAATGGCAAGAAGTAACCATAAGTAGCAGGATTTGAGAAAGACAGGAAAGAGAACATAATAAAAGCTTCAAAAGATAGGGGAATGTATATTTATTTGCACGTGCCGATCGATTGTTGAGAGATCGTCGTCATCGTCACCCGCTGGGCGGTGGCTCGAATACGGCGTCAGAGCCGGAGCCGGAACTCGAACTCAAACTCGAACTCGAACCGGCGCCGGAGAGCAACCTGGCGAGTGCGCTCATGGTTCTGACTTGCATCTCAAGAGCCGCTATGTAATCAGTCGCCTCCTCGAGTATCACCGGAAGCGGCTCCTTCCGGCAGCCCGGGACCAGCCTGCTGAGAACCTTGACCTTCTTCTGGACGGCAGGCAGGCTCTTTCCCTTGAGCCTCAGGACGCTGACCCTCGGCTTCTTCGACCGGCTGCTCCCGGTGAGAGCCGCAACCGCCGAGGAGGTTCTCAGCCTCCTCTGCTTCCTGAACCTGAGCTTGATCCGGTTCGTGAGGATCGCGCGACTCCACCTCGTCCTCCCCTTGGCTGCGAAAGCCAGAGCCCTGTCCGCCGCCTCCCTGACCGCCCGGCCTCGTGTAGGCGTCACGTCGTCCCCCAGCCGTACCTGAGACAGCGCTTGGACAAGCTTCGAGGAGTAGATTCGCTGTTGAGAATCGGATTTCCACTTCGCATAGGACGGCTGATTGCTCTGCTGATCTCCCGACTGAACCTGTGCTTTCTTCTTCTTCCTCTTCCTCCTCAAATCGCGAGACCGATCGGAGCTAGCCACCGGATTCGCCACCAGAGATGACGTCATCTCCCTCGACTCTCTCCAACACCAAACTTCTCCTCCCTCTCCCTCTTCCTACTTCGAACAGTATAAATCTCGGCAGACCGATCAAGAGAGTCAGAGATTCAGAATCCAAAAATTCGTCGCTCAAAACGATGCCGACACTGAGATATTCCCTTACTTTCCCTTCTCCAACAAGCACGAAGCGGTATCTCTGCAAAAAACGATGGAGCGAGCGAGAGTTGAGGATTCCACACAGATTCAAGTCATCGAATCAAACATTATTTTACAGATAGCAGCACTCGGATCTAATCATCATCAACACTGCCATCAACAAAAGATAAAAAGACTGAGCACAGAGAGAGAGAGAGAGAGAGAGAGAGAGAGAGAGAGAGAGATCACGCCTTTTAGTGGTAGCAATCAGCGGGCGGTTGAGATTGATCGATTCTCAGGCTCGAAGAAGGAAGTTCGGTCGGAGAATGGTAATCCCCAGCAGATAAGAATGATACTCAGAGAGAGAGAACGGAACGGAGTTGGTGAGTTGTCCGAGTTATCTGAAATGGAGGCAGGGTGTGGGGGTGGGGTTATTTGCATACTAACTTGAAAATTAATTATTATTATTTTATTATTGCTAATTTTTCAAAAATTTATTTTAAAATCGAAAATAAAAAGACAACCTTTTGGGTGGGGTATTTGTTTCTGTTTGCTTATGCCTTATAGATGCTACCATAATTTTTAAAATCGGACCGGGCCGGCCGGTTCGACCGGGAATCAGCCATTTCCTCGGTCCGGTTCTCACAAAAAATCCAATTATTATTTAAATGAG
>CXYZ01003775.1:216267-290192 GCA_900006705.1 Sonneratia caseolaris | reverse complement strand
AAATTTTATAAATAAAAATAATTTATATTAAGATAATTCTATTTTTTAATAGAAAATGGGCAGTTAGTTTATAAAAAAAAAAGAGAAAACCATTAATGTTTTTTCAAAAAAATATTTGAAGCATAACAAATTGTTCCGTGATTCAAATTGCGCCAAGCATGTAAGTCCAGATTAATGGGTGCTAATCATGCTATAATTTCCTAGTGGCCTAAGTTAATTAGATTAATTTTATTGATTTTCCCCGCCTCAAGATTATTCTAAAATAGAGCTATATATTTAACGTCTTTCGTTTGCATCCACTGAATTTTTACTTACATGGATTATTCTCGACTCCCCGAGGAGATTAGCTGTAAGCTTCAATAATTGTTGATTAGATGTGATTCTAACCATGTCGAATGAATGGCTGAAAATATCAAAATAACGAATTATACTTTAAACCCGGTTATATATGGGACCATTTGACAGATTAGTTAATGGCCCTCTAATCAACCGTACACATTAAAGTGAATAATCAAACCATATTTTTGAATTTTCTTTTATCTACAGCTCAAAATCCCAACGTACATCACCCCGACTCTTCTTACAATTTGAAGGCACGAGTCCAGATTGAATTTGAACGGTATCATTCCACATGTCAGAATTCGACATCACCGTATTTTCAGAAATATAAATTTTAGTGTTAAGTAATAGTGATACTGAATTTTACCAACTAACAAGTCTTAGCCAATTGAGTTGGTTTGATTTTTGCCGTTTCGAGCAATGATTAATGGGAGACGTGCGGGAGGTTGGGGCGGGGGGGTGGTGGGTGGCGGGGATCCACATGGGGGGACAAAGGTGAACAGGAAAAGTAGTTGCATGTGGGATGTTCCTTATTTCCCTCTCACCTTTCTATTACGTCTTCAACGAGAGGCCTCCTTTTTTTATTTTTACAGTCAATAGTAAAGTTTATACATGGCAGATAATTAAATAAGTTTAAAATTTATTTTTTTATGACGTGGAATTAATGTCTATGAACATGCCAATACCATACAAGTGCATGGATACATGTGAGTTCATATGTATTGTGACTTCATCAAAGATTATGTGATCAAAGAAGACCCAACTCATAACCTTCTTCAGTGCACTTTTGAAGATTTTTTCTCACATGTGAAATTGTAAGACTAGGGAGTTCAAACTCTGTTTTTGCTTTACTTGGGTTGAATTAATTAATCATATTTAATCAAAGGAAGTCTAGAATAGATGGATTTCTGCGAGGAAATTAATGGCAATTTGAGAGTTGTCGTATCCAGGCAAGGATAACAAATGCAGGCAGGCAACCGATTTAATCCAAAAATAGTTCACATATTGCAGCCTTTAAAAACTTTACTACGAAATTTCGAACTTAAAATTCTATGTGATGCATCTATCTGAATACATCTGACATATATCAAAGAATGACAATAGTAAACTATATCGAATGATATTTCAAAATCTTTTTTCTACAACGAGATTATATACTATTATTATATACTCGTTTTCGATTTAAAATTAAAAAGCCAATTTACCCTTCCTATATGTCCGTTGCTAAATTTAGAAATCTATACTTCTTTTGCAACCCAAAAATCCGAAGAAGAAAAAACCAAGACTGATCCAAGATAATCCGAGTTCAGCCCTGATCATTGAGAGACTTGCTATACCTAATTATTCCCTACTCTCTATTCCTTTTTTAAAAAATATATATATTTCTAGACACATGAAAAAAAATGACAATTAGTTGCTTTTGTGATTTTCAAGGATGTCTCACGACAGAGATTCGTCTTTCGAGCACTTCTTAAATTAAAACAATTCCAAACAGTCTTTTAGGGTTTTGTTTTGACCCTTCTGGGACAGGGAAATGGGACGATGTTGGAAGTTGCCAAAGCCGAGATAGCTGGCACCGTTCCCTCTCGAATCAACTAGGGTGGTCACACACACACACACATATCTATGTTGTTCTAGCTAGTGGTCCAAAAGAACCCATGAATTGTGATAAAATCCCCTTTTCTCTCATATTATATTTCACTCTTATAAATCCATGATTAGAAAGATTTTATATATATTTTATTCTAAACATTATAAATTGGAATTTAGATAATTAATTGGGGGTGGGGAGTATGAAGCTGAGGACCTTGCATTGGGGACCCTATAGAATCAAATTGAAGTTCATGAATGTGCCGCTATAATCATACGTGCATAGGGCAAGCAAGCAATCATAGACCTAATCCTCATTGTCACCAAAAATGATTGCCCCATGTTGTGGGCACACCTTCACCTTGATATATACAAACAAATATTGAAACACATACCAGCACACCGCTCAAAATCCTCAAAAAAGGAAAAAAATGATAAAGATAAAGATAAAGGGGAGCTAAATCGTTTGATAAATTCAGCATCATTTCATGTGCATCCATCCATTCATAGCAATCGACCTTACCGTGATCGGAATTACCCGCGTGCTTAAGAATTTGAGGAGGGTAAAACTGTATAGATTCATACCTAAGGGAATCGATTTCTATTAAATTCGAGAAGACTATGTGCTTCTTATACCCACATACATGGGTATGATTCGGTTGACCCGGTCTCTCTCTCAACGGAACATTAAACCGGGGTGAACCGAATTTTCAGCGTAGTTCGGTAAGAGAATTAATTACTTTCCTTGCGGAGTCGAGAAAAACTAAATGGGTCTCTCCTATTTCTTGTGATCACTCCTTTCATTATATTAATGCATGCTGAGGTGCCAGAGCCACTGCCGCCTCTGCTCGAGACAAAATATAACACTGCCCACGTAAGAGGGTGATGGAAACATATGTATTATATACATATATTATATGAGAAATTCCAGTATGACCCCTGACGGTGAATGGGTTTGAGTTCTCTGCACTCTTTTTCATGGTATGAAATCCATTTTGTATAGGATTAGGATGTACTCTAAAATCTTGAATTCAAATACTCTTTAAAGCCCAGTCATCCTTTTCTTCTCATCACATTAATAGTTTTATGAAGATAGATTCCTCTTAATATTTTTGGTATGTTTTATTATTGTTGAGTGATTCAATTTGAAATAGAACTATGCTGTAATTTAATATATATTTTGATAACGAAAAGTTTATTCACCTGAGCCTATAAACACGCTGTAATTCATGGTATGAAATCCATTTTGTATAGGATGAGGATGTACTCTAAAATCTTGAATTCAAATACTCTTTAAAGCCCAGTAATCCTTTTCTTCTCATCACATTAATAGTTTTATAAATATAGAGTCCTCTTAATATTTTTGGTATGTTTTATTATTGTTGAGTGATTCAATTTGAAATAGAACTATGTTGTAATTTAATATATTTTTTGATAACGAAAAGTTTATTCACTTGAGCCTATAAACACGGTGTAATTCATGGATTCATATAAGTTAATGTGCAAGTACACGTGTGGGTGGTCTTACCAAGAGTTACGCACTAAAGAGAAAAATCGAACACATACCATAGTGAATTACTCACGAGCTGTATATATAATTGGTATACTTGAATCAATCATTACGGATTTTATATTATAATCTATATGGCAGTAATCTCATATTATCTTTTTGCAAAATATTAAAGTAGGCCGTATGCTTGCTCAGAGCAAAAATTTCGTTTGGGCAATTATCCTCGTTTTTTTTTTGTTTTCTTGGAATGCATCAGGCTTAATTTAAATAATTTCCTCTGAAATGTTAAAAAGATTAAATGGAAAATCAAAGTCCAAACCACTCGGTGGATGCATGTGTAATTTCTGAATTCTTATGTGGTAACAAGGAAAAATAAAATAAAATTACAGCCTGGAACTTTAACAAGACGGAAAATTACTTTTCCTTCGTCCTTTTCCTTTTGAGAATAATCGCATAAAATTTTTAATAAAAAAATCAAACCAAGATTTCAAAAATCCTGATTTCCTCAACCCTGCGATGTCAAGACAAACTTGGTCAACTGATTGACGTCGTGTCGACAGTGTCCTATTTTGGGAGAGATTATAATATAAGTATCTTTTTTTATTTTTTTTTACTACAATTAAAACCTTAAGGAAATTTCTGAAAATATCCCGGAGTTGAACATTATTGTTTACCAATTTAAAATTTTAAATTAGATATACATAACGAAGATTTTATTTGATATTGATACTAATTGCCGTGTTGGTTCATGCAACAAGAAACTTGAGTACAAAAGTTGTGGTTAGTTGTCACCCAACCCAAGCCCAAATAAAAATGTGCTACTCATGGTCAAAGCGTGAATATTATCTGTTAAAAAAATTAAAAAAAGAAACATCAGTGTGAAAGGGAACACTCGACTTGATTATTCTTTTATCTTGTTGGGCTATCCCATCTCGAGATCAATTTACTAATGCAACATCCTAACAACCTCACCATACGGATCAACTTCCAGCTAGCCGGCCTCTTCCTGGCAGGATCCGTATCAGAATCAATTCCTCAGACCCGATTATGTCAAACTGTCAAATTTGATGTATGGCCGAGGAGGAGTAGAGAGGAGAATAACACGTGGTGGCCCGAATGTTAAATACACCGGAGTAATTGGTAATTCTTTACCGATTGACTCGAGGGACTGCATCAACCAGTTCGCCTATTTGTAAGGTTAGAACAACAATAAAATTTATAAATAAATAATACTAAAATATCAATATGTTTCAAGTATTAATTAAATCTAATATCTAATTTACTAATAATAATAAAATTAAATCTCCTTATGAACTAAGTCCGGCACATGCTGGTGTTGATTTTTTTCAAAATGGGTCCTTTTTTTGTTTGAAATTCTGCCCATTCCCGATTTTCATAACTGAGAGTTTTCCACATATCCCGTGTAATCCCAACTTGCTGCGGAAAATCGTTACCGCTGCATACGATGGGCGCCCCTTCGCGTCGAGGATCCCACTGTAATAATATATTTGGAATCTCCTTAATTGGCGGCCCTCGTCTCGTGTCACAATTTTTGGATTAATTTTTAAATTAAATTTAGAGTGGTATATCAATTATGTCTTTTGATAGGATGAGATATATGAAAAATATTATTATGAGAGATCCCTAGTTCCGCCCTATGTGAAGGGCATGTGTCACCATCTTGATACCCCCCATTCGATAAGGTTATAAGTTAGAAAATATACTCGGTTTTATGTTTATTATTTAAAAGGGTTCGAATTAGAACCAGAAAAGTCAAGACTAGTCTGCATGTCTTCCCCGGTAAGATCAGTGTATGCTTTCTATTTAATAATTTCTTAACAACTTTCACATGTGATGCTGGTGTAATTTGAATTAAATATCTGATGGTCGGTGTCAGAGCGGCACATGGTTGAATTGTTGAGGATTCAAGATTAGGTTTTGACTGGAGTGGAAGATGACCATATGAGTAGAATTATGGCTACATTAACGAAGATATTTTAGTTCATTAAAGTTTTTGCGTATTAAGATTTAGGGGATCATAACCATTTACTATCTCCTAATTAAGTTGAAGTTTGATTTTAAGTATATCCCTCAAGGGGATTCAGTATGAAGGTATATTACTGTAACTCACAGGGTTACATGAGGAGTGAAAATAAAATTGAGATATATATCTGATTCTCTAATTTAAGTTAAAGTTTATAATTCTATTATTCAGACAATCAACAATTACGTCACAAACCAACTTCAAAATAGAGACATAACTATTGATTTGAGCACCTGACTTACTTGAGCTAAGATTATTAGCTTCTTGAGGATAAGAACTGAGTGGGAGTGAATTTCTTGAAAAGTAGGAATAAAGATTAAAATTTCATGAAGTTTATGCTTGATTATGAGTTCTTGGAAGGGCATCTTGAAGCAATTGATATTCACATCGATCTGTCAAGCACCAAGTTCAATCAGCCTATTCCCTCCAAATACTACAACTAATGTGGATTCTCAGGATTGCATTTATTGATTCGAAGCAGTTAGATCATAAAGTTAAGATATGGCATATTTATTGTCACAAACCATGCTTAAGTCTCCCCCCCACTTCATATAATTGTGTTGAGGAAATAAGGAGTATAAAAGTAAGATCAAGTTTGACTTCTAGTTCGGTTGCCTTTAGTTGAACATGGTCTATGTGGCTTGGGGATTTTTTTAGTCATACAGTCAAACTTGAATTTTATAATTTCATTGAAGTTATTGATCATGGGTATAACTCATGTTTCTCATTTGTTTGGAGGTTGATGTATGAGGATGTGGAATTGATTATCTTGATCTTAAGATCTATCGAGAAAACTTAAGGTCTTAAAGAGTGTTTCACATTTCAGTATAATTACATGGATTCTGTATATATGTTAACTTAAGATATATAAATTCTTTGAGGTAAAATTCTCATTCAAGTTTGATGAGTTTCATTGTAAGATATACACATCGAAGGAACAGTGATAGTTGAACTTGCTAGGAATTGGTGACTTGATTAGGCAAAAGGATAAATTAATGTTCTTTATCAAATCTCAACAATTGAGTCTTATTTAGAGCAATAAATTATATTGGTGTACATATTTACATGAGCATGCCTATGAAGTTTTAAAGTTTTTCCCCGAAAATTTGATGTGAATTTGAAAAAGATTTTATATATTTTGTGCTGATTTAAAAAGTGTATCCAATTAAAATTTCCTTTTGGAAAATTAGCAGATGAAAAGTTAATACGAATGCGATGCATGTACAATGCTTCTTGGCACTAATTTTGTGTTTTAGCAGGAAAATTTTGATAGTTATTAAAGTTATGTCCTTATTTTGGAAAACATCAATCAATAAAGTTTTAACTACGAGTGTTCAAGTTTGTCAATTCACTATGGTGTAGAACATCCAATTTGTTTAATGAACATATGAATATAGGTCATAAAGTATTATCATTTACCTTGAACTGGATTGCGAATTAACAGTGAAGCGACTACGCATGCACTTGTTGATTGTCAAAATGCATTGACGCCAATAAAGTCTTGGACAACATAATAGCAAAGTTGGATTAATTTGACTCAAAGTAAGGCATAAAAATTCCCTCCGGTGTTTATTTTGAGAGTGTTATGCATTACGGCACATGGATGGGAAGTATCCACTAACTAAGCATCAGCGCCACGACTCGTGTCATAGCACTTTCGAAATAAGTGGGAGGATTCCACATCTAGAAGTAATATTAAGATTTGTTAGATAAAGATTACAAGGCCTTGCGATTGTGTACCGTAGGGCCAAGTGGGAGAATGTGAGAAAATATGTAGAGTCCCCTTAACTGGTGGCGTCACAATTTCTAGATTAATTTCCAAATTAAGTTTAGAGTGTGATATCCAATTATCTTGTGAACATCAATTATATCCCTTACACATAGATGGAAAAAAAAATTATTTCGAGAGATCTCTAACTCCACTTATATAAATGGCCTATATATGTTACCATCTTGACATCCTATCCATTAAAGTCATGAGCTAGAAAATACTCTCAGTTTTGTTTTTATCATTATTTCAGGGGTTTGAGTTAGACCAAGAAAAGCCAAGACTCCGATCAAGTAGTTTGCACGTCTCCCACCGTAAGATCAAGGTATGCTTCCTGTGTAATAATCTCTTAATGATTTTAATATGTAATCTTGGTGTAATTTGGGTTAACTATCTAACACTTATTGCTACCTACTTGAAAAGGAATACCATATTATTACCCCTTACGAAATTGATGATAAAAGATCCCACGTTCGAGTTTGTAAATAGAGATAATTTACAATGAAGTGATTTCTAATTCTTCAATGGACCGACCCTTTTCAAATACCAACTAGTAGATTACTAATAAATTTTCAAATATTAATAGGTTAAAATGAGCTCAGTTATCATATCTTCAGCTCATGTCACTTCCTTTCTTTGCCATTCCCTTGGCACTAATTCAAGTGTAGTGCGCTTCATTAAGTGTAGTGGTCGACTTTGACAAACTTACTATCTTCTACTTTAATCACTTCATTAGTCAAATGGAAAACCACAAAGCTATCATTATATATATATTATCCAGAGAGATATTATTGCTCATGACCTTAATACTTATGTATTTAAGATTAAATTCTTGCTAATGAGATTTCTTACATTCTTATTCCATTTTCCTTGTATTCTTTTAAATTATAGAGGTTTATTATAACCAAAAAATTCACTTTTAAAGAAAAAAAGAAAGGCAATTTCTTGTCATTGACAGATTGTACTAAAGAATCTACGTCCTAGAAGTTGCTGTTGTCATTTCTTGTTTGATCTCAAGTTCTTCGAGTGGAGGCACCAATTGAAGTTTTCCAATTTGGCATTGAGTCTCCCATCAGGTATCGCAAGAGGCATTTTGTAGTTCACCTACATAGGGCAAACGTTAAAATGGCTCTTTCCAAATCTATCAAGATATGACTTGATATGTGGACTGATGTGGAATGGCACAATAGTCTTCTTGGACGTGCCGTGAGTCGATGAACTACTTATCTGAAGTAATAGTGATGAGTCTGAAACGCATACAGAAGTCATATGGGTGTTATGGCTCGATTCGGTCCTCGTAATGTTCAAGTTCGAGAGAGAACTTTGCCTAGAGTTGTAAGATGCCTGACTCTAACCCTGGCTATAAAGCCAAACTAAATCTTGTTTCAATAGATCTCCTACTGGTTCTGCTAATTTTAGGGAAGCATTCTTTGAATTTTCGGGACCTCCCAATCAGCAGATCTGAGGGCTGAGGCCGAAGCCAAAACTATATGCTCTACAATAGGCCTGAGGAGCAAGGGGCATGAAGCATCAGCATCACACATACAGGAGCTTGTTGCTTTCCCAGCAACTCCACAGGAACTAAGTCGCGACTGATGTCGATCACAATCAAGCAACAATACTAACACTGTCAGCCACTTGTTCTGAAACTGTAGAAATGTCGGATCAAAATTGCTTTTAGAGTGAAGTAGTTAATTGCCATCACTATTCCTGCAGCAGATACAATAAAAAGTCGAAAAATGAACATTCATAATGCTGATCAAGCCGCTTTTCAGGAGGGACGAGTTATTCAGGATCCTTCAAACAGTAAAAGTCCCAAGCTAGAACTGGTTTGATAGGAATTGAAACCGACTTTGAAAAAGCCTTTGATAGGCTTAATAAACGATAGTCTCCATGGATTTTTCAATTCTAGCTGTGGTATATGACAAGGGGATTCCTTGTCCTTGTACCTATTCAGCATCTCGATGGCATTACAATCAAGAATGTTTATACGAGCTGAAAAGGAGGGTTCTATCAAGGGAATCAAGATAACTAGGGATTCACCAACACTTGATAATTTGCTATTTGCAGATGACTAGGTACTTTTCTCCAAGCCACATGAAATCATATTAAATCTTATGAAGAAATCTTAGATAAATTTTCATCTTTAATCTTATAAAGAAATCCATTAATACTTAAGCGCAATAAATTTAATCATTTCAATTTCTGATTGAAAAACTTAATAATAAATTGTCATCTTGAAAGGCTCATTGCCTCTCTTGGGCCGGCCGAGCAACGCTAGTAAAGCATGCCCTTTCCAGTATACCAAACAACATTATGTCCCTTTTCCACCTTCCAAAACAAATAACAGACAAGATGGATAATACCATTAGGAGTTTCTGGTGGGAAAAAAACCAAGGTTAGCAAAGATATAATGCCTCAATTAGTTGGGATAAAATCCGTAAACTAAGTCGGTGGGATGTTTGGGATTCGTGAAAATAGCTGACATGAATAGGGTAATGTTGTCTCGTACAACTTGGTCCCCAGCTAGTAAGCCCAACGATTTGCTTCGCGCATTATCTTAAGCAAATACAACAACTTTCTTGAAGCCAAAAGAACATCGATGCCCCATCAACCATGTGTTTGGAAGGGGCTTCAAAAATGTAATGAAACAATAAGAAAAGGAATACTACACAAGGTTGGTAATAGTCAAAACATCAACACATGGTTTGACCATTGGATCCCGGGCTACCCAAACACCCTACCAATTTCTACTAACCAACACCTATTGACAACAACCATAAAGTAGATGATTTGCTCCTTGACAATCCAAGGAGGTGGAACAGTGACTTACTGGATTAACTATTCTCAACTGAGATAATCTCAAATATTAAGAAAATCCACGTTCCTCAAGTTAGCTCTTCCAATGAAATCTTATGGAAACCTGCAAAATCAGCTAAGTTTTCAGTGAAATCCTACTACCTATTTGAACGAGAAAACAAATTCAAAGTGAACATAAATTGGAATGAGCTTTGGAGATTGAAAATACATGATTGGTATGAGATCTTCCTATGGAGATGTGCGAACAATGGCCTCCCCTGGTATTCGCAAGTGGATCAACCGTGTCCACTTGATATGCTGGCTCTGATAATGAAGAGCACTTATTTAGTGATTGCTTCTATTATTGTGCTGTTTGGAGACAATCGCAATGGTCCATTTGGAATACGAGTTGCTTTGGTTCGAAATAAAGTGATATTGCATCTCTCTCTCTGTTTTTTATAAAAAAAAATCTACCTCCAGCTGATTTGGTTCGAAACATTGACGATTACTGGAGTTCTAGACTTTTGGAACTATGCTACTGTATAAGATATGGTAGGCTAGACACAGTAAGTTGTTTAATAACAAGAGCATCCATATCTATCATTTCTTGAACAACTTAGATAGGCTTCGAAGGGAACTCATGAATAATAAATACATTAGAATTAGAATCTTTGCGCGAGAATGATCTACAGGGAGATACCTCATACCCAGATGAATATGTTCAAAATAAACTAAAAGAAGGATGGTTTGTGATTTCCACTGATACTGCGTTTTATGAGGACAAGCTGTGCAGTGGAAGAACCAGGCTTCACCAATAGGAGCAAGACTTATGTTGGTCCAAAAAGGAGGTGGCCCTCTCCCCCATTCAAGTGGAAGCGAAGGCATTGCCACTAGCGATAAAAATAGCAACGGAAGAGGATTGGAGCAGGGTTCTGCTACTTACAGATTACAAATTATTACATGACAGTATTAACTGCAGATTGGATCCTCCTTGGGAAGTTAAATGGATATGCAGGAAGAAGAATCTGGTGGCTCGTGCTATCGCAAATTTTGGAATGAATTCATCTCAGGAGGATTTTACTTTTATACATGATTTAGGTGAGATAGATAGAGCTACCAGATCATTTTTAAATGTTCCCTTAGACTCTCATTTTGCCTCTAGGGTTGTGTCTTCTGATGAAAATTTCTTACACATAAACCCCAACTGTTGACTATAATACATAGAGTAATTACCTTTCGTTAAAAAAAAAGCTAATGGAGTATGGAAACATTACAATACGATTCGACAGCTCAAGATTGAAGAGAAAGTTGACCCGATCCTCGAAGAAGAAAATCATTCTCTATTCTTGATAATCATTTTCTTGCCTCAAGATTTATGCAGTACAACTCCCAATCAATTGTCAAGTAAAATATAAAAGACTTGTAAGCTTCGTAGAATATGGCCTCATACACTTAGAGGAAAGTTGCATCACAAGAAATTTAGTTCCCGAATTTCTCGCGAATCGTGGTGAGATCCATTAGTGGTGTGCCATTTTCGGAATGTGGCAGAAAAACAGATTCATAAGATCTTAAGCTACAAAGAATTTTAGGGGCGTATCTACAATTTCACAAAACTTTAAGCCCTATTATGAAATTCTGGAGGCCGAACCGGCCGAGCGGTCAGATGCGCCCGGTCTAGGAAAGCACGCGCTCCCTTCGTTGCCCTAAAACTCGGTTTTGGCGCCAAAATTGCCTTCTTCCCTCTCTACTCTCACCCCTTACACGGTCACAGACGCCGACCACCGGTCAGAGGAAGAAGAGGCGGATACGGGAATCCGGCCGAAAATGGAGTCAGGGTCGAGTGATCCGGTGGAAGATCTCGGGACGATGGCTGACGTGGAGCCGCTGAAGCGGGCGTGGAGGAACGAGAAGGCGGCTCCTGAAATCCTTCGGTTCGAGAAACAATTGATCGACAGAGTTTCGGAGCAGATCCAGTTAATGGTACTCTCTGTTCTATTGTGTTGCTGCTAAGTTATGGCCTTCTAGGATGATTTCTGTGCAATAATTTTAAATTTTATGCATTTGTGGGCACATCGAAGTAGGTTTCTGTTGAAAATTGAATGTACTTGCATCTGTTCAGTGTAATCTTGAATGCAATTGATTGGCATCTGTAACGTGTTTCTGAGTCAAACACTCTCGAGGACGCCCTTTTCCGGCTTTGGGTAGATTGCAATCTCTTGGGATTGAGCTTCGAGTACTTGGTCTCCAACTGAGTTGAGTTTGAGTCCAGCTCAATCACTCCCTAAGCAGCACCGTAGCTGCTCCTCTGTGGAAAGTGGTTATGGTCCGAGAAATCTATGGCAGCAGTAGTCTGTATTAAAAAACAAGTCTTGATTTTAAACGGTTTGTGTAGTAGTGCGTCACATAAGAAGTTATTATTTTTCGCACAACTTTCATATATTTATGAACTATGCAATGAGAAACCAAACTATCGGGGTTTAATTCATCATGGCATGATCATTTTTAGCCACAAGAACATGGAGAACGTTATGCTCAGTGTTTAAGTTAGGCAAGTACGGGGTTTTGTTAACCGAATGCCAATTTGGTGCATCTTGTAGGAAGATACGGTGGATTCCTTCACCAATGATGGCACAGATCCTCTCACAGTATCTCTATACCAGATGGAATTGGACCGAATTCAGTTTTTATTGAGATCATATCTTCGAATACGTCTCCAAAAGGTAGCACATTTCATGTGGCCCTAACCCCATGCTTTAGTTAGATTTGTTGATGTATCTGAGCCCATTTTGACAGCTATTAGCTCATTTCAGATTGAAAAGTACATGTTTCACATTTTGAAGAAGACTGAATTGTATGACAAGCTTTCTAAACAGGAGAAAGTCTTTGTCCAGAGGTAATGATCAAAGTGACCTTAGTTTGGGGAAGTTTATGTATCAGTACAGAAATGGCTACTGCAACCTCAGCTTAAGTTAATATCCTGAAAACATTAATAGGTACAATTTACTCTTGCTGTAAATGATGATGTTGATTCTTCAATGCAGGTGCGCTATGGATATCAAGAAGCACCTTGATGAGAGTGTGCTGTCAAACTTGCCCGACAATTACCAGTCCATACTGAAGCAATTCACTACTAGTCAGGAGGATGAGGATGGTGAAGAGGATGACATGGGTAAAACATTTGATCATGTTTAATATACATTACTGGTACAATGTCCTGCAAGCTAAAATTTTCCTTAGATCTTTGTTTAGCAGCGAGCTTCTAGAACAGTTTGATTATAGTTCTTGACTACCAGGTACCGGAATGTGTTTAGATTAGAAGTCAACGCACCATGCATTTTCATTTACCGATTTCTCGCTTATCATACAGTTGGCAAGTTGAATTACACAGTATCCATTTTCTTTATGTATCTGCCATAGATCTCTTCCCTCAATTTTGGTTTGTTGAGTTCTCAACTTAGTAGAGAAGAATATTGGTTAGGATCAGCATATCTGCCTTCTGGTGATATTTGCTCTTTAAAACCTCAAGCACCTTTATGTAACAATCGTCCAAAACATTTTGATTTCAGTCCCAGAGCCACCGCTAGACACATTTGTTGTCTGCATAGCCCGCGAATATGTGGGGCCTTCTGAGTTTCAAGACACCAGGTAATCAATCCAGTCTCTTCTCATGTTCCAGGTAGCTGGACTAATCTGCCTGCAGTGAGTAATTTACACATGATCATAGTAATATTTTTTCTCATGTCTCTCTATGTAGCAGTGATTCCTTAGAAACGGATCTGCCACTGGAGATGGAGCCTGGCGACCTTTCCTTTATTCCCTATAGGCGAATCAGGAAGCTACTGGAGATTGGAAAAGTCGATTTGGTATAACCAGTTACTCTCTTCCCCTGTCAAGTCAGGCAAGTCTTAAAATATAGGAGAATCCTATTCTGTGGTGTGTTCCGAGGGCCTATCAGTAGATTACGGACTCTAATTATCTTGTACTGTTGTTCTCTCTGAGTGCTTTGATGCGGTTTGGATCCTCTTGCCGGGTGTGATAAGTTATAATAAAAGTAGACGTTCACCACTTATTTATGTCCTGCATTTTTCTTTTGTTTTGGTTGTTTGAGTTATATATATATTCATTCAAAGCGCTGCCAATGATATTTGATCACAGCTGGACAAGAGATATATTGAAGCTCGTGACAAAATCATACGGAAGTGTCCCGAGTGTATGGTATTATTGGTTTTTTTCAAGACACGACTTCTGGTGGCCAGTAAATTCAATTTAGTCGAACAAGTCACATGAACAAGGCGAGATGTAGATGTGACGTGAAGCCTTCTTCTGCGGCGAGTCTCAAGCCCGGAGTGGGTCGAAGGGCCTTACGTACGCTTCATTTGGTCTTGGGCTGTTGTGGCCGAAGCATTTGGACTTGTGGACTTCTTCTGTTGTGTCATCACGTGACGGAATTACGTCATTTGTAGCTGTGAGATTCCATATTACAGCGCTATTGCTAGATCCCATATTACAAAATTTGACGTGACCATGCATAAGATCTGCTGCCTGCTCTCCTGAAACTGGGCTAAAGAGGGCCCGAGCCCAGAAGGACCATGGGCTGGATTGCAAGGTGCTTTTGGTAATTTCACCTTCTTCTGCGGCCCTAAATCCCTCTCAAAACCCTAATTCCCCAAATCCCACTATATATAGCATGCAGTCCACAATGTCTGGGTCTCGCGGAAACTGGCGGAAGCGCAGCTCTTCCGTTGCTCTATCTTTGGTTCTGTCTGTCTGTCTGTCTGTCGTTAATGGTTTCTGATCAGTCCTCTGGTGTCTCGTGCCTCTCTGAGAATCCCTGTGATCAGATCTCCATAGCTCTAGGGCTTCTTCTCAAGCTCCTAACTAGAAGAGGCACAGATCGTCTGCAGGAAAGTTGAGTCGCTTCGCCTCAGCACCATTTGACAGGCGCAGTGAATGATGCCCTGCGACATCATCGGCTTCTTCCCTTCCCATCCTCCCCCAAATCTGTTTCCTTCAAAGTTTTTTTTCTTTTCCCATGAATTTCTGGGATGTTGATGGAGTTACTCGATGATTTTACTCTCTAACTTGGTGGGGGCTCCTGTGATGGCATGGAATCTTTGAGACCTGATTGTCTTAAATTTGATGACAATCACAAGCATTTTTCTCTGAGGATCCCCTCCTGATGATTGAATCATTAATTGATTTTCTTGGGGGTCTGTTGTGTACAATTCAGTCTTCCTGAAAGATTTCAAAGTTTTTATTTTTTAAAAAAATTTTGGTGGTTTTTTTTTTTATCATATTGATGAAGTAATATGTATAGTGTTGCAAAGAGGAAATGAATCATAATAAATGATGATCATGCACTGGGCTCTGAGCAGTATAGATTCTGCTTCACTTGATGCACATTGCAGCCTAGAAAGCTACGTCTGATATTATATTATTCAAGCATGAGTGTTTTTTTCTAATTATTTTTTTGCAGGCCTTTATTGGGAAGAATCTAATCTTATGAGGGAAACGAATGACATGCTTTATAAATTGTAGTGATATATCAGAGCAGAAGGGATGAACAAATGATCAGATGCGCAGTGAGAATGGCTCAATTTTGCTGGTTATTAGGAATCAGATATGCAATGAGAATAACTTACAAACTAAGATGAACCCAGATTGTGTTGTAATAGAGAGTAGCCCTTCCTAGCTAGTATAGTTCTGAGTATCCCCTGCCTGTCACAGCTAGTGATTCTGGTCGTGCATTATTGCCCATCACCATGGTGAAAGAAATGGACGTAAGAACAAAGGTTGAATGGAGATAAAATGATTATAAAAATATAACTAGAAGGTTGACCTTTTTATAATTAAAAAATTCATATAAGAGGATAATTATAATACAAGAAAAAAAAAAAACAAAGCCATTCACGTTAATTCAAACAGGGGAAATGTAATCCAACCTAGGGAAAATATTGTTTAAGTACACGAACAATTTTTAACTCATTCCATACCTTACCCCTTTTAAGATATCAAATCAAGTTAAATTTTCATCATAATTCTCTCCTCTTCCCCTCCACTCACTTTAATCCAAACTAATGGTGGGTTTGGTAAGAGGAATATAGATGGAATCGAATGAAAATTATGAACTTTCATTATGTAAGTTTTAATTTAATTATGCGTTAAGGGGTTCGAATGTGTAACCCACTATTTTAGACATTTGCCTTATATTGATGAGATAAGTCATAAAATGCTTATTACTTCATTCCTTACAATTTCATCGAAAAACACATAATGATCACTAATCTTATATATGTCTTGTTGGATCTTATTCAATAAAAAGTCATTCCATTCCTTCACACTGAACATAAACATAAGGGTTAATAATCAATCTTACCCCTTCCGGTTTTCCCTTTCCAAGTGAAGATACAAGGGTAGAACATGCATTTAAGACTATCTTTAACCCAAAAGGGCATTCATTACATTAATCTTACATCCACGAGTAAAAAAGGGACAAAAAGCACAAACAGAACGCCTCTCCTCTAAGCGAACAATGTTATACAAGTCATTAAATCTCTCACTTCATCAAAAAAGTCACTAAACCTCCCCATCACCCTTTAGTTGCCCCTCTGTTTTGGTAATACGACGGTGCTTGCCCAAGCTGAGCATAACCACGAGACCTTTTTTCCCCGACAAATGAGAAGAAAATTAGTGCTCAAGGGCGTACTGAGAGTGGAGGGTCCTGGACCGAGCCCCTGGATATAAGGTCATGGTTCAAGAATAAAACAATGACCGTTATGTCGTCATGAAAATGGCGTCGGACCTTCTTGTCGATCTTCTTGAGGTCGGAGTACCGCATCTCTCGCTTCCTTGCTGCCTCCTGAAGAGCCGCTTTCACTAGCCTCTTTGCGCTTCCCTGTATACATATGATTGAATTTAGAATTATCATCTACCTTCTTCACAATATGGAACCTAAAAATGAGAGAATCAATTTCTATATACAATTCCTATATATGTTTCATGGATCATATTCCGTGACAATTTATGCTACCCTTAACAATAAAAAATCATTTAGATCGACCCCAAAAGAAAAAGTAATCAGAACCAGCTCAACCATAGCCATGGTTATCAGCATGTTTTCCAATCGGACTAGGCCTAACTTGGAGTTGCACAACATGATGAAACCTAGACCCAACTGCACTAAAATGATGTCAGTTCAAACATTAAACAGACTCCCATAGACACATTCAAATTTTGTATTAAACAGAAGGGATGTACACAAGTCATGAAATTAATCAAAGAGACAGTGGACCCAATTGAGCCTTCTAGTGGGATTCAGACTTCTAATTCAGAAATTGATTTCAACCTATATGAAAGGGGAGCATACAAAACAGAGTCTTACCGCCCGTGGATTGCTGTGCACGATTTCCACTGCCTTCTCATTAGTCAGGTGTTCCCATAGGCCATCAGATGCAAATATAAGAAAAGAATCATTTGGGTGAAGAGGATGAGAAATGATGGTTGGGTTCGCCGACAACAGAGGCGTGCCAAACGGCTCAGGAAGTCGGTACTTTGGGTTTATTGGCTCCCTATTAAACTGCGAGTCTTTCAAATACACATCCCCGATTGACCTGGAAATCTACAATCAAATAAAATCACTCTATAAAGCATGATAGGGCAATTGAAAAGGAGAAAAGTTGTGATGAAAAAATTATCCATTCCCCCCAGATTTATGGTTTTCCATTTTTAATGGTCAAAGAAATATGAAGGAAAAGTGCACTCTCAAGAAGTTTTATAAAGGAAACAGATTCTTGTAAAGTTCAATCTGATATAAGACCTTCATTTACTTCTCCTTTCCTCAAATCTGGGAGCATAGCAGGAGTAAAGGAAAGGTAGAAAATCCTGCAGAACCCAAATGGACCCTCAGACCAAGGCTTATTGAGTTCTGATTTCTGAAAGATAAGGTAAGAACAGAAAAAACAAAAATAGGAAATTTTGCAGAATTTAAACTTCCAATATCTGAAGGCTAATACAGTAATGATTACTGAAATGATAAATCAATTGTTATTAACAGGGAAAATTTAAGTTTCTGCCAAAAACGAGAAGGAACATATTTCACTATGACCATCATGCAGTCATTACGCCCCCACAAAAAACCCATGCATAAGATTTTGATCTGCCAATTATTGATTTAAAAAAAATCTGAATCAGCAGCAACAGGGAATGAAAATTCAATCTGAGCGAATTAATTTCTTCCACACAAATTCCCAATTTCATTCAAATTCTCTTCCTGAGCTGCAGACCTTATCTTACTGCACTTTCAGTCTACTAACAGAGCACAATAAAAAATCCCAGTCATCTTCAATTTCAGAATAGCTCAAACAAGCAAGAGTCCAGCTAAGCAGTTCTATAGGAAAATGTGCTGCCATCCGACCAATGAAATTAGGACAGAAATTACTTCAGCGACATACCTGAATTAGGCCCTTCACCCTCCAAATTCCATGCTTAAGGATAACAATTTGTGGGTCATTAGGGTGCAGCTCCTTTAGTTCTTGTCTCACAGACTCAACATTTGCATTGTGCTCCGCTGACAATTGTATAGCAGCAATTACTCCTGTGTTGCCTACCTTCTTTCCCAAGACTACACGAGAATCTCCAAGATTTGCTATAAATAGGGTCTGATGGCAGATAACTCCAACAAGACAGCAGGAACCAACAGTAGCCATATTTGGTCGGGTCCTCCATACATTTGAAACAAGGGAAGTAAACCGTGCTTCAGTCTCAAGGAAGGCTTGGCGAATGGTCTCAGTCGTCACAACTTCCATTGTCTCAGCTGATATTGCTGCACCAACATAAATCCTAAGAATGGCAACATGGAGGGCATCCCTCTATTACTACAATCACTTGAACGAAAAGGGAAGAGGGAGCAAGGGAAACATAATTACAAACAGGCTCAGGAAATCAAACAAAAGAGAGAGACACTTAGAAGTTCTGAACAGCCGCTAGTATTTCCTGCAAACCTAGTGTTCCTTCTGTTCGACAGGTGAATGGAGGAGAATTAAAAGACGTTTATTTAAACAAATACGAGCAAAAGTCCACAAGCTCACAATATCCTGCATTGTCCATTCAGTATAACTGAGCAGGAGGGAAAATCCTGATTAACGTCTGCAATGAGCTGAGGGCCAGCGTGTTTAGAGAAGGAGATTCAACAAGCGTTCAGAAAACCCCATTTGACAAGAGAGGTAAAGCACTTTTCCACACATTTGCTAAGAACAAGCAGCTTACATTTGACGACTGTAATCAGTTAAAACTGATAACTGATTATTCAACTACAAATCTAGAAGTTCAAGCAATCAATCACAGGTCATCCCAAGTTTACCAAGAGGAGAAAGAAAATTTAGTTCCGCCATAACTATTGAACATACCATCCTCAAATTACAAACCTACTACCTTCAGAAGGATGCCTCAACCAAAAGTCACAATCTTTGAAAAGAGCTCAAAAAAGAGCATCAAATAAAAGTAAAAATGATCGAGGAAAAGAGAGGAAAATCATTGCCAACATTCCCAAAATCTACCAATCACGCGCTTGATCAACAGGCAACAAAATCAATGAAAGCAAGAACGGCACCCACCAATGAGAAGGAAAACGACTGAACAAATCTTCGGACATGGGTACATCTAAAAGAACAAACCTCGAAAATTCCTAAACAGATTGTCACAAGCAAAGCGGGCAGCTTCAGGGCCACCGTGCCCATCATAAACCCCTACAAAGGTGCCAAATTGACCGGATTCGATTTGGCTCTGATCTTCAAGGACCTGGTTCGCCTGAACCACCGCCATAGAGAACTCTCCAGAGGCATATTTCCCGATATCCCTGAACCAGAGAAGCCCGTCCTTACCTTCCCTCGAGAAAGAGCCCAAACTGGCTCCACTGCCGCCGCTACTACCATCATTGTGACCCAGCGGGTTCCAACATGAAGACAGCAGACTCATCAAAGCATCTAGCATCCCACATCTCTCGTGGACCCAAACCCTAGCCCCAGACCATGCCCCTCGTCTCCGGTTCCGGCGAACTCAGAATCCGATCGTGGGTGCCGGCTACCTGGGTCTGGAGGGCTCCCCCAAAGGGTGCCTACGGTTTTCAAGGGGAAGGAAGTGCGCAGGTTAGGAGCTGTTCAAGGTCAGAGGAGAATGATGGCAGAGGATGTTCGGTGGTAGAGGAACACTGCAAGGAATCATGCTCTCTGGTGGGGAGAGAGAGACAGAGAGTAGAGAAAAATAACGCTTTTTCTTTTTCTCCTATTTTTCGGGTAATTATCCTATTTTCCATTGAGTATTATTAAATTAAGGTAAATTTTACATCATATTTATTTTGAATTGAAAGTCTTTACCAATTACAGTATAAAATTCTAATGCAATCTGTAATCCGACCAAACACACCCTTATTAACCAAAAAAGTGTTTTAAGATACAATATTTTTTTACTATAAAAGATTTTCACATGACTATGACTACTAAGGGTATAAGAATAAAAATAGGAATCATAAGAGATTATAAGTGTTACGACAATATATAATAAGTTAATTCTCAGTGATCAATGCGCCTCTTGAATATAATTTTTAATATTCATTATTGTAATTTCGCTTACGTGAATAACAGTCTAATTGAATTATTTCATTTATTTTATGTATAACGACATAATTCGTGAGTATTTGTAATAATTCTGATTGAGTGCTAACCATTCGAGTGAATAGTTTACAAGGTTCAAAATATCCTCTTGGTTGCATCTGGTTCCCCAGCATCAGAGATCCGATGAACCTGTGGAAGCTCTCCCACAGTTTTGTTTCGAGATCAAGATTTCATTTTTGCTGATAATGCAATATATGGTCACTAATACCAGCAAGTTACAGGGTGCCTTCACAGCATTGGGTCCGAAACAGTCAGTTCATCTCCCCCACAGAGATCGTACGGATAAACTCTGCTTCACGGTAAAAATTTAAAATTTGCAGCATATTACAATGGAACTATACAAAAACCAGAAAACCTTGTTCAGAAAATTGACAAGCCTATCCATCCTCCTCCACTGTTGCGGTGATTTCGTCCACCGCCTGGTCTTAACACTAATCTCCCGACATGTTTTTGGTGTCGGTATTTGCTGTTTTCTGTTTCTGTGCCTTCCGTGCTCTCATTTCCACATCTCAAAACCTCCAAAAATTGTCCTTCCTTGACCGAGGGAAGATGATAATTGATTCTCTACAGCTTTGAGCTGGCTAGTTTTAACAGGATGCATCCCTACTAGATCCTCTTATAAGTCCGTGTTCAACCCCAAAAAAATTCAACCTATCGGAGGTAATATTCACTTTTCTTATCATCTTTCTGGTGCATGGTTATATTCCTCTGTATTATGATCTTACATGTCAATATACACATGTCAGTCAGGTATCATTAAACATTCGGCCCTTCGATCGATCGGGATCAAGGACCGTGATTCTATGCTCACATATGCTCAGTGGGATGTATCATATAGAGATTTAATGTAGATTATTCGAGCGGTCGTATGGGAAGAGCGACGGTGAGTTGCTAAGAAAAACAGATTCCCCACGGCTGATTTAATCATCGAATGCTTCGGTACCATTTCTTATCATGCATTGCAACCGATTAAAACTCCGATGATTCGAGTACCGAATTTTAGTTCGTGTAAGCTCTCTTTGCGGGAATAAGGATAACGACGTGCAATATTTGTTCGCATTACATTAAATTCAGAGGTTGCAAATTTTTGTGATGGAGAAGAATTTTGCAGGGAGCTGAAAGCTCCCTTTGATGAGAAGATAGTGCACATGCATGGATGTCACTCTCTTGCTCAGTGTTCTCTGCCATGAAAGGGACCTCCAACTATTGTGCTTTAAAGGCTCTCTCTTGGTTGGTCGGACCGACGCATGGTCTAATTCCATCCCGTGATCAAATAACAGCTCGCCCTTTGATGGACTCGATCCGATACAGTCGGTTTTACTTGGCCCAGAGGTCCATGTCACCATCGGATCTTACTCGAATCTACAGTTTTCTTGACCTGAGTCATTTCTACGTTATCTTCTCCTTCAACTTTCGCGAGGAACACGAGTTTCCTTCCTTCCTCGGGCAAAAGGGAAAACGAGGAAGGGAGATTTGCAGAACAGCTCAACGGGTTCACATGGCTGTCACTGTGCAGACGAATCGATAGCGACAGGCTCGTAATTTTCACAAAGGAAAGCGGAACAAAACAGGCTAGAGGAGGGGATAAATGATCACCGTTTGAGAAAGAACCTTCTCGGCTGAGAAGTAGACTGGCCGACATAGAAGAGGTAAGAGAAGAAGAAGATAAGAGCAGTTCAGTAGTAGTTGTCAATTGAGATCTCCTTTCGGGATGAATTCTCAAGACGTTATGAAAAGATGTCTAACTTTCTGGGGGAACGAGGTAAAGATTGTTAAACCCTGATGTAGTTGTCCGCTGTTACTCTTGGCTGAAGATCCTAGATATCCAATTTTTCATCGGAGTGTAGGGAATCGATAGACAGGATGTCCTCGAAGGAGGAAGCCAAAGCATATGAACTTTCAGGCCAAATGTGATCCTGTCGAGATGTCAACTCTCATTTACCCGAGGTCGTACTCAACCTGGGTTGTGTCATTCCAGCTCGACAAGGATTGGTGTCGGCTAGGGCTCATATCGAACAGCAATTGGATGCTACACAACTTGGGCACACATGTGTCTGAGAAGCAAAAGCTGTCAAATTCGTAATAATGGATTTAGCACCACGCAGGCTGTCTCTCCAAACGTCCTAGGTGGGGTCGGCTAGGGCAAAAGAGGGTTGTCATCAATCTCCTCCTTTCAAAACCTTGGCTGTATTTTGGGCACATGCGAAATTAGGAGGCATGTCCACCGAATTGGAGCCATGGCCACACCAATGTCACCATCTCCATCCATCTCGAAAGTCCTATCAACACTGCACAAGCTTTTTACCATGGTCAGTGTGAAACCGAGTCAGGCCTCGGGTAACTCCAGCTCATATCCGACACTGTAATTCGGAAACTTCATCCTAGGTTCCCAATCGATCGGGACAGAGAGCTCGCCTGCGATCACGGAAGGAACAGTCTAGTGGGGGTCCGTGCGACGGCAAATGGAGCTGCAAAATCTCGACATGTTGGGGGAACGTTTCTTGGACTCTGTCAGTGAAAGCGGTCTCGTATTGCTGTCCCTGCGGGTTGCATTTGGGCTTGTGGGTCTCTCTAGTCATGTTCTTGTCTCGATGAAGTATCTTTCAAGGCAATTGCAGTATGCCGAAAGGAAAAAATAGAAACCAAAATTTAGGTCTTTTTATTTGGCCAAGAAATTGAATGGTCTCTAACCAATACCTGTTTTGTGTATGGGCCCTTAGCCTTACATGACCACTAACAACTCAATCAAACGTACAAGGTCTTACAATCCAACCCCACCTCAATCCCCCGACAGGCTAATATCCCATTGTAGTGTCAGCTGCGATTGTCTAGGAGTCGTAACTCTCCTGCATAAGTTTGGGATGCCCAAAAGTCCGACACCCATTTTTGGCCTCTTCTCTCTGTGGAAACCGGTTTCAAGTCGAGGATTTATCATATTCATGTATAAAAAAGCCTAAACGACAGATGCCTGAGTACCCCTTCAGAAACCTCAGCTATGTAAATTCTCAGTTTATTTCTGAATATTTTATTTATTAGTTAAAATGGCAAAATTAATATTTAACCTTTTTTTTTTCTTGCAGAAGAGCATATTTGACGTAAATATGCAGAGAGAGCTGTTAACATCACGACTTTCTTCCATTAGCTCCAAGAACACCGTATAAGTTTCAGGCAGAACTGATCCACGCAGCTAAAGAAGACCATGAACAAGTCTTGCTACATCAAAAAGAATGCTGTCTCGCCTGTGAGGGATCAGTCTCATACGCTTGTGCCAAGGTTTCCTCCAGTTCGAATCATAAAGGAGTCGAAGAAAGTAAACTACTCACAAATACCTGAACATGGCTCCTCATTTTTGCCACCACATGGACTATTAGCCTTAATTTCACTCTGAAAAGACCGATAGTGATCTCGCAGCAGCAAATTTTTAATTTTTTTCAACGAGGAACACCATTATTTTATCACATTGGGGGATAGTGAAGATAAGAGGAGTGAGCAGAAATTTCTCAGTTTGGACTTTCAACTTAAAATGGTTCTGATACATGGCTTGCACATCGGTTTTAACCAGAAAATATTCATTACATGCTAAAAATGATTTCCATACCTGCAACCTTTCTATTCTTTTCGTCAAATTTGCAGTGCATGTGAAGATGTATTATTATTTTTTCCCCCTGTTCTCAATTTAACATCTGAATTTGTTTCCTGCCGCAGCTCTACATTTTGGAGGCAGGCTTTTTGGAGCTCCGTCCTGCTATGAATTCTTGCATCCTCTTGAACTGTTCCTTTGTCATCCCATTATAGTATCTGTGAGCCCTCTCCTGGTAATCACCAGCTGAAAAATAAGTCTTCATGGAAAACAGAGAAATGCTTGAAGTACACAAAAAGGATGATATGACTTTCTCCGGGAATTTCTTTTGGGTAGAAGAAGTGTGAATGTAAGCAACCGATAATGATGGTTCATCAGTAAACAAGCATTGCAGATACACAAGGCCAGCCCTGAGTTCAAGAGAATTATTCACATCAGACCCCAAGGAATAGCCAAACCAAGATTCTATCTGTGTTATGATTCAACTACAAGAAACAAAACGGTGAACTGTCCGACAAAAATTACCCTACATACAGATAGTATTTAACTGTAATCTCGTACCACATTTTCACAATCTGATTTTCCAGAATGGATCCTGATAATACCTCTGAGTCGCAAGATGAGCTTCATAGAAGAACAATAACCAGGACATTGAGAAAAAACCCAATTATTTAATAATGATGAAATAATCACGAAATATGGTTCAAAGTGAATCAATACAGAACAATTAAGGCAGGGCCGGCCTAATCCAGATTTCCCTAATGAAGTCAAGAATCATACGGATCAGTCAAATTTGTACCATGTTTATATCATACTAGTTTTCAAATGACATTAGACTGTGACTGAGATTTCCATATCCCCGTGGATGATTCTAGCAGAGTTGAACCTTGCGTTTACCAATATAATCATATTATCATATGCTATTACTAATATAATACTACTATCATATTCTATTGAATATTTTGACCACGATCGAGATTTTATCAAGAGTAATTTCAGCAAAGGTTGAAACATTACTATCAAAGAGAGAACAGTTACCTTTTCTAGAGCAAGAGCATGGCCTAGGTCAAGTTTGATGCCATCATTGATGACTGACTTGTACCTCAACACCAGGTCTTGGTTGTTCTTTACGATGGCATCTGCAACTTCTCGAGCTTTGTTCATCAGGTCATGTTCTTCAACTAGATGGTTCACCAGTCCCCACCTCTCAGCATTTTCAGCAGAGAGCGGCAAGGCAGTTAGAGATACTTCACGTGCTCTGTTTGGTCCGATGATTCGAGAAAGCTTCTGAGAGAGTCCCCATGAAGGGAAGATCCCAAACCTGAATGTACAGTTATTCATATATTTGGCTTTTACAAACTTTATACCACCAAAGCACAGACAGCCTAATCCAGTAACGAAAATGAAAACACAGCTAGGAAATCGTAGTCCTTTGTTGACAGCGAAGAGTAGTTCTCCTAGGATTCCTCTTTGAAACAAAATGAAGGCTTCAAAACCTGATTTAAGTTAAGTTCACAGGCTTTTAGCTTTATCATCGATCATTGGGTCCTGCATTACTTAGCTCCATTTGATTGCACAAGGAAACTCACGATTCTCAAAATTATGATCACAAAAATTCATCTATACATAGCCTCCTTCTCCCTAAGGTAGAGTAGCAAAGAATTCTACGTTGAATATAACACTTGAACCCCAAAGTCCTCATTTCCTCCGTTCTAGATCAAAATCCACGAAACCGAGAAGGCTTTTCTAAATTTTTACAGCTTATAAAACAAAAGGAACCGTAAGTGTCGTTATTTTCGTCCATGGAATCGGGCTCTAGATCAGAGACTGACTCTCCCTATTTCCTCTATATAAATCCACATCCATTTCAATTGACAAACTCAAAATTCAGAGCTTTTAAAGACACCCATATCCAGAATCAATGCAGACAAACGATTTACTTGGCATGTGTATCGATGAACTTAGCCCCTTTAGCGGCGATCAGAATATCGCAGGCCAGGGCGATCTCCAAACCGGCTGTGACCGCGAACCCATTAATGGCTCCGATGATGGGCTTGGGGCAGAGCTCCATCTGGGCGACGGGGTCGGTCTCGGGGTCCTTAACGTCGCCCTTGAAGACGTCCTCCGCGGCGGTGAGATCGACTCCGGAGCAGAAGGCTCGGCCGGACCCGGACAGGATTATGGCCCGGACAGAGTCATCCCCGCCCAGGGCCTTGATAGCGCGAGCAAGATCCACCATCATGGGCCGCGTTAAGGAATTCAGGGACTTGGGGCGGTTGATCGTGACCGTGGCGATGCCGCCCGGCTCCCGGGCTACCAGGATGAGGCAGCCGGCGTTGTCCATCAACGGCGTAATAGCTAGCTTTGCAGGCTATTCGTGTCTCGACAGAAAGGCGGCTTCTCCTACCGCTGCTTGCCCTACTTCCTCTTCTAGCTGGGTAGCTGGTGGGGTCGATGAGATTAGGGTTCTCGGAATGCGTGAGGATAAGGGATGGCGTCTGTCCAGGTGACGTGGCGGCACTCGCCATTGAAGACATAGGAAGTAAGGGAGCTGAGGATGGGGCTCTATCTACTCCGATAGCTTTCGTTGACAGGGAACCGATAAAGTCACCGCGAAAGTAGTACCGTTGCGTCCGTCACGGGCACGACCGTTTCGGCGAGGAACGGCAACCCAATGCCAAATGCCACGAGGATTTGACCGACACGTTATGAAAATTGGAAATCGATGCTAAGATATTTATTAGGTTCCAAAGATATGCAAAGACCACGCTGGGATATAAATGAATCTTGTCTCGCTAATCATGAAGAGATAGAGACCAGATTACGGATTGATGGAGATGCCCACCCACGACTGCATCCAAAAAAAAGAAAAAACTCCGGGTAATCGAAGTGATTTTGGTTCGGTTTTGGATGCGATGATGTATGTTAACATGCCGAATAGCCGTTGATATATTTTCGCAATATTCAGAATTACATTTCTCATTTCCCTGTGGGGCCTTGCTGTGGGTCAATGGACCGCATCTACGATGAGTAGTAGTATATCGGACAGAAGCTGGATCCTCGTCCATTATTGGTCCCCTTGCCATCAGCAGCGCCAGCCATTTCTGCTTATGCTTCTAAGCTGGTGGAGTTGCTGCCTTAGTCACTCCAAGCCTTCGAAAAGCATTGACCATGCTTGGCTCGACATGCGTCACGTGAGCTATCTAAATTCGTCCGGAAGTCATTGGTGAAAAGCAGGGGATCTAGAGTGTTTTGATCATACACACTCTTATCACCAGCTTCCCAAAAAGTTTATAAGACGAAATTGAACCATACATAGTAAATTTCTTCGCCCGATTGAGGTGATCTGGGGAAGCTCCATAGCATCCATGGCAACTCCCTCCAAGCAACTCGATCGATAATAGGCACTCATTGAACGGAAGCTCTAAAATTATCAGAGCTGGTCTAACATAGTGGACAGGGTTTGCTTTCTATCCATGAACCAGGGGAGGCTTTATGTTGCAACTCTCCAAAGATGGATTTTGTGTTGGTTGTGAAGTTTCGTTCTCCATAAAACATACAAGATGTTTGAGGTTACGGGGTTAATATATGTTGTTGTTGGTTTAACATGTAGGAGGTTTTATGAATGTGTTTTCCTGATATTGTGTTAGTCCCAATGAATTGATTTTCAATTTCAAATTCAGGTAGTTTTATTTTTAGCATATTTTGGGCATTGTGGCTGCCAAATAGGTCTTGGATCGTGTCTATGTTCCATCCTTTTAGTGAATGGAGGGATGAGGTCTGAGACTAATAGATCAATGCCCCTAGTAGCATTGTTGCTATCTTTGGCTACTGATTTGTATCCTGAATGCTCATTTTTTGGGATGCATGGGTTTGACCAAACTTTAGCATTTATACCATTTTGCAGATGTTTTACCTTTTCCATGCATTAGAGGTACGTATTCAAATCTGCTTTCTATGGATAGGATGTTACGATACTTTGCTCTAAGTGATTTTGCTGCAAGTCCTTCTGTGTTTTGAGTTAGCACCCATGTTTTTTTATTTGATAACATTGTCTTGTTTCATATCTTGAGCTTCTTGAAGTTTAATCCTATATGTGATTTTAGTTCACATAGTTTTTCCCATTGTAGGGGAGCTAGATAATGGATGTCCTTATCAGTTTTGCCCCCACCAAAACTTTCCCATGATTTGATGCGTTTTGTTACAAACTTTCTTTGGCATTTGGAAGAGTGACATGGTGTATGTGAGTAGTGAATTAAGCACACTGAGGTGACTGAGGTTTTGCTCTATCTGCCCATGAGTGGGTTTTTGTTTTCCAAGCTTCAAGTCTCCTTTTCTATTTGTCAACTAAAATGACAGTAGTTCATGCTTTTCTAGATTATTAATCCAAATTTATGTAATGCATAATTATGGCCGACGTGATAGTCGGCCCACTCACCTGCTTTCTGATACTTCCTCTCACAGAATTTTACTTGGTCTTGATCAGAATTTCCTTTTACAACGGGAACTGTCGTCTCATACAAGATGTGGTAACTCTAAACGTTATTTGGCAACTCAGGAATTCACTCTTGCTTGAAGGCACAGTCACCACTCCGGAGGAAGCTGCTAGGATCACACAGAGGAGAACAGATCATTATATCTTCGCATGGCAGAGCAAATTGCTCCCTACTTTCAATGGGGAAGCGAGCACCCCAACATCAGGACCTCCTTTGACGTGGCTTTTAGGAACGGCTCAGCATGGATGGCGGCCCTCTGCACCAAGAAGTTGGGATCCCTCGTTCAATCCTGTACCGCGAGCTCAGGCACCACAGACCCTACGTTAGGGGGAGGCAGAAGCTGCCAAGTTTTGCCATTTCATATATGCAAGATAGCTCAACTTAGCCAGCTCTATTTCTGGAAGGAGACTCAATGGATGCCTGACTTAATCTCTCGAAGATTCATGACTGGAGTAACCATCGGAAACCATCAAGCTAATTCTCTTTTGTGCTCACTTGGAATCTGATTTGCAGGAATTCTCTACACGGTCAGCTCACTACGTATCAAGGGTCTCTAATTTTTTGGCCCTCAGCGTTGCAAAATGGGCTTCCTCTTATCACTTCTCTGGACCTATCCCCATCAACCTTTTGTCATTATGGGCTCCCAATTATTTGCCATAATTGGAATTCCCTGGATTTACACCGCTATAGAAAACCTTTCGTGCTGAAACTTTCGAATCAATTTTCTCCTAGTAAAGGGGGAAATGCGATTTGAATGAGAATATGCAAAGGAGAAAGAAAATGCACCTTTGACTCAAAATCCGACCTTGCAACATGTCATGGTCAACACACAAGTTATATACAAGATCAATCACTTCTGCGATTAAATACTGTAAATCTATTATACGAATTTCATTAAAAGTACGAGAATATCACGACTCTACATCGAAAAAATGTGCCCTAATGCAAGTATAAGTACTAGCGACCGCTTTATACTCGCTCTCTCAAAAAATATGATATTGGTTTTAAATTTGGTGAATTTAAAAAACGTCATGATCCTCTCTTAGCGATGAAGTTTCATCATTCAGCCATTGAGTGACTGACTATACAGGGAAAGTATAGGTGGTGCCGGGTCCATTTCCAATTGGCTGAAAGTAAGAATGAGAAGTACAGGAATCGATCTTTCTTGATTTTTTTTTTCTTTCATGACCAGTGCGAGAGGGCTTTAATTGAATGTGGACCGAAAAGCACAATTATCAACCGGGTCTTCAACTTTACCCTTAAAATCAACGCCAAGATGGAAAGTAAAAAAAAATCCAAAAAAAAAGATGGCTGCAGAACATCCCGTCTTCTGCTTCTTCTTTTTTTATATAAATTAGCTGATATTTATGGACCATAGGATCATGAGTAATCTTGTAAAAAAAATTTCATAATACTTGAATTTGAGACTTTAATTAAAAGAAATAAATATTGAATTATTCTAATTAGCTTATATATACTTTTTTTGCAGGGTGAAAAGTATTGCATCAAATTTCAGTAAAAAAAAAATCTCGTGCACTTAATTTAAAAATATATATCAGCATAAAATCAATAAAATTTATATATGAAATATGTATATTTTTTTCCTTTTTTTTTATCTTTCTTATTCCTATTCTAAACTCAAGCCTTCTTGCTAATGAAGAAGCATTGTATTAACAGGTATTGCTTACGTATCTTTTTGTATAATCCATATCACTTCCTTTTTATATCGGTGGTATCCGGCGTCGTAGTAACCGACTAATCTATCGGGCGATATATTATACATCATAGGGCCCGCCAATTAAACCCCAGATATCGACCACCGAGACTTTCGAACCTTGAACCTGACATATTACATGTTATCAGCTTGCCAACGGACTGTCACTCTTGAGAGTTATAATCCGTATCACTTGGCGGGTGTTTAAGCTTTTTTATATATTAATGAATAATAACTAACAAATAATTTTCCATTGCTGTGGGCCGCAAATGGGTGACCAGAAGGGGAGCTCAAGTACATAATATGTGCACATTGTTGATGAGTGGTTGATATGATTGAGTTCAATTCAGTATCTAGCATCCGTTAAGGCCATCTATCTACACACATATCAGAATTCATAACCTTGTGGGATATTCATATATGTTCGAAAAGAATACATTCCTGGTGTGTGTGTGTGTGTGTGTGTGTATGTATATACACACACATACATGGATGGACAATAGACATGCCAGGTACGTTCTTAATTAGTAGAATGTGCACAGCTTCATATTTTTCTTGTAATTTTTTGGTTACATATTGGAGTATTGTGAGTTTAGGATAGGATAAAAGTAAGAGTCCTACTTACATAGATCAAATGAATGTCAGCTTCAAGCATAGTTTTAAAAACCGGATTGGACCAACCGGTTCGATTAATTCAATCGGGAATTGGTCATTCATCTGATTCTATTCCTATAAAAGACCTAATTGCACTTTCAATGAGATCAACTCCCCTTGAAGTGGTCGGTTCCCTGTCCGACTGGTGAACCCAATTGAACCGGTAGAAAAATCGGCAAACTTAAAATTTAAAAAAAATAAAAACATGTTATAATATACCTAATTTATTTTACGAGACTTATATTTATATTTTATGTTAAATTTTTATTTAATATAATGGTTATATTAATAATTTTTTTATTATAAATTATATTTAAAATATAATATTATGTAAATTTATTATTAATATTATTTTTTACCATACGGTTTAACCCATTGAACTCTTAGTTCGATTCGTGAATCCATAAACTCATATTTATACCAGTTCCTGCTCTAGTCTTATTTTAAAAATTATAGCTTCAAGTATAAAATAATACTATTGAATAATCTCCTATATAATTTCTTACTATTTAGACAATTTGTTTCGATAGGGTAACAATTATGTTTTACCCATTGTCCAGCTGATGTGACACGAGTAAATTCACCATTTGCTTAATGTATTTTACTGTTTATTGATAACATTTTTCCTAGCACAAAATTTTGCATATATTGCATGTTTGGGTTGTTTCCAAGGCTGTGTAATTTTAGCTCTACACATGATTAAATTCTGGGAATATGTCTATTCCATTAGTCATGCCGTATGTTTTAGGATTATAGTCGCGTACACATTCGTACACTACAGATTAAACAATAAAAGTATAGCTCAAATCCCAAAATTATATGATTTTTTAATTCATATACTAAAATGTTTAAAGTAACACTTTTATTTCTTTAATCTACTCGAGTCATTACATGACTTTGGAGTGACAATTGTTTTAATGCAAAAATAATATGGGTGTCACCTCACACCAACAATTTACTACTATCATCTTGTGAACGTCATTGTGATTCAAGGGTACATTGCAAGAAGAAATTAATTAAATTACGAAAATAAAATTATACAATTAAAAAAAGTTATTATAAAAGTTTTATATATGATTTTAAAAGATAAAAACTCACACATTTTGTATATTTTTCTTTAAATTAAATAGATTTTCCTTTTGAATATCGGATGGAGTGTTACATTAAGAGTAATTACTACCTTGAATTCTTTTTCTATTTAAAAGTTACACCACACTTAAGGAAATTTCACTGTTATTGATTGAAATAATTAAAATTTTTATTTTTAAAATAGTTTTATGTTCGAATTTGATAAGTAAAAATAATTTACATTAAAAAAAGTTTACTTTTTAATAAATTAACTTAATTTAAATATAAATTAATAATGATGGAATAACTCTGAATATATATGATTTATATATATATAATAAGATCCACTACCGCTGCTCATTTTCACATACGGAAGGCTCCACGGTTAAATTATTTTTACTGCCGACATTGGCTACGACGACCTCGGGAGTCAATCAGAGATTTGGCTAAAGTAGGGGTACAGTCCACAACTTGGGCAAGCTGGACCTGCCCAGAGCTGACTTTTGAATGCGATCAATAATGCCCAGCGGTCCATCCTGTACACCCGATAAGACAGTTCGTCCGGCCGTCGCCGGTCGTTAATGATGATGGTGACGATGATGATACGCCCGCGATATGCGACCCACGATGCCCACATAGGATGTACCAGAAGTCAATTGCTCGTATCGACGGTAACCCACCCTCCCGGAGTACATTGTTCTCGCCCAACATGGGTCGGTCAAATTTGTCCATCGTCATACAAGAAACCTTCTTCGTACTTGTGAGATGCCACATGCTGTAGATCAATGGTGGGTGGTCACTCTTTGTAAGTTTAAGAAGATATTTGTTTGGAGTGTTGTTAGATTACTAAAAATAATAATAATATCACTAAAAAAATTCCCTATATCATTAATTCAAAATCAAGTAATTTGTGAGGTATTTTTCCCGACAGGTAGGTAGGGGAGTAGAAAGAAGAGTGGGGAGGCAAGTGAGCGCAATCCCCCTTCTTTATTATTATTATTTTCATATGATAAATTTATTAGAGGGTTGAATCAAGTCACACTTTCTTAAATAATTAAAATTAAAATTAAAATTATTTTGACCCTTAACAAATGATTTTATAAGCAAGTACGTTATTTTCACATAGAACTAAATAGAGTATGAAATAACATTAGATGAAATATTTACGCATGGTGCCCTCTGGAATGCTACCCGTACAACAGCTGCCTGGCTAAGTTTCCGAGAAGTATCAAAGAAGATAAGGATAGCGTCATTGGATACTTGATGCATCCGTTGAATTGCTAATTTGTGCAAATTATCATTATGTTATTTCCTTAACAAAGAATATGCTGCCATAAGCAAAGAGTCAGACTATGCTCCCTAAATTTTCTTTCTATCCTTATCAATCCTTCTCGCGTCGGTCGAAGAGAAAAGAAAAGGCGAAAAAAAAGAGGGTGGGGGGCGGGGATGGAATGGGCCACCCTTCCCCTATGGAATGACCAAGAACAGAAGGTTTTAAATCGGGATTCACTTCTCTTGTTATGAATTCTAATTCGGGGTTGAATTAAGGATCCCAAACCGAAACTTTACCTACCCGAATGCACACATCCCAATCGAGTTTACCCTCATGAATTTCATAATTGGGGTTTCACGTGCTTATGAGTTTACACATCAATAACTTATTATAATACCGTGGTAGACTCTTACCCTCATATTGCATCCACTATCTTGAGTTGGCAGGCACTTAACTCTCTTAAATTCGTGCAATCCCTAATTAGTATGAATTTTGTGCCTACGTACCATAATTTATAAGGGTTTTCCCTTGAGAGAGATGAACCCCGGCAACGTTTGATATAAAGGGAAGGAAAAAAAAAAAGGAATTACGTGCGAAAATGGTATGCGTTTTGATGTGGTTGAAGAACTTAACCAGAACACTTCATCTGTTATATCATTGAGTTTTTTTCTTTTAAAAAAATCGATAATAAAAGGGGAAAGAGCCAACAGCCAAGTAGAATACCAATTTGGACAATAACAAAGGCGGCGATGTCGGGTTGAAGCTGATAACCTGCCAATTGGAGACCACAAAAAATGGACAGAGCATTAGGGGTGTGAATGGTCCAGGACGTGTGGAATTTTTGTCAATTTGTCCATATAGGATATTTTTATCCGATTTTTTTAGCATAAAAATCATTTAAGAGAATAAAAATATCATCTATCTATTATAAGTTAAATTTTTGGGGTGATTTTCTTGAACGTCAATATTTTTATTAAACTAAATAATAAGCATATGGGAAATCCGATAATGATGTATTACAAATATGTGATTAAAATATTTTACTAGATATATGATGACGTAAGATATATTTAAGTAGATTAATTTAGGGGATCAAAATTATTTTAAATATGTTGTGATAAATTAAATAAATTATTAAATATAAGAATAAAAATTGGGTGATCCAGTCACACTGGTATTGTTGGTTCGGGATCCTATTTCCCTAAACCAATCTTCTTTAAGACTAAAAAAATCAAATTTTCTTAAAAAACATATTATTCAAATAATTAAAATTTTATATAACAAAATCCTCGTATTACTATGTAAGTATCTTCTCATCTACTATAGATACTTGCCCACAATACCAAAAAAAAAAGAAACAAATCAATTAGAATTTAACAATATTATTCATGAAATCATAATTCATCTATTGAAAAAAAAATCATTTGAAATAGTCCTACACAATTTCCCTCATAAATGAGAATTTTTTTTAACCTTTTCTTTGTCTCGAAGCTCAGGTCACCCACCTGACTCCCTCCCTCCCTCCCTCCCTCGATTCTTCTCCCTTCTCTCTTCTCTCTTCTCTCTTCTCTCTTCTCCATCCCGATTTGCATATATAAATCTAATATCCCTCCAGTATCCTCTCTCTAGATTTAGTTATTATATACTGTAACAGTGCGAGTCCTCCCCCCTCATTGATTTGATTCCTGCTATCGGAAGACTAGGAGGAAGCATGAAGGAGGACTATCTGGAGCCTAAGAGCAAATCCGACGGTGGCTCCATGTTCCCCAAAATCCACCACCCCCACCCTCTCCGTCACACTCAGCTCCATCCCTTCTCCCATCACTTCCCCCTCGGCCCCGCCGACAGCCAGGCCTCCGAGGATGACTCCGCCGCCACTAACCGACCCTCTCCGACCTCTGCTCCTGAACAGCCCGTGCCCAGGCCCGAAGCAAAAGCCGGCGACGGCTCCACCATCGAGGTCGTCCGGAGACCAAGGGGCCGGCCCCCCGGCTCCAAGAACAAGCCGAAGCCGCCCGTCATCATCCCTCGGGAGACCGAGCCCGTCATGAGCCCGTACATCCTCGAGGTCCCCGGAGGGGCCGACGTCGTGGAGGCTATCTCCCGGTTCTGCCACCGCAAGGGCACAGGGCTCTGCGTCCTCACAGGTTCCGGCACCGTCGCGAACTGCACCCTCCGCCAGCCCGCTGCCGCCAACGTCCCCCCTGGAGCAACCGTCACCTTCCACGGCCGGTATATAATGCCCCCTAGTCGCTATTCACTACTTACCGATATTTTATTTTTAATTAATTTTACTCCCAGAAGGAAAATAAATAAATAACAATAATCGTGATTAAAAATACAGAAGAGAAAGAGGGGATTTGTTTTCTTAATTCTAAAAAGATTGATTTTTTTAATAATTATTTTGGTAGTAAATATGAAACTAATTCATGGAAGAGTTGCAGGTTTGAAATCCAGTCGATCTCGGCGACATTCCTGCACCAAACGGTACCATTCCCAGTTCCGAACGGCTTCGCGATTTCTCTCGCCGGCCCGCAGGGGCATATCGTGGGGGGCTACGTAGCCGGGCCGCTGGTAGCTGCGGGCCCCGTGTTCGTTGTGGCGGCTTCCTTCAACAACCCTTCCTACCACAGGCTGCCGGATGATCCCGAGGACAACAGGAAGTCGACGTCGGACGGGCACTCCCCGCCAGTTTCAGGCGGAGGGGACAACGGGAACCCGGCGCATGCCCAGCAGCAGAGGGCGGACTCATGCGTGCTGCCGGGAATGTACAGCGGTCATATGGCGGCCGACGTGATGTGGGCTCCGCCGTCTAAGCAGCGGCGTTACTGAGGATCGAGGTTTGGCAGCTGCTCAGATGCATCACTGGAAACTACATCACCTTTTCTCGGTCCTTTTCTATGCTCTTTTCCATCTTGAAGTGATGCAATTGGTTTCACTTTGCGGCGAAGTCAACAGTTTTGCTGTTACTTTGATTTAGTTAGTGGGCAGGCAGGATAGTCGATTTGGTTCATTGATAGATAGGTAGATTAGATAAACTGGGAGAAGTGAGATGAACGGTTGCAGCGTTTGATCTTTACCAACCCCCCTTTTTTTCCCTTTTGACATTTGAGATGGATATGATAAATAAACTGAGTTATGGTATGGAAGTGCTTCGATTGAATTTTACAGAAAGTGAAGTTTTTATGTGATGGATAGTCTGCCAGAGAGAGAGAGAGAGAGAAGTTGCATGGAGAGCAGTTGGGGCAAAGTCCAAACTCATTAATGGCGGAATTCTCATCCAACTTGATCTCACAATCTATGTTCGGATTTTTTTTCTTTTATCTTTGGAAATTCGGTACATTTATATATACACATTTAAGTGCTAAAATTCTTCTAATTCTGAACTTAAATTTAAGTTTGTAAAACATGAATAAATAAGATGCCTGAACGTAGTTTCCGGCATTCCAGGCTGTTCACCCTCGCTTTTGTGTCCTCTATCGCCGTGGGTTTCGCTGGGTATCCTCCCTTTCGGAGTTTGAAGGACAGGTGGGATTGGCATTGGGAGTCCGAGAACTCATCTTCTGTCTCTCTGTCTCCGAGTCTGTGGTCTGTGCGCGTGGAGAGCAGTGGAAGCAGCAAGTGGGATGAAGGGCGGGCGGTGAGTGATGATGAAGGCTCCCAGCGGAAAAGACGGCTCACCATCCCTCTCTCTAGGGCTCGTCTACTGTGTAGTGGGCATCACCGTCTCCTTTAAGTTTTTTGCATCGGTGGATAGAAAGGGATGATAATGTTGGGAATAGACAGGGAGAAAGTGATTTTCAAAATTTTATTTATGAACTCAGTTATTTTTTTAAAATAATTTAAAATTTTAATTAAAATAAATTTAGAATATATATTTAATAAAAAATTATATTTATTCTTTATATTTAAATTTGTACGTGGATATCGTATCTAAATAAACCCAAATCCACCAATCAAGTCGATCCTTTGACTAAGTGTGCATGTCCATACCTTCCACGATATCCACGCTACATTTCCTCATAAAAATCGATAACGATTCTCATAAATAATCACCACACGAATACATTTTTTTTTCTTTCTCTCGACTCTCACAGAAGGAAGGTTAATTGATTTTTCTTCTCTTTGGTGTCCTCAAACTCTCGTCAATCACCATTCCTTTTATTTATTTCATAAATCAAATCACATAAAATAAATCTTCTGAATTTTTTTTAATTTTAAATAATATTTATCGATAATATTTCTTAAAATCTAATCGAATATTTAATTACATAATATTCTTATTCAATAAGACGTGATCATTATGAGATCAATTCGTACTAGCAAAATTCTAAAACCTAATTTGAAATTTAATATAATTAAATTTCATTATGAGAAATTACTTATATTGTGGGTGACTCATTAGGCTCCACACTAAGTCAGTATTGGACTCAATCTCATTAAACCATTTAATAAGATTAGTTAATTAACCCTTAATCATTTAAACTCATAAGTCAAGATTGACGTCTAGCAACGTATCATGACTACCCGAATGGTGAGGATCAATCAAAAGATTGAACATCCTTTGGCGATTAATTTCCATGTAATTAAATCGTCCGATTATACAATGTCTCGAATAAGTTAGGATATGGATGCAATGTCAAATCTCAATATCTATTCATATGCATTATTGTTCTCAAGTATTAGACTCAACCATAAAAAATACCAAAAACTCATCTCCGATTTTCATCATACTCTATCCAGAGATTTTTTGAGTCAATACTAAGTAGAACGCATAAGACATTCTCCCCTCTCGTGAAGGGTAATCGATTTCTTATTGAATACTCACCACCTCCATGAGAGTTTCTTTGAATCTAGAATACCATACACGTGTCTGTAAAAGTCACGTTAAAAGATAAATCAAAATCTCAATTTAACAGTTATAAGGCGTTATGGTAATCTAATGTCTAAAGACTATTTAAGTTTACTGTCACTAGAGGAATTACCTATTGACATTTATACGAGTATCCATTAGATTTTCCTTAAACGAGTCAGTTTAGTGAACTTGTTTCACAACAAGCAATTACACTATTATATTAGTGACTTTTCACACATAACAGTGAAATCAGTTACCCTCTATCATAGAGTATATAACGAGTGTACCAATTTCACCGGATCACCGATCCTACAATTATGAACAATTTTAGATTATGACTTTTGAGATTTTAGATTTTACTGGTATGATCTCATCATGTTCCTAAAATTATTATCTTAATTTTTGGGTTTCATCAAAATATGTAATACATGATGAATAAAATGACTCAATTATATTTTATGAATGTAAAATAGCACTAATTACATTATATTTAGGGCATTAATACTAATAGGTAATGCAATGGGTTGAGAAGCAAGCAAAGGGCGCTAGCTTTCGCATTCATTTTCATTTGCACTTTTACTGAGTGCAGCGCGATGGATCCGGAAATTTGTATTAAATTGGTGGGACTCAGTGGAAGAGTAGAACGACCGATAAAGGGATGAAATCGAAAACCTGTGAAGGTGATGATATTTTTGCGATTAGAATCATAAGGAAAGGTGCAAGACGACTGTGTGATAGAATTGGGATGAAAGGGCGACCAACACAAGAGAAGTATCGTGAAAAGCGATAGCTCCTGACAGAACATAGAGGAGAATCCAGAACGGATTCCCGAGCGACAGATGATAGATCAGCCCCTCATCCGAAGGGAAGGGCAGATGAACTCCCGATCAAGACGAAATTTTTATCAGTAATGTGCAATTCTTTGGAACTGAAACATGATTGGCTGAGGTTGTGATCCGAAGAACTCTCTGCAGATTCTCTGTTTCCTGGTTGGCACCATCCTTTTATCAGACTGGATGAAAGTCGGTGGAGAGGCAGAATTTTTAAGCTCTCTGCAGCTCCTGCCATTCATACGGTCCGAATGCCAAGTAGGGATGCCCATGCCAACCGAACTGAACCGAACGTCTCCCGAATAGTTAAAGTGGTTCGGTTCAATTCAAAAACTTTATCGTTAAACCATAATTATTACACATTTATCAAATCGAGTTATTTCAAACCGGTTTTATTCTTTGGTTAACTAATTTGAAACGGTTTTTCTTTAAAAAAAAATTAATAACTTGAATATATATCAATCTGAAATCAAATAAAAATCCATCGAAATACAAGGAAACAAAAAAATATATAAACACAATAAAAGAAATTAAGTTAATAAAAATTTTAATTAAAGGTAAATGATAAAACTAATGGACCTGTATATGTTAAATTTTAATATAAATTAGTAGAAAATATAGGTAAAATAATATATATATATATATCTAACTAATTTGAATTTTTTTTAAAATATATATTAAAAGAATATAGTTCTCACAATGACGAGTATCGAACCTATAAACTCTTGACTGTTGGACAAGAAGCAATACCACCGCACCGGATCCCATTTCTCGAATTCAACTTTCGTAATTCTTATCACCTACTCGTGGAAAAATCTCAACTTTTAGGAACCGACTTTGATAAATTTGTACGGTGAGTTGATAAAGATTGTCTAATTTATGTCTGCATCCGTCCCCCTTTATGACTGTGTAAGGAGAAATGCTGAATACTACCGCTCATGACACACGTGATCGCATGTTGGCCATGACATTCTTTTTGACATCTGTGTATATACATACAAACCATTCATTTAAGGGCTCATCGAAGGCGGTTGGTCTCATCTTAAGATTTCCCAAAAAAAAATTCCTTTAACTAATAATATAAATTTAATTAATAAAGAGTAATAAATAAATATGGAATTAAACGGTAAGAATCATCTTTAAAAGTCATAACTAATTAACTTTTCTTCCCATCTCTCATTCACCTTTTTGTTTTCTTTATGCTTATCTTATACTCAAATCAAATACTGTCTTCTTATTCATAAAATCAATCAAATTGTGCATCAGATTTTATCTGATTCCATTTTAAGAACATACCATTATTCAAAAGTTTATATTGCAGTGCGATGCGATTTAAGTTTAACAATTTTTTTGTTATGAGTCGCGTATCCTACACTAGTAAAATATTATTATTAAAAGTTAATTATCGATGAGAATTGAATTTATGAGTTACTAATTCGAATATCACTGCACCATTATTTTTGAAAGGGCGTCAAATTTCATTCCTCTTCTTCTTTAATTTTGACGCCCAACCCTAGCACAAGGTTAATTGTGATGGAATTGAACTTGAAAGCCTAAAATGGGGTAAAAATAAATAATAAAAAAATAAGCCGACAAAAAGGGCTTCTTCCACCTTTTGCTTTTTTTTTTTTATTTTAGCTTTTACAATAAGTTGATGATGATAATTAAATCGGTAATATGGATTTGATGACATGATTTGGATATTTAACTCTCTTTTTTTTTTCTGGGTAAGTACTTATCCGCTTTCAAATACCAAAATGAGAAGAGTCTTCCCTGCATAATGGTATTTTTAGATGCAGAAGTTAGCTCGAACAACGGTTTGAAGTATTTTCCCAACTTGACATAAGCCATGAACTGTAATCATCACAGTGCAGAAAAGTGGATATTCGACTCGATCAGTCTCTTCTTTGTTACTTGGTGCTGCTCTCTTCAGCAATCCCCAAATCCTAGGGATCTTGTGCTGAACCTATTTTCCCTTCCTCTAGGCATGGATCCGAAATTTGGATGACTTTATGTTGCTGCAAAATCAAAACCATGCACCGCCATCCATAATCGAGGATCATTGTTGCATCGCATGACATGGCATTAAGGAAGGAGTAGATGAACTTCTGCTATTATGTTCCTTGGAGGATGAAGTCCACAATGTAATTGATGAAGGACATCTAAAGGTTGAAAAATGATGATCCGAGCTCAAACATTCCTTCCCACGATAATTAACAATTCAATTCGGAGACGTTAATCCGACGAACTATATCAACACTCCCAGAGCAATTTGATCCACGACAGGCACAAATCCTTACTTGTCAACCTCCGGAGAGGAAACGGATCGTGTTCCAATGGGCTCGGGTCCAGACAGATTCCACCAAGTGGGTTGCTTTCATCATTGGATCTTGACCATTGATTTTACAAATACAGAGAATCATATTAGGAAACTAAGATAAGTATTGATTGCACACACATGTGGCCCAATTATCGCACCGCCGCAAACTTATAATAAGATAAGTACCCCCGTGGACTGAATGGTAGACCATATATATATATATAAAACAAGATCTCTCTCTCTCTCTCTCAATATATATATATATATCTCTTTCATACTATATTTGGATAAATAATGTCTCGTGGTAATAATTGCGCGATAAGATTCAGTCCCCCAAGGACATGAGTGAGTGCCCAATGTGGGGTCAATTTCAACACATAATGGCACCGAGGACAACTCAACTGAAAATAATCTAACTAACGTCGCATTAAACTCGAGATATGCAATAAAGATTTATGTTAAATTTGAGAATAATGGTCAAAATTCTGTGTTTAATTAAGATATTGATCATAGTAATAAATATATATATAGGAGAATATTTGTGGGTAGAGGATGCCGGCTAGGGTTGGGGCGGCGGCATGTGCTGGAGGCAAACTGGACCAGGCAAAGCAACTTGGGTCTTGGAAATTTGAGTCACGGGCCGACTAGCTACAGTGACTGCGGAAAAAGTCAGGAATGAGAGGGGAGGGGAGACACGACGTAACGGGGTCCGTCCTCATCCGAGATCGGGTATGCGTATGATAACAATAAAGGCCAGTGTTATTGTCTCTATGAATGAGTGGGATAGTGGATGGGGGAAGGGAAGGAGAAAAGGGAGGGGGGTCGGGTTAGGTGTGCGCCCCTCGCAGTCGTCCGTCATTTTCAGGTTCATCCGGGGTGGTCCAAACCCATGTGCCAAAAAGTTTAAAAAAAAAAAAACCCTATCTTCTCCCTTCTCATCTCATAGTCTTAATTAATCAAGGTTAGATATTATCTCAATTCAGATTCGAGACAGAAGAGACGTCGAACCATTACTGTTCCTAATCCCGTGCGTACACGATACGAGCCACTCACCGTTGAAGGGGATAGATAGAACAAAGGAAAGGAAAAGATAAAATGATACGAAGAGTAGCACCGATATAATTGAACCGAAAGTCTCTCTCAATCCACATCATCTCTTCTCGGTTTGTTGTGTTGACCGACGGTTCCTGTCCTTTGGCGTTTCTTTCCACATTGCTCGTCAGCCTGGCGCGCATTGACGAGGAACCCGTCAAAATTCCAGAAATGTCCGCATCATCATCCTCCACTCTCGAAGGTCCGAGACAGCAATGTCGGCATCCTTCAATCGACTGCTCGCTGTGTTTCCTCATGCATCCTTGAAGGAGAAAGATCGCGTACTGTCTGGTATGTGGTCGGTATCAAAGATTTGGTGGGTAATGCTCGGATTTAATCGTCACATTGGGGATCATTTGAGGCCAGATTCGAATTCAGTCTGACAACATTTCTCGCAAACCGGTACAGGTCGATGCGGATTTGGCACCACATTTGACTAAGTGGACAAAACTAGGAAGGATATCGAGACACCGTGATCTTCCCTTTCTGCATAGATAAGCAACATCATGAGTTCTGCATTTTACACAAGCACATCTTCCTCTCCGTCTCTTATTTACAGATTTCTCTACCTTGAGTGCCGAATATTAATAAAATCAACAACGCTCAGTAATCAATCCGTTCCTTCCCCTCGTCGGTCTTCTAAACGGTACATCATCATATTTTACTTCGCTGAACAACTGGTTAGCCACAGAAAATGGTCCCAGGTCAGGCGCTGTGCTACTGAAGCTACTACTGCTATGTCTAAATGGTTGTTTAGTCTCAACATCAGAATGCAAAAATGGATCACTTCCCCTTCCCCCACCTCCCAGATTCTGTAGCCTCCCATCCCTCGATCCACGGACACCATAACCATCCTGTCGCTCATAAATTTGAGTGGATGTGTACCTCGAGTACAGAGATGAAGACGAATCTCCAAAGATGTAATCAGAGAGATCATCAAAGCTGGTGGAATCCCGGGTGCTAGCAGTGCTGCAAGAGCTCTCATCAGAGTTGCTGCTGAACAAGGAAGAATTGTCACTGGAAGAATCCTCCATGGTCTTATGAAGCTGGTGCATGTTCGGGTAATACAGATGGTTTGAAGTAGGGTAAGAATTGGTCGAGCATTGGGATCTTCGTGGGGGATCTTTCCCAGTGCTCCGGACAGGCACATTTTTCTTAACTGGAATAGGAGGGATTGCTCTGTTCTTAGCTGATCTAGGGTCCAGTGGCTGAGACCTGCAAAAGAAAGATTACATTCTGTTCCACTAAGGCATTATCGGGGACCTCAAGAAGAATGAGCACTGTTGTAGGCTACCTTGCATAGAAAAGCATGTATGCTCCCTTGGACAAGACTCTTTCAATTTCCACTGGTGTCACCTGCGGAAGGAGAAGAATCATGACAACCTTTATACCAGAACAGAGTTGATATAGCACTTCACAATTAATTTATACTATTGATTTGCAGATGATACGTGATGGAATGGATGATCGTAACAGTGCGAGATGGGAATAATAAAGTTGAAACATACTGAGCTATCATCCATCTTGAACCACTTGTTTCTGTAGTCCTTGACATAGCAGACATAGTGTCCAGAGAATGCTGCATTCATGATGTCCACATGGACAATCACACCATAAAGCTTGTATTCAGGCTTATCGCTTGTTCCATTCATGAAAGAGCTCAAGTCCAAAGATTCCGGGAACCGAACCAACTTGTTGAGCTTTCCAAATTTACCTGACTGATTGCCCAAAGATGAAGCAACTCATCATCTCTAATATTGACAAAGGTATGCAAATCAGATGACAAACCATTCTGATGACCATATGTAATTACCTGGAATCGCTTGAGTGCAATTGTAAGAATATTCGGCGCCTTGAGTACAGTCAATTTCTTCCTGGCCTTCTCATAGGATTTACATCTGATTATAAAACAATTGACAACATGAACAACATAAGTGCCTAGCCTCCAAATACTTGATAATAGGTGATAAAGGGAAAAACTGAAACTTATAGGAGCTTGGTTTCATATTTAGACAGTTCAAACCCGACGAGAGGAACAAACAAGCACATATAAGACATATAATTCTGCAGGAAATTTAATGAAATCCTGTATAAATAGGGATGTATTCTTTCAGATTCCTCTCAAGGACCAGCAGTCAAATTTCTTGCATTAAAAATGTATAAGCCAGCTCAGGCCCTTAGATGAATTTGTTTAAATGCAGCTTATGATGCTCTTATCTGCAACTGGATTGGCCCAATAACTTGCAAACATGTCAAGAAAAACGTAAAATTTTACTTTTAATGAAGAATGATATTACTTTTTAGACATTTGCAAGTAACTTACCAAAGGATAGAACAATGAGAAGTCCAAGGAAATTATATTTATAAAATGGAGGCGGGGGGGAGAATGCATAGTGCTCTAACCCACCTGCTACATCTGTACTTGTTTTCACCATCCAGGGTCTCAGTTCTTGTAAATTGTCGAAGAGCTTCTTCTAAAGTTCCAATATCGCCATCTATTTCAACAGTTAGATCCATCATTCTCTCATGCCGCTCAGACTTCCCATGGCACCTGGTGCACTTTATCTGCAATAATGCAGATATGAAAATTAATTTACATTATAAGAGCGCCAAATTTCAGATTAATTCCACAAGCATTTTCTGCAATAGGAAATGTTTTTTGGCAATCACATATACAAACCTTTGATCGGAAGTATCCACCAAATGTAAGGCCAATCAGAGTCGTTTCTTCTTCCATGGGGCTAAATGTCTTTTTTCCAGATTCCACAAGGCAAACAGACTGCATGTTATCAATTGCATACCTGAAGATTTGACTATCAAATAACTTGCCACAAATGCATAGAAGAGAAAGACGAAATGGTAAATGATGCAATGAAAAGTTTCAACCATTGGAAGATGAAAAACAAGGTATCACCTCAGAAATTCATGTGCATCCTCTTGTCTTCCATGACCAAGCTGGCCACCTATGCTCTTTAGCTTGGATACAATCCCTATTGGTGAAACAGGAGATTTGCCTTCTTTAAACTTCGAAACTAGACCTTCAAATTCACAGGTGAAACACCAATCTCTTTTTCTACCTGATGCAATCGAGATAACCAACAAGATAATCATATCCATGCATCACAGATTATCCCAAGAAAAGAAACCACAACTAAACCCTGACAAGTTCACAAATATCATGATTGATTAACTTACATGCTTTCCTATGGAGTCCTTGAAGAAAGTAAGAAGTTAAGGGAGGAGTAAATGCTAGGCACTGCAATACAGCATTAGCATAACAACTGCAGGAAGAGAAACAACAAAAATTATCATTAAATTCATAAACTCCTTTTACACATAGAAGAATTTGATGAGAAGGACAAAAGCTCCATTCATGTCTAGAAATGGTCATCTCAATCAGTTATCCATTGTTTTTTGAAAAGATTGTCATTTCATCTGAACACTGAAAGCTGAAGTGGGCAGAATTGTTGTCACCTGTTTCCACAATTCACTAAGCCACAAGGTCGCAATTCCACTCCTTTCCTCATGTAAAGTTTGTTAAACAACTCACAAGGAAAGAGACCCTGGAAAGCATACAAGCAAATAATAATTCAACTTAAATTCATTTAACTATGAAGATATTGTAGGTGAAAAAACAAAAAAATTAATGCAACACAAACCTTTTCATTGCATTTTCGATCTACATCAACCATGTCACCTGACACATTATATCTTGAGAGAACAGATCCTTTCAGCTGATCTATAACCCTCCAAACAGACATTTTTAAGCCATTCCTAGGATTCACTGAACTAACTGTATCCTGAGACAAGGTGGCCACATGCTTATCAATTCCATCACATTTCCCTGATCTCACAAGTAAAGCTGATTGATTCTCAAACTTTGGAACTGTACGCTTATCAGGGGCACTAGATGATGAAACCACCTGATTTCTGATAAGGTCTCTATTCACATTGCTGATGGCTTGATCCATCATACGATTGGTTAATGATGGTGACTGACCAAGGCTTTTAGCATTCATGCTCTCAGTAATAACACCAATTCTTGAAGATGCAACAGCACCATCATATGATGAGTGACAAGATGAAGAACCAGCTTCCCTAGGTTTCACACAACAAGCACTATCATTAGAGCTGTTACTGCTGGAGCCCTCATTTGTACATTTGATCTTCTCATATTTCACAGGCAGGAAGTCAATGGTATTTGCACCACCTCTTCTCATTTCATCTGGTGAAACAGAGTCACCATGATGCTTCTCAACTGGAAGAGCATCCCCTGATGCTTTCTCATAAACTTGCTTACACAGGGGAGGGATATTATTTCCTAGCAAGTTAAATGAAAAGTGTAGAGTAGATATACTATTAGATTCATCATTTATATTGGCCCCACACGACATCAAAGATCCAGGACAGTTCTCAACCCAATCCTTCTGCTCAGTGGAATCTGCAACACCCTCCCAGATATCAGGAACCGCAGAGCGTTTAGTCAAAGGCACCTCATGCCTAGTACTATCACCAGAAAATGGGGGACTATTAGAGTTGCATTGAACTTGCCTATCATCATAGCCACTCTTGCTTTGGTTCAATGTGCCTGAACTTGTAAAACCATTAATGGAGTCAACCAAGCCAGCAGATTTAGGTGACAGCTGCTTCATGGGATCTGGAATATCTGCATTGCAGTTTTTCTCAGATATTCTACAAGCAATATCAGCAGATACATGCTTGTATGACTTCCTGGAATCAATCGAAGAAATGCTATCAGACACTACAATATCATCAGACGATTCACTGCCAACAGATGAGGATGAGAATCCGGAAAATGAGGTGCTAGAAGATTCTGGTGAAGAATTTCCTGTGCCACACTCTGCTTTGGTATTGTCACACTCTGAATATAATTCTTCTGCAGAGATTCTTGAATTGAAAAATGTATCTTCGTGTGACAATGACTCCACCAATTTAGCAGCCTTATTTACTCCATCCAGAAGCTTATCAGCGTGATTTACATACTCTTCTTGCAAGGCACTTTTCAAACCAAAGTCTTTCCCTTTCTTAGGAGGGTGACATTCTTCTTTGTGCCCTTGACGCCAATGAAGGATTTGGCATTTTCCAGAACTAAAACAGGAAAAGGTGGCATAATAATCAGAACAAAATGAGGAATCCAGAAAATAATCATGACATATGCAGACACGTGCCTATAGTTGACGACTGTAAAATTAACCTAAGGAGATAACCCAGCCCTCTTTGTTTCACCCCTTTTTTGGAACAAAGCCCTTGTTGCTTTACACCATTATCAAATCAATTTATTTGAATTAGTGCTGAGAGGGTATGCTAGCTGTTTGGGCACCTCATTCATTTGCAATTGTTCATAAACACAGCAACAACAGAGAGAAACAAGCAGACAAGAAGGAGAACGAATGTGAGGGAGAGAGAATTAGATAAAGGCTATGGGTGACCAGTAAATTGGTCGATTGAAGGTGCAGCAGACCAAAAAGGAAGTCCATCAATAGAAGGGCAACCTCTTGAGATGTATGCGGGATCTCAAGACTGGAAACAGTGCAGAAAAGATAAAAGGTTATACAAGCCATAAAAAATTGCTAAAGAGAGAGAGAGAGAGAGATGTAATTGATGGGAAGCAACCTAACTATGGTGGAAATGATGAAGCCCTTCCCCAGCAATGATTATCCTTAAGATAACGCCAATTTTAATTTGTTAGACCAGGAATCCCTCTTCAGTGGCATGTAGCCATCATCTCCCTTGACAACTCGATTCAGCAGCTACGGCAGAACTCTTGCCGATTTGGCAAGATGAACCGTGACCCCATCATTTAATCAATCTTTACTTTTCAACAAATGGACAATTTTTTGCATAATAATTGAATCATTTCAACTACAATCATGACATATTTCAAGTGGACCATCGATTCCATTTCCACACGTTTCTGTATCTAAATCCCAAGATAGGAAAAGTGAAAAGATGAGCAATCAGCAGTTAATATGATCTGTTTAAAAGAAAAGAAAAGAACAAAGAAATGCAAAAATTGAACGCATGTGGTAATTCCACCAACAATTTGCTTGCACCCACAAGCTTTCCAGGTAACCACAAGCGTACCTGGCGCAACACCAGCAGCAGAAGCATATCTATTCGCCCAACTAATAGAACGCTCAAACTTCCAAATCATGCGTATAACGAAAAAGGTTCAATATTAATGGACGATATACTCATGAGAAAGAGGAAAATGTGCTCACCAGTATCTGACCGCTTTGCACCGAGAGCACCGCGTCGTGGTAGGGCAATAGCAAACGGCACACTGATAAGGCCAAGGGACGGAAGGCGGATCGGATAAAGAGCTAAGAGAATCTTCAACCTCGGCCCTGGCGGCTTCCTCCGAAGCCATCGCGAGGAGCCGCCCGATCTCCTCCTTCCTGGCGGCAGAGATCCGCCATTTCCGCCGGATAACAATCCCAACCACCGAGAACACCAAACAGACCACAAGGATCAGGCTTGAAAACCCTAGATCCCCAATTACGAGCATTTATTACCTCGCTGCTCAGGGCGCATTTATCATAACCCGCCGTCCACGATGTCCTCCTGAGCTTGCCAACATACATAGATCCCACTAATGCCTCAAAGGAGAGGATTCTTCCGAGGATGATTCGGGGAGCACGGATCAGCCGGCCTAAGGGGCTTTATCACGCAATCTGAAGCGTCACGGGGAGAGTGATCGGGGATTGCAATTGCGAGCAAGCTAAGAATATTTGGGCTCTGTGAGCTTGAGGAGGAAGAGAGGAGAGGCTGAACGATAAGCTTCAGAAAAGCTCTGAGATTTGGAAATGTGGGAAATCTCCTGTTCACATAGAGAGAGAGAGAGAGAGAGAGAGAGAGAGAGAGAGAAAATAAAGGAGTGGGAAAGACAGTATTGGAACGTTATTGTGAAGAACAAGGATGAGAAAGCAAAATAAGAAGGTTATGATCTTATATATAAAAAAAAGGAAAAAATCCAATCTTAATTTTAATGGGATTCAACGATCTTGAATTTTGACCAGTTAGGACCAACTTAGAAAATCAAATTTTACTTTTAACTCAATAGTGTATCACGAAAGAAGAGAATTAATGTAATAATATTATGTTTAATATAATAATTAAAATATTATAAAAAAATTATATTTATTTATTCATTTTATATTTATAATATTTTATATAATATAAAATAATATATTTAAAATTTTAACTAGTTAAATATAGTATAATTTAAAATACCAATATGCACACTAGAAATTTCAGCTGATCATATATAAAAGGCTTAGGAGGAATTTTATTACGCACGTCAGTAAACGTGGAGTCTTCGGTCAGCAGCACATTCCTCTTCCTAGACCTCCACGGGGGACCCACGTGCCGGTTCAGCGCCGGTCCCTCGGATCTGGACCGGAGTTGAGACAGTCGTCGCACTACCGTACAAGGGGAGCAAATCGAAGAACAGAGCAAACTTGAGGGGGCAAATTGAAGATTATTTCTAAAAGGTAGATGGAAAAAGAGAAATCGGAAAATGAGGACGGGTGAGATGTAACTGTAAGTGGACGCCCAATCGCAATGGTATTTTCTCGTTCTCCTATCATAATTTTAAATTTTGAATTAGATTAAATCAGATTAACTGGTTCAATCAAAAATCAATCATTCACTCAATTCAATTCTTATAAAAAAAATCTAATTATACATTCAATAAGGTCAACTGGTTGAATCGGTCGGTTTCTTATCCAACTGACGAACCTAATTGAACCAGTAAAAAACGAGTCGATTTAAATTTATAAAAAAATAAAAAACTTATTATAATATATATTTTTTATTTTACTAAAATTATATTTATATTTTATATTAAACTTTAGATAATATAAGTATTATATTATAATTTTTTGTTATAGTTGGAATTCCTTAAATTAACGAAATGGTGAGATTGAGTAAATAAGCATCGACAACCATTACAGTAATGCATCATAATTGTGGTCAGGAACGGATTTAGAGCATTATTTAAGGGATGCGAAACTTATTATAAAGTATGTGAAGACATTAAGTGAGTATAATTAAGGTAATTTAATAAAATATAGATAAGTTTAAGTAAATTTTATATAATAAATATATCATGAATTTTTACGAGTGCAATCGTTAAATCAATCCCGATTACGATGATAGATTATTTATGATCTCCCTCCAAGCCAACTCTACGTACCCATACATTAATCGATTGATTCTGATCGGGCTGTCATCTTAGTTGAGTATATATATATTTTAATAGTTCATCGCATTAATATATAAATCCACAAAAAGACAACCCGTACCATCAATGTCGACGTGCATGGGATGACAAAAGAGCATTCTTTTTTCATCCAAATAACAATTATATTCATTTTAACATAGTTTTAAAAATCAAATCGGGCCGATCGGTTCAACTTGTTCAACCGAAAACCGATCACTCACCTAGTCTAGTTCCTACAAAAATTCAATTACACATTTAAAGAGAAAAACTTCGATTGAACCGGCCAATTTCCGGTCCGACGGTGAATCTAACTGAACTCTTGAGAAAACCGGCCGACTTAAAATTAAAAAAAACCCTATTATAATGTACATATTTTATTTTATTATACTTATATTTATATTTTATATTAAACTTTTATTTAATATAATGGTTATATTAATTATTTTTATTATAAATTATATTCAAATTATGATATTATGTAAATTTATTAGTAATATTATTTATTAAGCATACGGTTCAACCCATTAAACCTCCGGTCCGACCCATAACCTATGCCTACACCGGTTCCCAATCCGATCCGATTTTAAAAGTTATACATTTTAAAGTTTATAAAATTCACTTAAACGTCGATTATTTCTTTTATTTAAATAAAATTGTACATTTGAATTATATGATTGTAAAATACTCATAAATCATGCAAATTTTTTTTTTGGTGTTTCAATGAGTATGATTAATGAAATTTTATATTTTAGTAAATCCATCTAATCCAATTTTAAAATATTCATATGCTGTTGTCACTATGTCAAGGTGATTAAAAAAAAAGGTACATGCACGCATGGCTTTCTTCGACCTACGAAATGGACAGAGACAAACCTGCTGCGATCGGATGCCTCACGTCGTCATTAAATAATTGATTTATTTCATATAATAATTCCGGTAAATTGCCGGTGACCAATCACTCGTAAAGATTCATCAAGTGGGCACTCCGTGATAATTTTGGTCACGTCGTCCAACGTCGACGCATTAATAAAACTCAAACCCCAATTAGACACATCGCGTCAAACCTCGGTCCATCGATAGATCGCTAATTGGTCGTCAACGACGCGCGGCGCACCATCATAGGAATTAGGAATTCACACGATCGCATGATTTAGTATCATATGATATGCTACTTAGTGGTTGTCGTGTATGTTGGCGTGACTATCACCCTACTAACTGATAATTTCTCCGTTGTCCATACTTAGTTTCACCTATTCGATGATTACAATATAATTTCTATATATTTATTATTTAGCACTATCAAATTACATATATTGAAAAGATAGAATTATAGCAAGTGTTTGATACATTGATAATTTTTTAGTTATATACATTTCCCTCTTAGTACATCAAACCCATCACACTCTGCTAGGGGTCGCATACTTGTACATGACGTCGGCTTTTTCTTTTTTTTTTGGCCTACGTGTCCTTTAGCTGTCTAATGTGGCATTTAAATATTATTTTTATTATAAGTAATGTGATTACTCTCTTAACCCCTCTTAATTATTCAATTTTCAAAAAGTTGCCACTGACCAAACAAACCCTAATCTTGGCCAATGCTCCGCCGCCGCCCACTCGGACCATCCCTTCCGCCGCCCTGCCCGGTGGGAGAGAGGGAGTTGTCACGTGTGGGGAGAGGGAGAGAGAGATGTGGGTTATCACGTGGGAGATGTGAATGAGAGAGAGTGTTAATTTTTTTTATTTAAAAACGCCACGTACGAGTGAGAGAGAGAGAGAGAGAGTTAACGCCGCATTGCAAAAATAAAAAATAAAAATTAACGGCGTTCGATTCACGTAGACGACCTCCTAATAGAGATTGATGGATGACACTCGAATGTGTTATAAAAGTAATATAAAATTGAAAAAATAATTTTAAAAGAGGTATAAGTTAAGTATAAAAAAATTATAAATTTATAAAATTTTTATGATAATTTTATATATTTAAAAATAATTATTTTAAATTATATATTTAAGAAATTTCTTGACTTACCATCATATTTGTATTAACATAATTATTATACGTAGACGTATTAGATAATGCAGTAAAAATTGGCAATGTACCATGATCATAAGGCCAAAAAATGCTGACGTAACACATGTTACTCTAAAAATTATCACACCAACCAATAATTATCAAGCCACTAACCATTAAAAATTAAAACTTAAATATATATATAACAATGATAAACAAATATAACTCTTAATTATTATTTTCCGGTATAGGAGCATATAGCCTTTGTAATCCAATAAAAGTGATGGATTATTAATACATAATGTACAAATAATGATAATTTAGAATATGAAAAACCGTTTGGAATATACAAATTTTCATAGCTCCAAGTCGAAACATGATCAAGTTACGGTAAGCATATCTTCTCTATGGGTGCTCCTCCGGTTAAAAACTCGATCGACTGATAAGATATGGTCGGATGTATTCAGTGCAACGATTTCTAGGATTGATTAGCCCCACCATTGGTGCACAGCCACACCCTCATCCCTAAGCCGTCCGTACAGGGCCAAGCACTCCCAGTAAGCCCTCCTGTTGCCGTCATGGGCCGGGTCGTTGTTGCCCTTTTTCTTCTTCTTCCCCTTGGGATTGCATTCTAGGAAGAGTTCATCCACGAGCCCGGTAGCTCGGCCATTCACGATCTCCTCCACCACCTCAGCATCGGCCTTCATCACCACGTACTCCTCCTCCTTCACATTCTTCCTCAACCACTCCGGCATCCCAATCCGGGGAAGTTCCAATCCGTGCTTGTTTGTGCTTGACGATGGAGATGGAGATGGAGTGGGATAGGGATCATACTGGCCGTCCACCTCCTCAGGAACGGTGTCCATCTTGTACATGCTGAAGTCGAGGTTCCTGGTCGGATAGCTCTCAATGAACCACTCTGTGCCGGTCGAGCTGTCCTTCTCCGACGGGCCCACGTCAATGAATACGCGGCGCGGGTAGCCCTCCAAGTTGTCCCCCATTAGATCGGGCAGGAATCTAGTCTTCTTCAAGTATCGGTTCGACCTACCCGTGGCTGACCTCGGTGGCTCGAGGAGCACGCCCTCAAGGTTCTTCAACGCTTCTTTCTTCTTCTCCAGTGTCAACCCAAGGAGTCGCCTTCCTGTCTGGGTGGGCCCCATCGCTGCCTCACCGATCTTCCTTATTGCAAGAACAGGCGAGTCAAATCGCCTGATATAAGCAATTCTGTAGTTGCTCGGTATTCGAAAGGAACCGACATCGTTAGGGTTTTCTCCCCCAAGATGGATTGCCACGAGTCCTCCAAACCTGAGGGTGCGGTCGATGAACCGAGCTGCCGCATAATCATGATACTCATACGTGAAGACAAAGTTGAACGTGTTATTGGGAACCGAACTCTGCCTTTCGATATCGGTGATGGAGATGTGATCCATCTCGTTGTCGAACAGGATCATGCGGGAACCGTACATGGCCTTGTAATCTGCCTCATTGTTGAGGAAAAGGGCCCTCTCGCCTCCTCTTAGTAAGCCCTCATTTGCGAGATCGCGGAATAGCATCGGCAACACCTTGAGCTTGTCAGGATCGAACATGCATTCAGCATCGACTGTGGACAGGAAAGAGTTGAACGCCGGTCCCAGCCGAGAGAAGGAGATAACCACAAGCACGAAAGCCACTAACTGGCCCAGGAACTTCATAACCCTCAAATAATGTCGGGGAAGTAGCTTGGTGATCGGATAATGGGCCTTGGTCTCATTGAAACTTATGCTCTTGCTGGCGAGCAGGCATCTGAGCACCTTCAGGCACTTGGTGTGGCGAGAGTGAAACCATGGCAACGACTCCATGGGATTTCTTTCGGATTTTTCTTTGCCCCCGAAGTCGATGGGGGTTGATGGAGAGGAAACAGGGCTTAAACACTGGGGATTCGGTCAAATGTGGACCAGATCAGGTGGTATCTTATCAGAAGATGAGCAAAGGAGTAGGAATGCGGGGAAAAACATAAAGAAAATTAATCGGGATTTCCTGACTAATTACAAGGAGGCAAAAAGAGGAAAGCAACTGGCACGAATGAGAGAGAGAACAAAAATTTGTGAGAATCAGTAAGGAGGGATAGAGGAGAGGAGGGGAGGATAAATTCGATGAGTCGGGAAACGCTCTAGCGAGTACAGAACCGGGCAGCAGTGTGGTTCCCACCCACGAGAGCGACACGGGTGCTTTGCATCCCACACCACAGCATCATCAGCTGCCTCATGCGTTGAGCTTCCATCTTCCCTTGAGGGCCCCACCAGATCACAATTAGGGTTTTGTATGTCTCACCTATCTCGATGGGTCTGGGAAGCCATAAGCATCATCTGCAGACAGAACCATCAACGCCCACTAAACCCTGATCATCTATCTCATCCCTCTATTTATCTCTGTGACTATTGCTTTGCTGTGTTTCACCTACAGCTAGGGTTTCCAAGTGCTACTGCTCAATGGATGGGTAAGCCACGAGGAAGGAAGGACTGGAAATTGAGCTATTGAATTGGCCTTTTTGGAGAGGCTTAGGGTTCCTCTATATAGTCTCGAGTTGTCCTAAAAAAGTATGGTTTGGGTGCGCGTATGAGGTGGCAAGAATGCCCTTTCCTCTTGTCTCCTTTGCATAATTATGGCAACTGACAACCTGAGAAGGCTTCTGTTCGATGATGATCTGTACACTGTATTTCCGACCTCAGGTTTCCTGGCTAATTTCCATGGGAAAAAAAGAGACGTTTTTCAGTTTCCTCTGTCATAGCTCCAGGCCGTGAGCGAGGTTTTCCACTTAGCTGTCGTACGGATGAAGCTAATCAAAAGTACACAATTAAAATTGTCCTACCTCACAATAAAAAAAATTAATTACATTAATATGATATATAATTATCATGAGAGGAGTCAGGCTCACACACACACACACACACACACACACACATATATATATATATATAATTAACCATTCATTCGACATAAATTTCCATCTTAGCACATTCAAGATGGATTCAAGGAGGAATATGGGAGGTGATTGCATCCTTTCTTATCCGAAAAATCTGTAAATTTTACTTTACATCCTATCTTATCCCCCATTACCTATCATTTATTTTACCCTCTTCTTTGATTTTTCGTGGGTTTTTTTGTCATTTCAAAGATTTTCTAAATTCATCTCTGACTGTAGACATGCAACTACTATTACTATCCACTTAATATTAAAAAATGTCTCCCCAATTTTCAATAATACAATCACATGAAATCATAGAATCAAAGATTAAAAAAAAACCATTTCATTCTGTTTTCATCCTATATCCATACCCACCACCAGTATAAGACTATTTTGTTTTTAGTATTCTTCCATTTTCAAATTTTAAAATATTAAATTTTGCATGATAGTCCAGCAACATCAACCGGTTAACGCTCAATCGTGTCTCTAATCATGTATTGAACGGGTACTATTTTGCTGTTTATCGGTAATTTCGATTTTCTTTACATAATTTCTACAGAAGGAGCAAAGGAAGATGACAACAGATTCGCAGAACACAGAACCGAAGAGAGAGACGAACGCGGACATGGCCGGTTGACATGAAGTCGAAGAGAAAGGGACGGCTGGGTAGATGGTGGGCTATAAGCAGGAGGAAGGAACAACACCAGGGAAAAGACGAACGTAAGGAGGAAGATGCCACCATCGTGTATGTATATATATATATATATATATATATATATAAAGAAAACTAGCTAATCAGTTCAACCACAAGTTTTTGTGATTCATCGGTTTGTTTGGAAATTGGCCGGTCTAAAGGAATCTTTTAAGAGTCATAGTGCCATTGGAATAATTGGAGAACTAGATCAGTGAATTGATTGAATTGGCCGGCTCGATCCAATTTTAATAATTATGCTACAAGCTCTGGCTTCTAGTTTTATCTGCTTCATGATAGATGATTAATGAATGGGTTAGAATCACAGGTGGCTAACTCAGCTGATTGAATGTAATAATTAATTGTGATTGATTTGTAACCATGTACGTCATTGTAATATACACTATCAGTGGATATAACCACATAGTGAATGTACTATCTTTCCTTTCATAAAATCATATTAAGTTTATCACAGTGACAAAAACCAGTTGAATTGGACGAGCCCGTTGCTGCAATCAATTGAAGCAAACACATTAAGACGTGCATTAAAGATGTTAAATAGGCTGGCTTGGCATGAACTAGCCTAGACTGCTCTCAAACCGGTATATAATCGCTCTTATTGGGTTGAGGGATGATTACAAGCCGAGTCCAAAAAATAGGCCCGTTGAATAAGAACATGCTTAGATTGACAAAAGTTCTGCAAATCAACTGTCATAATTTATCGGTTCAATTTAAAATTACAAAAAATATTTATTTTAAATAATTAAAAAAAATAAGTTGTTCACTAGTCAAACTGGTCCGAACTATGAAATAACTCATTATACTTAACGGACCAAACAATTTTAGACCCATTTTAAGCAAGCATTTGACATCTCTAATGTGCATACAACATGTGGCATGCCCCTGTGAAAAAAGAAAAAAAAGAGTGGACAACTCTTCTAGGAGTAAAAAAGAACTCCTACTCTTTTTGTCTATCGTGATGGATAATAATGGAGTAAATACTCGACAGATTACACCAAACCAGGATCTATGAAGGCAAATTAATATAGCAAGATGAACATTTTGTGTCAATTCCATTTGTTTTGAGAGGGAATATTAGATATACTATATTATTAATTATGAAATAAGATATTTAGAATAAAATAGATTGGTTAATTAATATATTTGAGAGCCCTTAGGTCTTCTTCGTATTCACCTCGGCCGCATTCTCAGTCTCTTGGGTCGTGACCTGAATCAGCTTTCAGGTCGCAAATTGCTTACTAATTATGCCATCAAATAGGACATGTTACTGCGCTTTGTTCGTACTTACCGCAAAATCTTCATATTCCTCCTAAAGCTAACCTTATTCGTGGTACTAAATTCAGTGACTAGAATTTGGACTAGTAAATTGACCCAGAAGCGATTTACTATTTCAATGCTGACTTTTCAAATCTTGCGATTCAGGAGGCTCCCCCTAGTTCATCTGTTCTTCGTACTCCTAACTGTAATCTCCTTTTGAATAACATCTTATGTGCCCCCAAAATTGCTTGAAATTTACTTTCGGCCCCCACAATTCTCCAAAGATAATTTTTCTTGTGAGGGATCAACATGCCCGTGTCGGGTGCTTCCTTGGGGGAACACTCGAAGATGAGCTCTGCTGCTTGAAGTAAGGCATAAGGCGTTTTGGTCTACCTCGTGTTTTCGTCGCCACTCCATCATTCATCACTCTATTGCATCAATGTCCAAGTTGACCAGCGTTCTTTCTCTACTGTCAACAAGATCCTGTCCTCATCTTTTTCTATCACGAATAGTAAGAGCATAAGTCTCACGTATGTGCGCCATGTCGGTTGGAAAGATTTTCCGGTTTCCATTTCCATCCACAATGAATAAAAGTGAATTTACGGTTGACTTAATTCATGCAGATGTCTGGTGTCCTCCAGGTCATTCCTATTACATTTACTTTCTTGATGATTTCAGCAAATTCTCGTCGCTCTGTCTCAAAATCATGAGCAGAGGTTTCCAAAATTTTCTCAAGCCTTTCATACTTGAAGTCGAGAGTTTCTTTGACAGCAAAATCAAAGGACTTCAGTCGGATGGTCCAAAGGCATTTCTATCGCATGAGTTCCACGTGAAGAATTACACATTAATGGTATTTTTTTACCGTATCTCACGTCCCCATACATACACCATGACAAGATTGTTCTCCAGAGTGGAAGCATAGACATATATTGTCAATGTTGGAGCGACACTCTTAGCCCACTCTCATTCACCAATTAAACACTAGGATTTTGCACTTGAAATTGAGTCCTTGTCATCGTCGACTTCATGCTAAGTCTTTTAGATTTCGTGTCTCCTTATCAAGTCTTATGTGGCTCATGACCTCTTGACTATTGTATTCTACGTGTTTCTTACTGTCATTGTTTTCCTTCGTCTTTAAACTGCTCATAAACTTGATTTTCACTTCCGTACTTGCATTTTCTTGGGTATCTAGGCAATTGTCATGGCTATCAGTGTCCTGGTCCAGCCTATGGTCGCTCGCATATTCATTGCTCTACTATCATCTTTGATGAATTCCACTTTCCTTTGTCCTCAGGGAAGTTCAACCTGACCATATAGCCTGAGGTCCTCTCTAGGCGTTTCCGAAGCTCCTCCTCCTCCTATCATCTACATTGTCATCAACTGCTTTGGCCACTGAATCTTCAAGAGTAAGTTTAGTGTGTGATGTGATTGATGTTGCTCCTCGAATTGAATCCTTTTCCAATGGGACTGTTGCTGTTTTTCCTCCTCAGGCTCATTGTGTGGTTTCAGAGGCACAAGATGGCGCTCTACCTCTGAGGTGGTTCACTGTTAGTCACCATCCAACTGCCTTCACTGTTTCCCTCTGATACTCAAGAACCTAGGACATTCTCCGAAGCACGAAACGATCCACGATGGCAGTTCAGCATATTTGTCAGTTTATACATAAGCCGACTACTGCACGTTAGACTACAGCGAAGCACAGCTTTATGATATCTGAATGGTACCATCAGTCATATTCTCTGTATTCAGAGACATTCTGACTTTGTTCTTCTCGGATTTTTTTTTTGAATGCTGCTTGGGCAAGGGAATCTTAATGATCGTTGCTCTGTTGGTGGTTTTGGTATTTTGCTCGGGTTCAATCTTATCTCATGGAGCTCGAAAAAGCAGCGTACAACAACCTGATGTAGTATTGAGTATGAATACAGGAGCATGGCCATTGCTACTACGGACGGAGCTCGTCTGAATTCAGTCACTCTAGCATTAGCTTAGTTTTTCATCTTCCTATGTTCTTATTCTCTAGCATCTCCGCGATCCATCTCACCAAAAACCCAGTATTTCATGCTCATACAAAAACACATCATCAATTATCACTTCGTCTGCGAGCATGTTTCTCGGTTGCAGCTTGTAGTCTGATTTATCCACACTACCAATTGGCTGGCCGATATCTCCACGAAGGATCTCTCCATCGCCTGCTCTCTTGCCTAGGATCCAAGCTCGATATTCAAGAACTCCCATTGCACTTGCACGGAGAAAGTATCTTATGTAACGTAGCCTCCAAATCAACATTGCCACGTGATGACAATATCCAACAAAAGTTTGACATATGTCAAGCAATCAATACCATATTATCATATCTTTATTCTTTTTAAATTTAATAGTAGTTTTTTTTGTTTGTTGAGTTCGCTACGATTTGATTTTGTAGGGCTTATTTAATTTTTTTTATTTTCTAATAATTAAAAAATTAACATATATCTTACACAATAACATTATATTAATATGTCACGTGGTGCCACTATTGCGTAAGGTACCTTCTTCTTGGTTGCAGGGAGTAATGGATAAATCAAAATCACGATTGGCTAGCTCAGTTAATTGATTGCAATAATTAATTGTGATTAATTTGTAACCAAATATATCATTGTAATAAACACTATTCATAGACATAACCGCGTAGTGTGTCGGTGTGGTGAGATTAAATATACTGTCTTCCCTTTTAATCATGTCTTTTGTGGATCTACACTAACTTGGCTTTTTTTCTTTTGTAAATTTTTGGATAAATAACTCATACAACCTCATAATTTTTAAAATCAAACTAGATCGGGAACCAGTCAAGGCATGAGTTTATAGGTCAGAGCATGAGTTCAATTGATCGAACCGTATATTTAATAAATAATATTAATTTATAATATTATCAATAAATTTATATAATACCATAATTTAAAATCAATTTATAATAAAAAAATTTAATATAGCTATCCTATTAATCTTTAATAAAATATAAATATATGTCTAATATAATGAATTAAATATATTATAATAGTTTTTAAAAATTTTTAAGTCGGGCGATTTTTTCACCAGTTCAATTGAATTTACCGATCTGACGGGGAACCGGTAGGTTCAATCGGAATTGACTACATTTACAATGTAATTGAATTAATTTTGGAAACCAAACTAGATGAATAGCAGGTTCTCGGTCGAACCGGTCAAAATGGCCAGCCGAGTCCAGTTTTAAAAACTACGTACACTCTTGATCCCATTTATTTCCATATAGGACAGCTGAAGGAATTTCTGAATCAAACAATCAAAGTTTCAGAATAAACATGAAGAGGACAAAAGCCGTATTCCCAGTGTGAGTGCTGGCTCCATCGTCATAGTTCCTACCGTGGCTTCCACCTGAAGTATGTTCAGTTTCATCATCTGCATATGTTTCAGAATCTTAGCTTTTCCATCATCAAGTTCCTCATCCTCAAGAGGAGTCATCATCGTCGGTCGCCTCCTCACTCTCGCTTCCACTTTCTTCAGCGTCCGAATACAGATCAGGGAACGAAGAACCTTAATCCTGCAGTAAAGAATTTTATAAGATACTGATAGCAAGCAAGAAGGTCTTCTGACTTTGAAGTAAATCATGATAGGTCGGCCAATAAAGAACGTAAATCCCGTTGAAACACACGCTCGTTTTCCTTTCCAAGACATTCATGAATAGCAGAATCTCTGCCCTTTACGAAGGGATAAAAAGAGTGCAGAATTACTTGAACCGACCCTCATTCGAGATGTGTCCAGATATCTTCTTGTCCGTCAGAGCATTATTTCATCTTATCTTGTCGATTCCCAGAAACTTTTCACGTGTGAACATGCATGCATATGACCCATAATCTCGTGTTCGTGAAGGTTTTAAAGGAGCACCCTGAGATTCTGCTGAGATAATGTCATAATCCGGTTTTTCATCTCACAGGAGTAATTAACAGCTTCTACCTAATGAGCGCAACACGCCAGAAAGCGATCACCCCCACCGCCCTTTTCTTTCGCACCACTTCCATTATGTCACTCAGGTGTACCGAGCTCATGAAATATCTATCGTCAGGTCACATTCGAGAGTGTAGTATAGATAAGGTCACGACTGAGATGATCCTCTTCCGAGAGAACTGTGCATAAAACAATGAGCAGATGCCCTGTGCGCCTTCTCGATGTCAGCCCGAGCTGTGACATAATATCAAAGAATTAGGTCGAAATCATCTCATCTCCCGAGTCGAACTGGCATTGCATTCTTCAGTTTGCCTGTCCTGGCTTTATAACCATGTCTTCATCACAATGGACTACCCAATCATCAAGAGCTTCGATGATGTACACGCCAAATCATGGAAATATTACACGGCAGTGAACAAAATTTTCATTCTGTACAATCACGGATAGCAAAAATGAACATCAATCAAGTCATTTGTTGTTCTATTATACCGTATTTCCACGTATGCCATAAAGTGAGATATCCCAGCTTACAGCAGTAGAACTGAGTGCCAGCAAAGGCAGAAAGTAAGAGTAGCCAAGCTGCCCTGCTCCAGCGCCTACAGAATTGTTTCTCGGAAATATGTACATGTTTCTTTAATCTTGAAGATCACTATAGATGCCGTCCGATTGTGCCCGACTGTTCCTCTGTTTTCACAAGGTTTATCTTCAACCGCCCATCAATAGTAAAAAGTCTTGTCCTCGTAATCGGGACCATCCTTGCAGAGGATCGAGCGGACCTCCATGATGCATCGTGGTGGCTCAAGATCTTTCTCCTGGAGAGCATTCCCAAGAAGCTGCTGCATCTGAGAGGCGAAAGTATCATCAAGAATCTGCAATATAATTTGCAAGAGATCATCAATCACACCATGATCTAAATGCTCTGAAATCATGACAGGGCCATAAATTAGATCCTGATGAACCTCCAATTGAATATAATGGGATAAATCAAAAGATTATTTGTCAGTGACTTAGTAATTTTGTCCAAGCTGCAGTGTGCGAGAACTTACATTATCGATCCATAGATCAAAAGTAAAAAAAAAAAAAAAAAAAAAAGAGGAAGAAGAAAGAATGAAACAAAAGTAGAACCTACCAATACAGCGATCCGCGAACCTTTGTACCATGATCTATTCTCTTTCCGGTTCTCAAGGAAACTCAGAATGTCCTGTGTCAGAACACCAAACTTGCATAACGAACCAGCCGCAACTCTACAACAGTAAACTTTCAAACATGAAAGATACAGGGGTACTGACCTGTCCCATCCTGTCCCAGTAACCACGACAGAGTGACACAAAGACATGAGTCTCAAAGACATTGTGAATGTGACTCATGGTGCTTGTCAGATTCCCCACCAGTGGCTGCATCCTGCCCTTTACATCTGCCTCTACCACAATACCTTTTGAATCTTGAAGAACCTTCTTCAGTCTTGTGGAGGGCTGCAACCTCGTCTACAATAGTAGATTGAAGATACAAACCAGCAGTTAGACCTCTAATAAACATAACAAATTTTATCCATCCTGTTGTTTTCTACTAACATGTGCGTGCTTCTGGAAAGGGGCTGAAGCCTACACATTTAGAACTCTCAGAAAGTGCTTACACAATCAAAGCCTAAACTTTTTTTGTTCATGACTTGCTATCTGAAGAAGCTATCAAAAATCAGACAGGACACGGAACCAAATGAGGTGAAGGTTCACAAATTGACAAGTTTAAACATATGATCAACAGGTGTAACCAACAGATACACGAGTCCTAACAGCTTGTGCATTTTTTATTGGGAAAAAATGGCTACAGACCATATGAACAAAGACATGGAAGAGAACCTGCTGATTCATGAAAGTTCCATAGGTCGGTCAACCATCCACACAGTTCACTTCCTTACAAATTATCAGCAACCAAGAACTGGACTAAAACATGGATAGTCCTGGTTGAACCGTGTGGTTAGGTCTTGATTAACTATGATCTCAGGCCACATTCCTGGGCTTCTTTTGAAATCACTTATAAAGTTCAACGATATAGTTAGAGGATACTAGATGTGACAATACAAAAGTAAATCAAAAAATAATATAAACTGACATTTTCTGCGAGTTTCTCCACCACAGCTTGCAGATAAGTCCTGAACTTGCTTCTCAGCATGAAGTTGACTTCACTAAGGCACTCTCCAGGAGCTGTGGTCGCAGATGTGGGCATGCAGGAACCCCATGTCTTGAACTGAGCTTCTATCTTTGGACACAAGACATCTAGCATCCTCTTCATCGAGTTCAGCAGAATGCCCAACTGAGAAAAAGGAAAAAAGGAAAAAGGAAAATTTTGTCTAAGTCCATACAACCTCAACACAGGAAACCAGGATCAGTTGGGGATAAATTTTGGTTTACCTCATCGGGAATAGTATATGGGCTTGTTGATCGTGTTGCAAGTTTCTGAACATATTTGAGGCCAAATTTTTTAGGCGTTAAGTAGTCCTTCAGAGGCAATAGAACATCTGCATATTGCTTGTCCAGGGCCTCAACCACTGCCTTCTCAACATCAGCTACAGCCTTTTCTTTTCAAAAAATATGACCATAATTTGATTACAATCATGAGCAATTCAATGATTTCCTTTTCTGAAGCACAGAGTTTCATTTCCTAATTTTTTTTAAATCACTAAAAAAATCAAACAGTGAATATATATCATACTGTTTGTACTTACATTCTCAAGTGCTAACATATATTCAGGCCACCGACAAATAATCACTTCATAGTCATTCAAAGTTTCTCTAAGGTGATCATACATATCATCAATGAATGGGGTCGTCGAATGCTGAGTCTTTACTCCTGACCATTTAACCTGCAACATCCAAATTCAAGAATACTAAATGAAAAACGAGAAATTGTGAATTAAAAAAAATGATATTTAAGGTACGTCAGATAATTTTTAAACAAGTAAAAATATCTGAATTTTATCTCTGCGCCACAATTGTATCCAATATATAGTAAAGTGGATTGCCCTTCGAGAGTGATAAGTTTATAATGTTTACCATGTTCAGGAAAACAACATCTACATAACGCATGCTTGAGGAGATTAGGGGATTGTAGGGAGCAAATACAACTTCCTCGGTAGATTGTTTGTCCATGACTTCTTGATAAATTAAAGATGAAAAAGACACTAAATTCTGCTGAATGTGTACCTTATCCAATTTACAAGTCTCGAGCAAGGAAAGACGTTTGTCTTGGATCCACCGCAAAATATACAAGTGGAACAACTCCTTAGCATCAACTCCACCTTTCACAGGGCTGATGAAGTACAAGCAGCTCCAATTCAGGCATAGAACTAAAACAATATGAACATTACCTAACTTTACCACTAAGTAGATGGAAAAATCACCTAATTTTCCAGCTGCTAAGATCCCTCTGAAAGTCAGTGGTCGCTATTACAAGCTCTGCTACAGGAGGTGAAGGCCCTGCTGGGGGACATGACATAAGGAAGGCACGCAACCTGTTGCAGAGCTCCGTGCTGTATATAGATGCAGACAAGTTTGGAAGGTCTACAAAGCTGAAAGATGAAAAAAAAAAAGGACAACAAAGTAAGCCTCTGTTGATATTTTCCATCATTTGATCACTTGCACATTACAGCCACCAATTATGAAAGTAAAGATGGAGTACGAAACGTAACCAAGTGACCCATCTACAAGAGGCATGAGATATAAAAACTCCACCCAACTAGAGGAGTGCCAGAGAAGTATACACTCTCTCTTAACATAAGCTAGACATTTTAGAGCTGAATTGCATTATTCGCTGGGTAAATTATTTGTTTGGCTATATCTGAACTCCTCTCTCTCTGACACACACAGAGACATGGTAAAAGCAAATTGCTTTATCAACTGTAAGAGGTGATTTTTTTAAAACTAAAAATAGGTTGTATGCGGGGTTCACACCCTGGATGAAGCCATCAAAACCATAAACTTCTGGTTAATGTGCAATCCCATTAGGAAGACTACTATTGTTTTACTGAGCATAAAAAGGTGACATTGAAGTAAATAACTTTTCTAAAAGCATGCCTGGGAAGTATATGCTGATTGTGGATCTCGATGTCAGTGTAAATCTCATTCTTGATGTTCATGCAAAGAGAAGTGATCTTCTGATAAGCAGTAGAGACAGCATCAGCATCCAACAGAGTGCCTTCTTCATTGTTTGCAATGTATTCATCAGTCTCCGTCAAGAGTCTCTTTGATCTTTTCTTTGCAGCCACCTGAAAATTTATTCAAGCTAGTCATGCAACTCATCAAAGAAAATAAGCATACTGACAATAAGGAAAACAAAAATTTCCTCAACCTGGAAGTGGTGACACAAGTTTGTTTGCACCTCCGGAGAAAGTACATCATGAAGAAGAGTGAATAGTGTGACAGCAGCACCAAGAGCAGGCGCAGCAATCCCAGTTGCTGGCCGAAAAACACCCATAATACCCGATAAAGATGTTTCATTGAGTGATTTGTAGTTCTCGAAGGCCAATGCAAGGATTTGTTCAATCTGATCTTTGGTTTCTCCCAGGATCCGATTCTAGGGAGCAGAAATAAGATGAGAATGAACATGACGTTAGAAGTCAGACAAGCAGAACAGAGAACAAAAAATGGTGGAAAGCCAATAAATACATCATCTATCATATTTGCACTTCCTCCTCCCCAGCAACTGTCTTACTAAAATTTTGAACAATGAAGAAACTGTCACAAAGAATACAATGTACTTGAAAAAATTTTAAATACCAATGATCCAAAAATCAATAATAAAAATAATATGTCAAGGATTTAACACCAAGAGAGATATGTTAAGATAGATTTCGTGAGGATTAGTCAAGTATAAAAGAGCTCAATCCATAAGTTGGTCTCTCTGACTTAAATGATTCGATCAATCTACACATATCTCCTCCCATTCCCCCTCATTCTTCACATATATATTTTCACTATTTTACAAGCATTTTTTCCAGATGTTGATATTTTTCATTTTTACAGCTCAAACCTTCCATAGTTTGATATTAGTGCAACATAGAGAATTTAAAAATTAAAAAGGCACTATCACTTGAATAAAAAGCAACATTAATTTTCCCTTAATGAGCCTGCAAATGGAATAAAAAGACGGACCTCTTGATGGCTCAATACCCCCTTCTTGCTACCATTCAAAAGCACAGGGGCCAGCAAGTCATGTGCCAATACAAGACAGTCGGCTGTGGGGGTTGCCACATCCATTATGTATGAAAGATACCTGTCACGTATTAATTTGAGGGAAAAAGTATCTTAGTTTTTCTCAGAGGGTTCTATTAATGGTCTCCAGGGACTGTTCCAAAAATCAAAGTCATCATAATAAATAGTTACATCAATTCAAGGATAACACTCTAATCCAACAGAAACAACCTTCTTTCCACTCTCATGAGGTCATCCTTACCACCTTTAGCCACCAACTATCAACCACCGGCACCAGTTATCATTGCTAGGTTTAATGAGAAACACATTTAACCATAGTAAATTCAAAAGAGAACACTAAAAAAAAATTTCTTGGTAACATCTTCCAAAAAATGTAATCTCTCGTAGCCTAGAATTCTATGGAAATAATGAAAAAGGATACACACAGGACAAGGGCTAATACCTCTCCATTTTTGGTGCATGTGGAAGGAAAGGAATAGAGGGGCATTTGGAGTGGAATTACAAGATCTTATGTGTATGGAGAGATGGGGGAGAGAAGTATATTTTTAGTATAGGCAAATGGATAATGGTGGGACTCACAGATTCGTGGACATGATTGAATTTATGTCATGTTGATGAATGTTTGTATAGTACCAACCTTGCATATGATGTTTTGGCACCTACCTGGTGCATTGTTATGAAATTCTTTATTTACCGCTCAAAAAAGGAAAAAGGATGCACACAGCATCCCAAGCTTATTGTTTTTCAATTACCTCAGGTTTGTATAAACATTGGAAACTCCATAGTAAGAAGCAAATTCTGCTAATAGCCATTTCCAAGGTCCATGAAGCAACAAGTTTCTCTGTTGAAAATGCTGCATCTTCATTGCAACTTCTAGAACCAGATCATATGCAACTGTTTCTGCAACAATGCCGTGCTGGCATGAAGGTGAAAAAAGAACTCGTTTTATTGGAAAATGATGGGAGTAATTCTTGTATTAATCAGGATATCCATCAACAGCATAAGTTCTTGAATCTCAAACAGTGCGAAAGAGGAAAATAGTCATCAACTTGGAACTCAATCTACACCCCCTTGGGTAGAATTCTTATGTCTCTCCAAATATGCAGAAGTCTAACTTTTCATCAAGTGAAGGCACATTACTAGTGTCTCTCTCTGTATTAGGCACAAATGAATCAAAACTAAAGGCCTGCCAATCAATACAGAATTCTGTCGTCCACTCAGACTATATTATGAGTATTCAAGTGACATCAAAAGAAGGCAGCTCATTTAGTGTCAGAAAGAAAATTATGCAACTATAAGATCTTATTTGTGCTAAGACTCACAGCAACTCCAGGAAAGTATCATGCACCTCAATAGTCTAGTAGTAAAAGCAGAGAACCTCACCTTTTGGCGACTATTATCGTCAGAACTTGTTGAATAATTAAAATAAACCTGCAGCTTTCCCACTAGTTCATGCTCAGGCTCCCGGAAAATTGGCCACCAGCGTAGCTTATCGGCCTGAATCCAGCTTTTTACATGAGCCATCTTTCTATGTAAATGTTAATACTTCGTTAAACTTCCTATTCTGCTAAATAAAGAAGATTTTATACATCCTTGATTGGTACATTCAGTTAGGATATACTATTTACCTGGTCGTCAGCAACCGTAGCCACCTGGACAAGGACGCGACCAAAATGCTTCCCTTTTGAGTCCTGGACTTCGATAATTAGATTGTCCCCAGCACCATCTGGAAAGCTGTAGAGCTTTATATATATATTCCGGAGTCCCAGCAAATCATGATAAAGTTATAAATGGGTAAAGGGTAAGTTTCTTACAAGATATGGGATTCACCAGATCCAGGTTGCATGCGTACAGCATCTTCTTCAGCTGAACTTTTCAGTCTCAATAAGCAAGAATATGTTTCTGAAATAAATGTTTAAAAAAGATTTTAAAAGGACAATTCACAATTATATCTGACAAATGTAGAAGAAATTAAGCAAATTTGAATACTCATAAGCAGTTCTATAAGTTTGGAGTAAACAACATAGAAAGACCTGATGCTTTTGCATGGCTTTGCATTTTTAATGATCATAGGAAATGGGCCAGCCACAAACTATGTTGACATTTTCTCAAAATTATCCACGGAATTGGGATCAATTACAAATAACCAAAGCAGTACAACACTTTCTTACCTTGCATAACCTCATACGAGGAGAAGCTGCCGCGTAAACTCATGACACCTGTTTTGAGCAATGTAGGCACTTGTTTCAGATAATGAGTGCTAGCATGTACATACACCATGCTCTGACGAGAGAGGGAACCACGGGCAGGAAGTCGAGGGACCAGACGAATTTTTTGAAGTGCTTGCCATCTAGAAGATAGTGTTGACTGCAAGTTGTAAAACTGATAACGAATAGTCTCCATTTTGATGGATGGTGGCCTTAGAGAAGGAGAAGGAAGGGCCAATATATTACATCCCCTAGGTGAGTCCATAACTGTTCTCACTTTACGTACTGCAATAGTCAGAAAGATAAAGATAAGGCAAGAACAAACAAGGGAATGAAAACTAACATATTAGTTAGTATCCAACTAAAATTAATAGATCTAGACCATGATTTCACATTTACCTTGCACCTTCATCTTCCCCATAACCTTTTTAGGTTTTATGACAGCTCCCTCATTGCTAGGCTCTGAAGATTGCTTTTCCAATAATTCCTCCTCTGACTGCAAAAGCACTTGCTGCAACCTGTGAGAAAAAATGTGCACAATTAACGCCTGCTTCAACAAAATAGTGACATACATCAGCTGGTAAAAAATAAAGAAAATTTCTAACAGCAATGATGCCAAGTGAAATCTATGAAAGCATTCCAAACTCTTTTCCCTTTGCAATTACAATATATAATGCCATATGTTACATATAGACAGGGGTGCAATAGGGTGAGGTTGCATGTTTGTGTGTTTGTAAGATCTTCTTCTTCAGTTGCCTTAAACTTTTTCTACTTGCCCATTTTACTCAAGTTATCGAGAAGGCAATTTTCACTATAACCTTCAAATGAACTGGAGGAGATTAAAATTTATCCATCAATTCAAGGCCTCCCAATTACACAAAGAACAGAATCACCATTTGTTGTTCCATTACACAACAAACAAGGAGACACTATTGTACTCACCCAAATGCATCCCGCAGCAGGGAACATTCATTCTCCAAAAACATGGGGGCTTCTGTGCACCCCCTTGCCCATGCATTGAGACAGAGCCGCACACAGGCATCATATGCAATCACAGCATGCCATGGACCGAGAGAACTGATTTGAACAATAGTATGGATAAGTTGTTTGATTTGAACAATTGGGAACAGAAAGCTGAATTATCATCAGAAACATCCAAAAAGATACAGTCATAAGAAGATACCTCGCATGGAAGGCAGGGATGCGAGGTGGCTGTAAACTTGAAGGAATAGCATCCTCTGGACCAGATGCATTTCTGTCATCCGGAGTAACTGCTATATAAATATATTTTTTGGGGGGAAATTTTGAAGTATACTGTCTCTGAAAGAGGCTAAATGGGTAAACAATTTGTTTAAAATGTCACCAAACATAAGTTCAACAGCAATACCAACCTGCTGGAGTGCCCCTTTGTTCTATGCTTGACATCATACTCAGGCTTAATCCGAGATTCTGATTTTGAAGTATTCCAGGAGTAAGATAAATGAGGCCCTTTCATATGTGACTCATCATTTGTCACCATTTTCTCTTTGCCTCCTTTAGATTCTTGAGTGGAACTATGCAATGGAGGTGCACTGGCAACATCTTCATTGAACTGCAATAAAAAAAAAACCAAAAGAAAAAGCATCTTTTACTAAGTTAAATAACAATTAGATAAGAAAATTTCAACCTTTCAAGGCATTCAGAATTCAACATCAGCTTTTGTTTCATATATACATCATATACATAACACAACCCACATCCACCACCCCACCACCCCCAAAAAATAAAAAGGGAAAAAAGGACCCACCAACAAGGTACGTCTTGCACCTATGGGCCACCATAACTGTCCAAGAATGCACTTAAAATTGGAAGGAGAAAGAAGTGGTGGTATATAGAATCGGTGAACTTAAGCTTATAATAGGATACTAAATTCAAATGTAGCAGAAGCTTATAGAGATAGAGAGAGCTGCATGTGGATGTGTGCTACCCAAGATGTTAGAAAGAGGTGGAGCATAGAGGAAATCAGTCATTTCTTAATAAAGAATCAGATTGGCTACACTACCGGACCAATGGTAAATTATAAGAGTAGCATGATCATCCTTAACATATATATGATTACGCTACTGTGGAAAGCTTGCAAAAGAACGTCCAAACAACTCCTTATAGCGATAAGTCGCTCCTTTAGGAACTCTGACTAAATCAGTAGGAGCTACTGTCTGCTCCAAGAGTGAAAACAGAGCGATCTTGTTGCATCATCCTGATATTGTTTTCTGTTTCACTTTCAAAGTGACATGCCAACGGATTCATATCTGATCATGTATGGTACATAAAATATTTCTTTTTAATGGTTTCCAAAAATCCAATTAATTGATGCATCCAGAGGGTGCAAAAGGATAAATAAAATATATTTTTTTAAAAATTACCCAGTACTACATTTGAATCTGATTGATATATTTTTTTTATTTGAGTAATCTAATTGATAAATATATTGCACCCAAAAAAGGCATAAAGTCTGGACCATCCAAAAGTGGAGCTTCCATTTGTAGTAGTTGCAAACTTGAAATTTCTACCTCTATGCATTTTATCCAACTTTTCACTCTATCCAGAACATCTAGAATAAAAACCTGTAAACAAGGTTGTAAAAATCATCTAATTGATAGCCTCCAAAACACTACAGAGTCCAGAGGAAGTTCAAAAATTATGAAGCAGACAACACATCTTGCATCAATTTTATGTGCTATTGACCTATATCTGCTCAATGTACAGAAAAAACAACAAATTAATTTAGACTTTACAAGCAGCTCCACGTCACATCTCTCAAGCATTGACATCGTCTAAGTATTGGAACAACCACAGCATCAAAGAATAGCTCTGAGCAGGTTCTCTGGATTTAATCACCAGCTTAAGGAATTTGCATTATTTGCTAGTAAGACCCTACGCAAGCAATCTTCTTTTGACAAAGTATATAAAGAAAACCAACCTTCTGAGCAGCAGTTTCTGCCTTGATTCCTTTGAAGGCATTCTCTCTTGCTCGCAGTACACTCCCATTGTTATTGATTCCACGGGCTTGCATTGTGGAGAATCCTGAACTACTCGCTGAATCAGAATCATACTCTTTCTCAGCATTGGACCCCATCGAATATGAGTACCTCCCACCTCCACTTGCCCCATATTGCCTTGCTGCTACATTCGCTTGTCTACCCGCAAAGGCTTCCCTTGAAGAACTGACATCTGAGTAACTGTAGTCACTAGCATATTTCTCCCGTCCATATCTGTAAGAAGAACCACTGGGAATCCTTTCGTCCTGTGGGGACGATTCAAGCGAGTATGTAGCCGCATAAGTGCCTTCTTCTCCAGAAGAGGAACCAGTATCTATATCATTGTCTGATCCCAATTCTCTGTTGATGGACCCACCAGGAATTGTTTGGGAGACTGGGATGGCACTGGGAGGCAAATGCCCAGCATGGAATTTTGATGCTGGGGGTAGCCCAAATCCATGGCCACCACTATTCCTGACACCAGCAACGGAATTCATTCTTGAACTATGATTTGAACTTGGCACAACACCTTCCTTCTGATGAGTGATGGGGACAAAATCAGAATACTATTATCAGTGGGAGATCAGGAAAATACCCAAATGTACAGTTCAGACTCTGAAATCGTAAACCACAATCCAACTATACAAATGAATCAGGCAAACGAGCTTCATCTTACCGTGAAAGATTCTGTCGGAAGAGATAGAACATTATTCATATGATTTTAACGCTACCATTCAATTAGTTCGAAGTGAAGCAAAAACATAGACTATCCAGTCACATCCAGTAAAAACCAAAGGAAAATCTAGATCTAATTAATCTGATAGTAAAGACAAAAGTCACCGTTTTTTGTGCAAGCAGATCTTCCAAATGCAGAAGCAGACAGTCTTTCAGTTTTATAATCCACAAAAATTTCCACAGACAATCTAAGGCTCTACATCTCAAATGCAAGCAGAGTGACAAGCACTGGCATGAAAATCGAGTCAGACAGATGTAAACCCCGACAAAGCAACCCAATCTAGTAGAGGAAACCCAGAATCATCCGCGTCACCCAGTCGGCACTCAGAAGTAAAATCTACCAAATAAGATAGTGAAAAATGAAGAATGCAAAATCAAGATAAATCAGCCAATCCAACCTGCTTGACCCATCTGAGGGCACTGTTGTCAAGACCCTCCGTGAACATTTGCTCTTCAACGGCGGTCTGGCTCCTCGCCTAAGGCCGAAAGGGAGGTCAAAATCGCTCACTTTATGGGTCCTGTAAGGTCAGTAGCTGCCACGGAACCTTCAACGAGAAAAATGCCACTGGACAACGACCCAGAGAGAGAGAGAGAGAGAGAGAGACCAAGTACGAGATTTTACAAAGCAAAGCTTGGTGAGGAAGGAAAACTTTCTCAGTCTCTCTGATCAATGGAGGACACAGGGACCCACCAAAACGCTTCATCAAATTCTTACTCGCAATCTCCCCCCCCCCCCCCCCCCCCCCNTTTTGTATGCTCCTTTTTTATTATATAATAATTCCCTTTATTTTTTTTACATCATATATATATATATATATACTCATCATTAATAAGAACTTAATAATCTATTAAATAATATATTATTTAACTTTAAATTTGTTAATTAAATATCAAATATTGACTATCAAAAAATTTAAAGCATAAATCTAACTTACTATACATTGTCAATTTATTGACGGATTATAATAAATGCATTATAATGTGCACTATTCTTCATCCACATTCTCTTATTTTAAAAGAAAGAGAATGGC
>CXYZ01003775.1:156987-204246 GCA_900006705.1 Sonneratia caseolaris | reverse complement strand
AAAATAAGTGCATTATAATATATTTTTATTTTTTAAAAATTTTAAGTGAGCATGTTTTCTTACGGGTTCAATTAGGTTCACCGGTCAGATGGGAAACCGGTCGATTCAATCGAAGTTTTTTCTCTTTGAATGTGCAATTGAATTTTTTGTAGGAACCGGATTGGGTGAGTAGCCGATTCGCGATTGAACTGGTTGAACCGACTGACACAGTCCGGTTTTTAAAACTATGATTCCAACTCCCAAAAAAAAAAAGAAATTCCAGTGACAGGAAATTCAAGTTTTATCCCTAAGTTTCTTGAATAAGAGATATGAGCCTTGAGATGCTTCTAGTTAGGAATGGATTTAAGTTGCGAGAGGTGATCACCTCCTTTGAATTCAAGAAAATTTATGAAGTTTTACATATATTTTATATAAATATTTAATTTTACCGATAAATTTGATAATATACTCTTATATTAAATATTACTCTCCTTGGACAAAAATTCCAGATTCATCCCTGGCCCTAGTTAATTCGTAATTATGTTTTCCTTATAGATTCTCTTGCTCTAGAGCATCCGTAGCCAATGAACTCTCTTTGGGCCGATTCGGTTTACTGATGAACAATTCTCAGTTGAGAATTTTTTTCGTCAATACTGCAGCGGTTGTTATTTCTCGAACGCAACTGTATGCAAGTTCCTTGGTCAAGAGTCGGGCCTTCGCTTCGGTCAAGGGACCGTGCTACTACCGATCGGAAGGGAGTGGCTGATAGGGGGGGTGGTCTGGGATGGGACGATCAGCATCAGTAGGAAGCTGATAAAGTACATTATCGATGCTACCTAAAAGAGGGCTTCACTAAGACACTCCTCAAAAAGCGGTCCAATTAATTCATTTCGCAGCAGATTGTGAGTTGGCCATGTGTGTACCACCCACACTCTTCCACATTTCATTAGCTTTCCTTAATAAAAAGAAAAAGAAAATAAACCTCTCATATATTTTAGATATCTTATCTAGTTATATAAGTAAATTCAAGTGTAAAAATATATGCATATGAGTGATTTATGGGTATAAGTAGTATAGCATTCGAATCCACAATCTCATAGATATTTGCTATCTTATCTATTAAAATTAATTCTTTGCAGTCATATGCCAATTGGGAAAAATGAATTCAAATTTAATAAAGGGGAAGTGATCCGATGGAAGTCAACTATGGATCACGGCCATTCATATGAAATAAAGGGTAAAAGGCTTTGTGGATGAAGAATGTGTAGGTAATATGATTCCATTCCATGCGATAAATTATGAGATTGTAACAATGCTGGATACCTCAATTTATCGATTTAAATTTTTAGATAGAAATAAGCTCGAGTTCTTATGGATCTATAACGAATTAAACATATTATTAGAATCAATGGGCTCGTATCTCGCTCAGCTCGAGTCTTGAAGCCCAACTTATCACTGGTTGATACAAGTCCAAGTACCGAAAAAATTTGTTCTTCCCCCATCCAAAATAGGAAGAAAAATATCATACTCGTAAACAATTGTTGAATGAGGGTATTTAATGGCGCATGTGGGTGTTTAATATACGTATGTGTGATACCATTTAGGAGGCGAAATCAATATATAACTTAGCAAAATATATACATATTCAAATAAAATTTACACAATATTTTATACATTTTTCCGAGTTCAAGGGGGGAGCAATCGCCTGTTATCTCCCCCTAAATCCATCCCCTCTGTACTCGAGAAAATGTAGAATAATTATACGAATTCTACTAATTTCATTTATTTTTATTAGACCATCTTATCTCGACCATGTAACACTTTTTTTTTACTCTTATTTTAAATTTCTTCGCACTCAAACTTAATTTCTAGATCCGTCGTCCTCGTCGTACCTAAATATATGTTTTGCTAAGTGCTCATGAGGACTCGGATCACTAGGACTGAACTGCACGTGCGAGTGAAGGAACATGTTCATTTATTAACTAACTAATGAGGGTTTAACCATTTTTTTTCAATTAAAAATGAAAATCTGGCCTCGCTGTCGGGTGACTTTTAGCCCATAAATTAAAAATACAGAGAGAGACATGGGGTGTGGGGGATGGGGAAGAAGAGAGGAAGGCTCTGTTCACTCAGCTCGATCCATCCATCATGTATTCGTTTTTTGTTTTTTTTGTTTTTTTAATTTCTCTATATTATTATTTTCTTTTATTTATTTATTTATCATTTATGAAAGTACATATCCTTATCTGAAGTATTGGTAGATTTCTCAAAATATTCTCTGCACATTTTCTCATAATCCATCTACACGAATAATTTTAAATAGGGAACAAAAATCTTCGTCGATCGTACCTCAAAAATTCATCAATGCATTTGCTGAGAAAATACCATCCAAATTCTGCTAACTAACATGCTATAATATCACCTGCGTTCAAGATTTAAGCTCACATCATGGCCATTTGAATTCGGAAAAAAATCCGTAAAGTGCTAAATAGAATTTATTCAATTTTTATCTATCTCTTGTCAAATGGTCTTATTCCTCGCACGGACACGTACTTCTTAGACCGAATTTGTCCTCTTGAATAAATTTCTTAGATCCATCCCGATCTCATATTCATGCTACAGATAATAATGGACGTTAACATGGAGTTTTTTTTGTCAAAATGAATTGAGTAAGGTCTTAGGTTGAAAGGTTTAATCCTTTGGTAGGCCGACCAAATTTAAATCAAAAGATTAGTTTAAAACATGAAGATGGATCTCAATCGTTACAATGGATTGGAATCTTGGGATTTGATGATATATTATTCAAATGGGCTTGGTCGGAAGTTGGATCTGTCGCGTCGCGTGTCGCAATATGCATATGCCATATATATGTATATGTATATTTTTATCAAGCTGTATATATATATATATATATATATATTATGCTGAAGTCACGGGATTGATCTATGGATGGGATCTAAGTATCTAACGGCCTATTTTCGTTTCCGTTTTTAAAAAGATTATTTCCCTTAAAAAAAGAAAAATCTGTGCACAAATTGGATTAATTTATTGAGCGTAGGGAGCCTATAAATTGTATATACTCATCACGTGAGACCCTCAAGGACTCCTTGCAATTATTTGTTTAATGCTTCATCTTTTTTTTTAATAATCAATGAGCAATAATATGTTCATTCAAAAGCAACGTGGGAGCTCTCAACCGCCTCCAAAACCTGCAATTTGAAAGTTTTAGATCCGTTCCCCCATTGGGATATATGTTATGAGCGTATGAGTTCTCTTCTCATGTGATCCACCTACACGATCAAGATTCAAAAAGCGCAGAGACATCGAAAAAGACTGTAAATTCAAGCAATCTCAGGATGGTTTACGGCGACTATTGATAAAATCTATAGCCGGGGAAGAATCAGAGTGTTGACTTAATGCTCGTCCATTCACCGGAGCGAGCTGCTTGCGTGGCAGTGACCAAGGCTTGGAGCTCGGCTTGTAAGGGGGAGTGAGTGTGGCACCTCTGATGCGAAGATAGGATTCTTTTGCCCTCCATATTCGCTGTCCTTGCAATACAACCCTTTGATGCCAACCGAGCCGCATCTGAAAAGTTGCGAGTAGCTCGATCTTGAGTAAGTGCAGAAGAGAAAGCACTCAGTCCCCCTGTCGTAAGAACTCATAGAAGCACCCCAACCCCCACCTTTCCTTCACTTAAATACACACACACACACAAAAGTATGGAAATCCCCTACCTAGGTTAAAATTGGATTGGCTAATTGCACTCTCGATCACGTGTATGCTCAATGCGATTCTCTCAGATTTATCAAATTCCTTTTTTTTTTTTGTTGTCAACGGACTGATATGAAAATTTCAATTATTGGCTGATAGAAAAGGGAAGGGAAAATGAGTTTCCTCGGACAAAAAGGCCATATGATTTCCCAGAAGGTTGGTTACTCTCCTCAACTGTTCTCTCAGTTTGGGGACCCTTAGAAGTGGAATTAGAAGGAAAACTTCACCTGATATTGGTTTGGTTGTTCTTTCTCTCGCATAAAAATCTCATGTTAAAACATTGCAAATAAAAAATAAAATCATGATTCATAAAGTCCGGCCTTAATCGAGTATAAATTAGTCAAGAACGGTTAAATTTTGGAATATTATATATATATATATATATAGTGAGAACTAAAACAAATCCAAATCCAAAGTTGAATTTTGTTTGAATTTATGAAAATTGATTTTGATATTGGCACATCGGATTCAAGGCTAAGTTGGCCTTTTCCTTTTTTCTTTTTGGTCAGAAAGGTAATTCATTGAACTTGCTAGTTCCAAGAGGACATTTTGAGCCTAGGCTGAGAGAGGTGAGTGCGATAAGGACCGAGCTGGTCCGGACGCCCTATATATATATATATATATATATATATATATATTATACTTGAACCCTACCATACGTAAGTTCAGTTCCGAAAATTTGTAATCGAAATCTGCTCTGTCGGTATCGAGAAATCAAGCCGTAGCGGAAGCCTGTCATGTACCACAAATCCAAATACCCTTTATTTTTTAATGAAAATTTTGTAACCGTGACCTACGCTCTTGTTGGTATCAAGAAATCAGACCCTATCCGAAACCCACCACCATATGCCACGGATTCTAGGTACCCTTTTGGAGCATGTACATTTTTTAACGAAATTTTATTGCTCCATTTGTGCTACTAATAATTGATTGTCCGCAAAACAACATCTCAAATATCCATAGGCAAAGGTCAAGCAGAAAAACATATCCGTAATGTGAAAATATACCAATACAACGACAACTAACAATAGTCGTGATACGAAAGATTATGGATTGGATGTGAAACATTCGAGCATAAAAGCAATATCTTGAAGGAGAATGGTGTGCATACTCAACTTCATATCAATTCATGATGATATTTGCGATGACACCACTTAGATTTACTGAAAGAAAATCCTAGTAGAACGGTAAGGGAAAAAAATGACACAGCTCACGGGATTGATTGGATGCGAATCGGATCAACTTGACATAGTTTATTAATTAATTAAATCACATCAATTTTAAGTTAAGGGGGAATATTTAAATGGAATAAATAATAGGAATAAATTTTGTAGTAAAACAAATGTAATATCTACTTATATTGTGGTAACGGAAAATCGAAACTAAGATTTCTTGTGAGAAGGCGCTTATAAAATAATATAAATGTCCGTGAGATCCTAAAGAATTAGAGAAAATTATATTTTGGACTGGTATTTTTATAGGGTTTGTCTATTACGTAGTAATTATGACTTTATATATATGTATGTATGCATATTAGTTATCATTAACTGAAAAATAATTATAATCATGAGACCTAAAATACCAATTTAGTCTAATTTAGAAGAAAATTACCTTTTCACACATGGTGGTAAAAAAATAAATCTAACTATTAAATATATATTAACACTATCTTTCCAAGTATAGAAGATCTAAAATAGCGAAAATTTTAAATTTTAATAATAAAGAACTAGAAACCCCGAAGATCCAACTCTAAAGGATCTTGAAATTTAAAAACTATGAAAATCCTAAATTCTGAAAAAATAATTAAATCCTAAAAAAATTGATAAACTTAAAGTCATCCACGAAAATATAAAAACCAATTATTTCAACCTTTATAATCGAAGATTTGAAATGCATAAATTTCTTCTCTACTAATTTTTATGTTTGATAAGAAAGAATTATTCAAATGTAACTTATTTCCAAAATTATTCCAAAGAGCATATTAAACACTCAAAAGATCGCATTAAATGATCTATCTTTATGTATAAAAACAAATCATTGTTTATCCAGAGTTAAAAGTAAAGTATAGGAAAATTCATATGTATAGTAAAAATATTATTAAAAAATTCAATTATAAAGGCTCTTATCGCACATAGAAGGACGAGTTACACATAATATTGCATATACGATGGGAATCCATCGAGCTAGGAGTTCAATGCTCAAACCACGGCCGATTTAGGAAAATTTGGCCGTTTACGTTCGATGACAACAGTCGCACAACCCACTAGACCGTGATCGTGCAGCACGGGGCTGCAAATCGGGAACACATTCAGCTTGTAACGTGCCAAGGTCGAACCGCTATAGATTTAATGGGCCTTGCAAGAACACAAGCATGCTTCTCAGCAATATGCTAACTAATCACATGAACGAGATCTGATCCTTAATTTCTTGATGGCAGTCGGATAAGGAGGAAGGGAAGGGAAGGGAAAAAAAAAACACAATGATTTAGGGGACTGATGGGCTGTGAATCAGATCAATTTGACAAATTGGACGGTCAATTAAATCACATTAATTATAAATTTATATATAAATATACATTAAAACAAAAGTGAACGCGACATGACAAAAATAATTAAAATTTTTTTTGCGGGGTCTAAAATTATTGACAAGAAAACACACTTTGAATATTTATAAGCTGATCTATTAGTGAAGTTCTAATCTAATTAATGTACATGCATGATCATATATATATATATATAAATGTATATGCACATTAAATATTTCATTATTTGTTGAAATTAAATGAAGGGCAAGTTTAATGATAATGAAAATAAGATCAAAATAGGGATATCTTCTAATATTAATTAAATTTAGCAAATCATTACATTAGAAATAACTAGGAAAATCACCTGGCTATTTTCTATGACGGGATAACATATCAATATATGTTTATTTTTTTAATCTAATAATTGCAATCTTTTTAAGGATATGCCAGTACCACGACTCATCAGTCAATTGTTTGATGAAAGCGAAAACCTAAATCTTTTCAATGGTTAAAAATTCAGTCATCAGAGTAGTCTGTACCTTCCAGTCCCCTTTGCCGTTCTTGAATCCTTACGAATGGGTTCACGACTTAGTAGAGATGACAATGAAAATCATAATGAAGAGACGAGGAGCCTGGACGCCGATGCGAATGGGATCCGATATTTTTCGGTTGCAGATCGGTGGTAAGTGTCACCGTACCGACGCCCCCTTTTTAATTACCCGAGAGTTCTCAGAAGCCGTGAAGGTTCCAAGTTACCATTGCCTTTATGTATGTTCACCACGTCACTTCTTCTTTTCAATAAAAATGAAAAATGACATAAATAATAATATCAGAATTTGGCGAAAGTGCAAGAAGGGGGAGGGATCAAGATCTTGGAGTAGACTAGAAAAAAAAAGGGAGATCAAGTAGAATGGTCCACACTTGACCCGTAATAATGGGACCTCTTCCTCTTGTAATTACTTGGGCCACACGTGCTTAATCAAAAAAAATTGATAGATTTGATAGTGATATAATAGCATATATATATATATATATATATACATATATCGACTCATTATTTCCTCGGTCAATAATTCACCTGTCACTTATCGATTTCGTGATTGATCCAATACGGGATCAATCGGTCGATTCAATTCGAAAACCATCGCCCGGAGGCCTTAATCAACTTAATTGGGGTCCACGATTCATCTGTCAAGATTCCCAACTTGTTTTTGGGCCTTTCTTTTTCCCTTTTATTTTGACTATTGGATGTGCCTTCTTTTCTTTTCTTTTTTTTTCCAGTGTCAGTAGTCTCATTCGAGCAATGATTAATTGCACACGAGTCCATCCATCTACATACAACCTTCTGATGGAACTCGTGTGCCCACAGGAATTGAGTGTATGCTCACAGTTCGAAGCCCGAGTTCCGAAGCACAGCTGCTAGTGCCTGGTTACAACCGACAAGCCCGAACTCGGAAAAGGATAGGAGCCGCAAAAGCCTCACCTTAGGCTGTTGACGGAAAGTTACCAATGATCTTTCACCTTATGCTTTATGGTGAAAAGGGATGATTTATCCTGTACTCAAAACTGTTTTAGACACAGGAAGGAACCGGTCGTCGAAAGAAGGCCGAGAGGACGCGTCAGTTCTAGATTTTGCAGTACTCTGCCTTACCCTCACCCTCTGTCACTCCCGGGCTCGAACTCCTCCCGGCGTGCATACACCGAAGTGTACCGGCTTTACGTGTAGTAAAAGCAGCAAAAATGTGTATCGGAAGCAACTCATAACTAGGCAGATGGGTACCAATACCAGAAATTAGACTGGCCAGGTAAGAGTGGCATCATCATTCAGTGGGAAGAAGGGCAATAGGAAGCCAGCGATCAGGGAGGATAAACCCTAAAATTAAGTGGGTCACTCCAGTCACTGTCTTCGGTCAATGTCCCCTTGATTTCAGGATTTGGGGCTTAGATTGGATTGGAAAACCATAGTATAATTATCTTTCTTTTGATGATTATGTTGAATACAAGAAGAAAATTAATAAAGTGATAAGGACGCTCCATGACTGTGTTCTTAGAACACTTTCCACCACGGAAAAAGCTAGCGTCCCATCAGCCGCACGCACTCCATCATTGGAGTCAATTGTCTCCATTATCCATATTATTACTCATAGTATAGCTCACTGTTACTGCACTCAAATTTGATTCATGTGAGTTAATCAAAATCATTTCGTAGTAATTTCACTCAATTGGAATTTTGGTTTCAAATAATATAGAATAAAAAAAAAATTTATGGTCATAACAAATTTTAATTTTAAATAGATAGATCTAGTTCTAGATTAATTAATCAAACTCAATTCATTTAAGTGCAGGTTGAAAGAAGTAATCAAATTAAAAGATAGTGAGGCCGACAGTGAATTCCATGGAAAATGTGACCTTTGATATTGCAACTTAGACGGTGTTTTATCAACTCCACATACCGCATTATCCGCCTTTTCATCAGGGCATACCCCGGCTCCGACTCTTCCGTCTTTTTGTTCTTGTGAATGTGATCCAAAACGGACGTCCACATATGTCGATGGTGTCTAGTCGAGTCGAACCGCAGAGATCAAAAAGATATGCCAGCAAGAAAAGGTGAGAAACCACTGGATCACACCAAATTCGAAGAACCTGAGAATAGTGCACCAGGTCCGGGAGAAAGAAACTCGATTAACGGGTAAGAGTTGTTGCTTTTTATCCTTAATCAAATCTTATATCATTTTATCCCCCTCTTCTACTCAACTGTTGTATATTCATGTATCTATTTTATAACAAATATGGGTGTGTGTGTGTATATATATATGTATGTATAGATTAAAGAGGTAGAAAAAGTCGGAAGATTTTCATTGGATACACAGATAATCGGGTTAAGAGTGGAAGCATATATGTCGGATGTGAACAAATCAGAGACATAATTAAGACATTTTGGACGGATTTGGCAATTATTAGAGGCTCTAATATACATATGCGGCTCAACCGTCTTCTCAGCTCGATGTAGGGGCCCCAGAGTTTTGACTCTCGGGCTACTTCGCACCCTCCCCTGAGCGAATTCGTACCACTAAACTCAGATAAAACATATATTTGAGATGATTTGATATATATTTTTTAATGATTAATTATTTCAAATGAGTTAGAATTTTTTTTAATGTAAGTAATAAGTAAATTGATTCACTTAATATATTGAACGGTGAAGATATATTGGGGTTATGGGATACTCTTGGGATGAAGAAATGGAGCACAGTCCCTTTGATCGGATTGAAGTCATGATGTGTCCAATAACGATGTAATGTTCCAATGACAAGTGATGGCACTGTATGCTTGGGGTCATGCAAGTGTCACGGGCTTGCCTGTTCAACGCAGCGATCTCTCACCCGTGTGACCTTTGGAACTGGTCTTAATCAACATCCAGTTACGACAAGTGAAATAGAAAATTCCACCGTTCATATATATGGTCCAATTAACAATTCATAATCAATTGTATAGACTTATAAAGAAGAAGAGAATCTAATAACTCGTACAAATTTTTCTTATTGTCCGAGTGGTTCAATAATTGAATTGTAAAACATTTCATGTAGTATACTAGTTATCGAGTACTAAAACCAATGTAGTACAAGATAGTAAAGGTGATCGAGGCTCCTGGTAAATCATTCCAACTCGTGAGCGACGGGTGAGAGTGTCATCACGGGATGAACCACATACCCCGCATCGGGCTCTTTGACGAATGGCCAGGCTCGACGCATCCCATACATGATGTTCTCCGACAAAATCGATGAAATTGCCACTTATCACCTGAACCCATCATTTACAGAACCAACGTACCGGCTCTCCACGGATGTATATCTGCCACACTCCTCGGAACGGCGTGAGAATTCGTCTTTGGAGCTCCTCGGATCCCGACTCTGCTCAGTCTGATGTTCTGCATCTTTCTTCGGATCCCACTGGGCTTTTTTTTGGGGCAAATGGTGTAACTTCCATTGGGCTTTGGCCCCCTTAGAGATCAACATATAAAGTTGGAGCCGGGTGGATCTGCTTCAAATTCTCGTAGAGATCTTCCTTTTTCCCGAGTTTGGAATTGGAAGGAGTCATTTAGCTTAATGCTTCCAAGGACCTCCTAGTCATTGAGTCTAAGTATAGAGATCGAAAGGATCTTAATGATTGGGTCTTGCTTTTTTTGACCTTCCCATCTTCGGCTGAACATCATTTCATCCCGCTGTTACCAGACTAATCCGCAAAACAACAATTCAAAATTTTGATGTCTTTCAGGGAGCGTACGTCTGAAACTCGTTCTGATTAAGACTACCTCGGGATCCTTAATGATCCGTGTGTCAAATGGTCAAATGGATGTGCTTCCTCTCCATCTATAGCAAAAGAACATGAGGCAGCTGCCAAAGGCATCTCTCACTTCGTCAGCAACCAGAGGAGCTGTGGCTTCTATGCTCCCTTTGCTGAACTAATATATGGTGCTGTGTTGGAATTTACATATATTGCGAGTCAAAGCGGACGCGTCGATCAAAGGGAGTTGCAGTGCAATAATGGTACGTGAAGCACATAGTCGACTAGTCTCAGTAGTCTGTGGGTTCGATTATCTCAGGAGGCCGAAGGAGATGCTCATTTGAGGGCCTGCAGACATAATCAAGCTTCAGTGGTTTATCTATCATTCATGGGCCTCCATCCTTTCCCGTTTCCACTATCTCTGTGCATAAATTTAATGTGGAGAGAAACTGCAACTGTTACACAGTCTGAAGGCCCAATTCTTGTCCCAGTTACATGTACAAGGAATGGCAGAAGATAATGGTAATTTTTAGCTGCAAAAGTACGTAACTCCGTGTCCAAGTAATGTTACTTCGATGATTATTGTCAGAAAAAAGGGATTAAATTAACACTAAACCATTTGGCTCCATCAAGATTGTCTGCAACCTTCTGAGGTATGGACTAAATAGAACGAATTTTGCCAGCATTTCGTTTACTTTACTGTGTCTTTCCTTCGTTTTCTACACCAGATCAACCCTTCTTCCCATAAGCAAGCTCACCGACCTGTAAACTTCAAGCAGAAAAGGAAAATCATGTATCAAAATATTAATAACCAGTATTAGGAACGTAAGAAGCCCTATCTGGACTGTTTCTAACAGCCCTAAGGCTGGAAAAACAACTAAACCCAAACAGAGCATAACACTAACATTCAAAGAATCCTATAAACTAACCACTTCAATCTTTCATTGCCGGCACTGGTGCTGCAAGAACATGGATGACAGTACGATGGCACGAAACAGTCCTGAATATTCAAGAAGCAACCTGTGCGGAAATCTCTTTACGTGGACTACATCGGATATTTTCAGTTGAACTGCTTGCTGTTCAGTTTCTTCCCTTCTGTAATTCTGCTCTCTGGGAAGAACCATAAAAGCTTGGATGTTTGACTTCTCATAAGTTAAAAACACCATTACCAGCTACGCTAGAACATACCACCCCGGACAACAAAATTCAGTTTCTTGATGGTCCAATCTGCAAGAAACGCGGAAGATATCATCCCTGAAAATGCTCAGTACTAGGCAACAGGAAAGGTTGGAACAGGCTCAGCATATAAGTTTCATGGGTAGTACAGGGCATGCCCAAGGAGTTTATCCATTTTCTTCTTCATAAGAGAGGCCAAGCAAATAAAGAATGCCCCGTGCTATGTCTTCAGATGGTCCTTCATGTGGATTTGGTCTTAATGTGATATGCACACTCACTTAGAGAAAGCAATCATATGGTGGATATCCTACAAGGACCGGTTCCAGAACAGTGACCAAAGTTAATCTTTTTAGACTAGAACTTCGTTCACGAAGATGAGATAAGACCAAATGAGGCTAAGTTGGAATGCACCAGCAGGAATATTGATTGTATCTCAAGAATCAGCTCAATATAGGAAGATATTCTTGCCGGTTAATCACGCTTTGACCTGCAGTGTAGTTAAAAACTACCGAACAAGAACGGTTTCCAGTGTTCATGGGAAAGGCTAAGCATTACACTGCGATAACTAATGTAAGCTAGAGCAAATCAAGGTCCACGCAGCGTCACCAACCAACTCTGAGCCTCAACCCGACAATGGGGAGGAAGCTGATAGCAGGGCAGAAGGACAAGGACGATGATGTTATCCAAAATGTTAAGAGAGTAAGTCAGAAAGAATAAGAAAAAAGAGAGAAAGTTGAGGACTAGATCGAAAAGATAACAAAGATGGAGGACTGAAACTAGGGGACCTCGCGAGCAAGGGAGACCGCACGATCGAACAGCGGGAGTCGAGACGAGCCCCTGAAGAATCCGACAGGAACGAATCAGACCAACCAGAGAAAAGAAACGAAGGAGACATGGCGGTTGACTGGTCCCACCTCCCGCCGGAACTCCTGGAAACGATATCGTCGAAGCTACCAATCTACTCCGACTACCTCCGATTCCGGGCCGTGTGTCGGTCTGTCCGGTTGTCCGTCCCCAGAGTTCCTCGCCACCTCCCACCTCAGCTCCCGTGGCTCCTCCTCCCTGCCGATTCCTCCTACTCCTCTTTCTCCAACCTCCAGGACCGCAGGGTCCACAATCTCCGGCGACCCGCCAGGGGGCCCTTCTCCCTTAGCCGTCATCGATGCTGCGGCTCCTCCCTCGGCTGGCTCGCCGCCGTGGGAGATTCCCCCGACATAATCCTCGTCAACCCTCTGACCATGACGGAGGTGTTGCTCCCACCTCTCTCCGCATTCCCCAACGTTGTCGCCTTCGATTACGCTAACGTCGGCCGGGAATACGTTGTCCGCAGCTCATTCGGACAGCTCGTGACCCATGATCTGGCCAACATGAGGGACTCCTTTGTCGACAAGATCATCCTCTCCTCGGGCCCCACAGATGACCCGGAGTTCGCCGCGGTAGCACTACTCACCTGCACGCACGACCTAGCCTTCTGCCGAAGCGGTGACTCGCGCTGGACCTTCGTGGAGGGCGTTGACTTATACCACGAGGACGTCATTTTCAGGGAGGGGTCATTCTATGCCCTCCACAAGTCGGGTCGGCTAGCAGTCATTACTCTCCATGGCACATCTTTGTCGCCTGAGGTTTCCTTCATCGAGTCATGGTTCCCGGTCGGGGGTGACCTTCAGTACTTGGTCGCAGCAGGAGAGGACTTATTGATGGTCACAAGATACCTCTACTACGAGTTTGAGGCTGAGCCTCACCTGGCGAGGTATCGAACAACTGATTTTGATGTTTTCAAGCTGGACCAGTGGAGTCAGCCCTCTCCAAGGTGGGTCAAGTTGGAGAGTGTTGGTGACTACATGCTGTTTGTGGGGCGGAACTCATCTCTAGCATTACGGGCTTCAGAATTTCCAGGGTGTGCTGGGGACTGCATATACTACACTGATAATTATTCCGAGTATAATTCCGATGGTATTGTAGAACCCGATATGGGAATATATAGGTTATCGGATGGGAGCATTGATTTGTTGCCTAGTTATGCTCAGAGCCCTACTTATACAGTCAGGTCTCAACCTATTTGGCTTTCTCCAAATCCTCGCTAGCCCAGTAATGGGATTGGATCCGTGTCATTGTGTGTTTCCTTCTGTTCCAAGATTATCTGTTGTTTATGTTATCACATGTGGAAGCAGTGTTTGTAGTCGAGTGATTCAAGATACAAGAGAATTAGAGAAAACAACAGGAAGTCTTGTTCTCTCTTGTGTATATGTAAAATTTCCTGCTGTGAATAATGTGTATATATGGCTGCATCTTCGTGTACATATGACTGGATTTTTAAATTATATATGTTTATTGTTCTGATTATTGAAATTGATGGGCTTGCCAACAAAACTGAGCAACTTGCTCCTGCATATGCTAATCATTTCATTCTGTCTGTAATGTGATATAATTAAGTTGTAGTGCCTGCGAAATTGTTTGCCATAGGATAACTTGAATCCCAAGAAACTTCCAGCCAAGCAACTTCCTGTCTTTGAGTAAGCTGAAGGACATCGAATACAGAACTCAGGTCCAGTGAAGCTGTTTGTGTTGGGGATCCGAGGATGGTGCCTTGGATAGGTCATGCTGAATTGGTTACAACTTGACTGCACTGACCTTCTACCATCCTCAGGTAATGAAACCTGAGTGAATATAATCATATGCATTTGGTATGCAGACTATTGATTGTTTTCTTCATCTGATAAAACATTAAAGTTTTATCCATCAATAGAAGATATGATTGACTATAGTTAATTTTTATGCATGATTATTAGATTATCGAAAAAGTACACATATCAGATCATTCTGATTAGGAACTATATTGCTTGGCGAATTTACCTTTACCTTTATTGTTCTATACCATAGTATGACATTTATGATTTGACTGGATATTTTCTTTATCTAGGATCTGGCAAATATTGGATTCTGATAGATAGTTTCCATATTGTGGTTCACTGTATCTGGTAAGTACATGATTCCCAAATCATTCATAATTCAACATGACCTATCATATAAGCTCTTGATTCCCCAGTGAGAAAATCTCATCTTTGCATGAATTCCAATTGCATTCAGTATGCACGCCTACATCTTCCTTTTTCATTCCCTCTTCTTCTGCGACCATTTCCTCAGGCATGGAAAATCATCAGGTTATTGGCCTTATATGAGACATTCTCAATAGGTCAAAGCTCTTGGAGAGTATGTCCCTTATATGTGCTCCGGTGACTAGTCAATCGGATCAGTTATATACCTGAATGTTGAGATCAGGTAATCTCGCATAATTCTTTGTTTACCATTTTGCTGTGTTTCAGTCCCCAGAATTCATGTCTGGTTTGTATTTCTACACGTTAAATTTTAGTTTTACTAATCATTTATATAGCTTTCTCTGTCTTCTGCAAAGCATGGATGTGTTCTGACTGCCCTATTTATGAAATTCGTTTTTCTCACATTATTTGAGAATTTTACAAAGCGTTTTTCATAACTACATCAGCACTTGTTCTTCCTATCCTTTGTCTGGTTACTTGAATTTATGTATGTATATGCAGTTTCCTGGAGAGAGGAGAGGTCCTATGGCAATGGAAACATGTCTGAGAAGAGAAAGGCCCTCTTTTCAGAGAGCTTTCAACTGGCTTCAGGCATGGTTTATCTTGCAGATTATGGGATTCAGGATTGTCAGCATGGTGGGCTCCTTCAATCTCCTGATGTCTCCCCATGGAGACTTAACTTTCGTTGAAAAGAGAGATGGCACTACTATCAGAATCAAGCTCGGCCGCCGGTCCCCATCCTTTGGCACCTCCTTTTTAGCTGATGATCTCCTCATTTTCACTAAAGCAACTGCCCTAAACTGATTTGTCCAGTCCCATCTGTCAAGAAAGACTACTTCTGGAGATCACTGTAGCTGATGATTCACTGGGTAAGATCTTTTTAGCAGGTGACAATAACCACTTACTACTTGTGGCAACTTGGTGATGCAGATCGTAATGCCATCGTCTGAGACCAAAACTGAACCACTCAGTCCCAGTCACCGGTGATCCAGAGCAGACTCCCAACAGTCTGAGCGGGCTCGGGGTACAAGGGATGTTCTCCTCTGGTCTCGTTAGTCATAGATATTGAAGATAAATGCAACTGAAGCATTTTTTTTTTCCCTGGACAACATTTGGATGGTTATCCTTGTAGTTGCATGCCAAGCAACATCCACAGCCTGTCATGTATTTCATCAGATGCTTACAATGAAATGGTATGTCAAGATAAGATTGAATCTGATGATTTTGTCGGTTCATGCTTTAGGGGTAGGAGTCTGTATGGTGTAATAGTACACGACTGCATTTCATGACCAGAGTTTCCCGGGATTCTATCTACGAAGGAAGCTCTCCTGTAATAGAATGTGATTCTCCATCGTAGTGTTTGTTCTTTCTACATACATTGTACCAATTTTTACTTTAAGTATGCTATACCTACATCTGTAACTGTCCACCTGATCTACCTTTAAGTAAGTTGAAGGGAAAGAAAAGGGGGGGAGAAAGAAGGGACAGCAACTGAGAATAAATTCCTGGTCAGGAAGACAAGCATGGTGGTTGAATTTTCTCTGCAATGCAAATGCATGAAGGGGCCCCACTTAGATTCTTTCTGCACTGACCGATTGTTTGCTCCTAAACAATTACTTACTCTGTCAGAGGCTGCATCAGCAATCAATGAAACTAAATAATTTGAAAATCCGATCGGGTGCAATAGCATTACAAATGATTTGGAAATGATGGTTCTTGAATTTGATTATCGAGATATTGGATGTCGCATGGTCTGATCGGAGCATTTAAAACCAGTTTGGGAAATGAAGTGGATAGCCCGGAGCAACAGAAAATGCAGATTTATGAAATCGGATGTCACATAATGGCATCACTGGCTCCGTAGACAAGTTCTGCATTTTTGTTGTGATGGAGCCGGCTGGTCCCTGTGGAAAGATTAGGGAGCAACTTGTAAAGCTTCAAAGTATGGGGAGTGATGGTGGATATTTTCCCAACTGGCATGTCGATGACCGGTCAAACAAAGGACTGTTGTCAGGGCTTCAGAGTGCGCCCATCGATGGGCTGGCTCATCGACACCGGTCACAGCTCTTCATATTTATTTATTTTTCACTATTTTTTTATACACACTGAATCAATAATTTTAATTGGTCTGAATTTGAACTGATCGTTTGTCATCAGAATAAAAAAATGAAATTTAATTAAAAAATATACCAATTTATTTCACCTGACCAATATTGTATATTTAAAATTGAAAACAAAATATGCCTCTTGGAGGACATGTAAAATAAATAAATAAATAATTGATTAATTAATTGTTGCTCAAAAGGATATGCATCTTCTTATTCTCCCGCCTTATTAATAATTTATTTTATTCCTTTTCTGGTCCCTCAGACGTACCTCTGCGCTGTCTGATAACGACACATGAAGGCACTATATTATAAGAAGATATTACAATAATAGCAATAATAATACATTCAAAACCAAAAATTCCCGAAGCTATTTTTTTTTTTTGTGCACCAATCTAGAAACCCAGTATATCTTTGGCTATTTTAGTTCAGTAGCAAGTTTTTTTTTCAATTATATAATAAACTTACATGTTTAAAATGAAATATAAAAATAAATAAGTACAAAAAATTTTATGATAAAAATTAAATTTATAATTTTTAGTATTATTAAACTCGAGTAAGATATAATAGCCGGCTGTACAAAGCCTCTTTTCAGTTGGGGAGAGCGGTTGGTTTCCATTGTTTGGTTTAATTTGTTATTTTGCCTTACTGTGGACTTGTTTGATTCAACACATGAAGATTGAGTACTGCCTGAAAATGAAACAAGGTCTGTAGTGCAGACAAGCAAAGACATTTGATATCTCTATTCCTTTGGCTTCCTTTTTTTTTTTTTTCCTCCCCACTCTCTGCTTACAGATCACTGCAGCTGTTAAGAGGTCTAATATTTAACAGCTTGAGAGACAGACAGTGACATCTTCATCATGCTGAGAGTATGACTACACCTCCCCATGTCTTCTCCTCCACCCTCTGCCCATGACTCACCTTATTCTCCCCGAAACATTGTGTTCCCACCTCTACAATTCCCATTCCTTCTGGTTCCTCTTCAATCCTCTCTCTCTCTCTCTCTCTCTCACTCTCTTGATGTATACAAGACACACAAACACCAGGAATCCTAACTGACAAGGGACACAAAACTGGGGAAAAAAAATGAAAAAGTTTGATTCCAATAGTCTGTTTATACTTCATGAAAGGGTGTGCTTATCTTCCTCCTCTTATTGTTCTCCGGAGTGTTATTCTGAGAGGAGTTGCAGCTGAAGCACGCAGCTTCAAGAACTCCGATTGGACTTTGTGGCACGGAATGCGCTGAGTAAGTCCCAATCTTTGCAGATTCACTCATCAATGGCAATTCATACATCAATTCCAGGCACCTCCGAACCCTTCCCTGAAAAATTCAAACAATGAGAACTCTAAACTGATGAAACCCACTGAGATGCTTCTTACTGGAAATTCTTTAAGTTTTTCAAACAACCGTTGAATCATTGAGGTACCTTTTCGACATGCTGAGTCAGTGTCGAAATGGCTTGCTCAGTTTGCACTGACTGAGCTTCGGCAGTGATACATACTGCCACTGCTGCTGCAACTTCAGAAGGCCTGAACTCCAACAATTCAATACCTGCATTGAATTCATCACATCATTTCTTACGATCCCAACGATGAAATACGACAGTTCTCTAATGAAATAAAGAGTGACAACCCAATGACTACCTCTGAGTGTGCTCAATATAACTTGGACTGATCTCGACATTAGGGCTGTTGTGGGGACGTTGTTGCCACTGATCCTCCGGAGGAAATGGTCAATGAAAGCGAAAGGGGAAACTGCTTGCATTCTCCAATGCAAGGTGCTTAGTACCAACAGTTCCATCCTCTGTATAGTTCTTGCTTCAAACACAAATCTAGAGTCCACCACCTAATGATAAAGAACGGATATTCATTCTCTGTAGAAACAAGTGAAAAGGATAATGCAGAACCTAAGGAGCGAAGGGCACTGAAGGGGTGATATATAATCTCCATAGAAGTACCTGTAAGTCGAAAGAAAGAGGAACATCAGTCTCATCCGTTTTTGCAGCCAAAGACAAACATGCCACTGCCAACAGTTGAGTCATCCAAGCTTTGTCCTGAAGTTTAGAAGCCATCATTACCATCATTGTCAGATTGAATCCAAAGTAGCAAAAGAAGGGCATTCTTGAATTGGTTCAAAGTTGTCGATGAACTTACAGGCAACTCGTAAGCAGAAAGAAATCTGTCCAAGTAGTTTACTGATAAATATGCACACAGGGGACCAAAATTATAGTGAGAACGAACCTGTCGAAAAGAAAAGTTCATCAGTATCATCATCATTAGTCAATCACTCAACCAAACAAATGAAAGAAAGGAATCCAATTGATCAGTTCAAATAGGCTTTCGCATTCCACTGTCGGTGTCAAATGCTTCTTCTCATCAGCAATTATAGATTCCACAATAACCAGAACTCCATTTCCGAGGAAAGTTTTTTAAGTCCGAGTAAAGAACGAGAAAATCTCAAATCCCATCTGAAAACTCGTGCGGTTCGAGCAACGTATGATTCACAAAGACGGAAGGGATGGAAGGACCCATTTCTATCCCACCTTGAACATCCAATCGATGGCCTCTTTTCGGGCCCCTGGGTCCAAATCCCCATTTCTCAGCCTCATCAAGTAATCACATTTAGGCAAGTGCTGCCGCTCTTTCTCCACCAATTCCCCCAAGCACTCATCGCTCAGCACCGGAAACATCGGCTCAACGTCGGGCCTGTCGCGTGGGCGCCTCCGGGGGCTCCGGGTTTGCTGCGACAAGGTGCCGCCCCGAAAGTCCGAATCGTCGAAGACGCTGCTGTTGTCTTCCCCGCAGAGCAGGAGGCAGTCAAGACCGAGCTGTGCCATCCCCTTACTCAGAAAGGAACCGCCTCCCCACCGCAGTGTCTTCAAAAACGCTTCCTTCCAGTAGGCGGTATAACAAGTTTGACTGAAGAAACAGGAGAGATCCGAGACCAAGAAAGGAAACCCAACGAACGCAAGAATTCTCGTTCCTATGTCTTCCACTTCCCCTCTCCCACACTCTCTCTCTCTCTCTCTCTCTGTCTAACAACGTCGTCTCACTGTCTTCCCAGGCCTTGGAAGCCGAAGGCTTTATGAAGGGAATGAGCAACTCTCTTCTGGCCAAAGGCCAAAGGAGCCGAGGGAGAGAGAGAGAGAATCAATCGGAAAAGAAAATGAAAATGTACAACATTGGGGAGTGGAGAGGCGCGTTCGACCACGAAGAAACCCGACCATTGCAAAGGTTGCGACTGTACTTAATGCCTAACGGGTGTCACACGCTGCCTCTTGCTACGGCCGCATTTTGTTATTTTATTTTATTTTTATTTTTTTGGCTATTTTTCTTCTCGGAGCTAATTTGGGCACTTGCCCCGTTTCCGGTGCGGCTAACTATATGAATTTTTTTTGTCATAATTCTTAAAAATTGAATTCAAGTGGACCTTGTTAGGAGTGTTGTGATCTCCTTTGACACACATGAATCGAGGGGTGCCTTAATTCGAGCACAGATAAATCTATACCGGTACAATTACTAAAAGTTTGAATTATAGTAATATATTTAAATGTAAAATTTGTTTACGCATAAAAATATAAAATTGAATGTACAGTTTAGTATGCATAAGTAAAATAATTATTAAGTTCAAGATTATCTTAATTTGATGGATTATACGATTCACGAGATTTATGTATTATGAATGGCTAGTTTTACCAATCATATTATAAAATTTTAGTTATATTATAATGTGCTTTGTAAGCAAAAAAAAAAAAAGNTTAATTATTTAAAATGAACGTGTAAAAAAAATTATCTAAATAATATTTTTAAAATAAATATGAGATATACAAAGCTTTTCTTGACACAAACTTGATTCGAGTCATGGTCAAACCGGAATTTGAATGATTAGATCAATATTTGAAATATCAAAACGTTCATTGACTTATATACAAGTATCATGTGATGTGCCCATTATCACTTACCACAGCCCGCTTTATAAATATGCCCGATCAGGACAATATATCACATCAAGGGATTTTCTCGGTCTCATTTCTCCTCTGTCTTCGTTTTCCACATCATTAGGTCGTTTGAGATGCTTTTTAGGTCATAATTAAGTTCACCCATTTTTGTGTTCATTGTCGGCTATCTAACATTTCAGCGATGACTGCTCGGATCGGATTGTGTCTTTGAATTTCCTTCCATTTCCTCTCCCTTATGAGTTGTAATCAACCGAAACCACCCCCGGGACAAAAAAAAAAAATCAAAACTTTAGGCCTATATTAAATGCGCATAATTTTTTAGGTGAATAAAAATTATAAGATAAAATCATATTCAGACCCGAATTTTATGCATATATGTATATTAATAATTTACTTTATTAATTCTGATAATAAATCTAATTTAATTGTTATTATTATCTTTTTCACTTGCATAAACTTGGTAAACCCTTTTTATCGCTCACTTAATTTTTACATCGATTAATATTTTGCTGTGCAATTTAGAAGAATTCGGTCTGGTCATTTCATCATTGTCTGGAGATAGCTTTGGTTCTTGGCTGGCTAGATCTGGTAATAATGCTTTAATCATTTTTATGTTAAAATTGGGATCCAAAAAATAATAATAATAAAGCTGAAAAATGGAACCCCATATGTGATTATTTTTCATTCTTCTAAATGTTTTTATGTACGGTTCTTTAGATCGGAAAAATCAACCCAAGATTATATTATGAAATTAATATCTTAAATAAGCTACGCTAATAATTAAAAATCTGAGCTCGAGAGGCCAGCTTATAGCCTTCGGGTGCACGTAAGAGCGTGCGATTGATATCTAATCAGCTTCCGAATGAGCTGTGTACATATAGGACACTATGCGTGCCTCTGTGTATGTATGTGTCGTTATCAGCTGGTTATTATGGATTTGGATCGTTAATTAATTGTACAGATGCCATTTGGTCAATCCATAGGCTTTTGCCATTATTCCCCCTCGCGTTGATTCCCCTCGACTAGGTTGCCTGTTTCAATTATTGGTTATTCGGCAAGAATATGAAAATCGATGAACTCCGTGCAGCCCATTAAGGCGATCGGTGCTCCGGTATATTTGCAGAGTGGACTAATCCAATGTCGAGTTAACTGCTTAATGAGATTGTAGGCGTATATGCAGTATTGATAAATAAAGTAGTCCCATTACTACGGCACCTGGACCCCAGTTACTATGACTCCTACCATCCGGTGACTGACTTGAGATTGAGCGCGTCGCATCGGACTGTCAACCACGAGCTTGACTTCTCCCTTCAGTTTTGAGGATAGATTCAGCAGTTGTCGGAGTCACTCTTTATTCCCACCGCCACCCGTGAAAACAACCCTAGCCAACAGAGAAAGATCACCAATTCCCGATATCTAAAACACTCTAAAACCACACGGCGACAGCCTTTTACAGCGCGCATCCGCAGGTTCTCATAGTTTCCTCCGCATGCTCGAAAGATGATTTGAATCTGAGCCCGAACTCCTCGTGGGATTGGGTCGTGAGACCACCGAGATGGACCATATAACCCTTTCCCCCACCCCCACTTTTTCTATACTTAGGATTCTTATTCTTGTTTGGTCTTTAAGCACGTTCACAATTTGGGGGAAGCCCTAGAAAGAGACTTTAGGACACAAAACCCCTCATCTATAACCCCTTTTGTGCTCTGTCGATTCTATTCTTTCACTGCCCTCCTCTTTTTACTGGCACTTTCGAGGGAAAAAAAATTCACCTTTTCTGCAACATCCTTTCAGTCTTTCGTATACAAAATTCCCAATGTGTCTCTTTTCAGTGTTGAACGCTGGTCTCAACGAGTATACATGTATATACTCATATATAGACATAGACGTTTCCTTCAAGGCTTCCTAATCCTCTGTGCGCCTGGTGTGGACTGTGAAAGAGAGGGTGTTCTTATCCTTAACTCACCCAATGTTTGGTGTTAGGGTTTCTCATGCCAGTCCATGTCGCGATTATACTCAGTAATCCGATCAATTTCTTGTGCCTTTGACGATCTCCATGTCATTTGACGGCATCATCAGCACTATTCCATATATGAATAACACACCCATGCAAGTACTTGATCATTATCATAACTGGGACTCATTTGGAGAGCAAACTTACAATACGTGGTGGAAGCTTCGGCCTCTTGTGCATGTGGGGATTGATTCGAAAGGACATTGGAATAGTCTCCTCCTTCCACTCGGCAGGACCCATAAAATGTCATACAAAATTTAGCCATTTTGTCTATTTTCTATTGTATTATATTCTTTTTGTCCCCTCCGGACCTCTCCATGCCCCAAACTAGGGACTATATATGTATATATATTGTAGATCGTTAAATATCCTATTGTTGTTTTTCATGGCATGGCTAGCTGTTTGACTGACATGTTTAATTTCCTTGGAAACTACACGTACTCAAACACACACACACACACACACACTCTTGACTTCGGCTATGTAACATGCGTTTGTGTGTGCAACATTAAAAATTTTATGAGATTGACCAAAAGGATAATGGACAACACCAATGACCACATATTTCGAGACCTAAGGGTAAAAAAAAGGCTCCACTTCGATTCCGGTGCATTCAAGAATTTGAGAGATTTGGACTGTGGAATCTCTTGCACAGATTATGCTCGGGCATAATTGCTACACTGGTTTACGGGTGGTATTTACGAGCTATACGTGTGAGTAAGGATTAGTCCGATTTAAGATAAATCAAGTAGATAAAGCTTAGTATTTCCGGGACAAAGTTTGTAATGCAATATTATCATTCTCGACTTCAATTCTCGTATTATTGGGACCTTAATGACTCATCTATTCCCATTTTTTGAAATCATCTCTTAGACTTACGTATTATTATTTTTGTTAATATTATTCCTGGGTTATATATACTCCTCTCTAGTTAAGCTAATTGGATCTGAAGTTACGCGTATACTTATAATAAATCAAAATTATTATTTCCTAGAGATTCACTCCTATGATAATCTAGTAACTCTTTCTCACATATTGCTGTAACAAATCAATGAAAATGGAAATTTAATAACAAAAATCATAACCAAGAATCTTGAATAATGGGGTGAGTACGGATAACCCATACACATCAGAATAGTAAAATTGATTTATCGAGATTTCTCACCTTATTAAATCATCCTCACTTGAAGGGTGTCACTCATTTTCAACCCCAAATGACGTAATAAAGACCTAAATTAATTTATAAAAAAAAAACACTTTTTAGAGGCCCAGCACAATGCAGAAAACACATCCAAATGTATGGAAGTAAATTTTGGATTGTTGAACTAATTCGCTCTGACCGATTTCGGTCCATTATTTGCTCATTCCAAAAGGATGACTGAAGATCAAATAAATCAAAGGGGAGGCAGCTAGTGTTTATAATATTGATTTTATTATTTTATTTCTTCGAGAGACAGGCTTTTATTTTTATTTTTATTATTGGAATGGTTTTATGGTTATTTTATTGATGGAATAGGGAGGCAAGCACGTGAGAGAATCCCTTCAACGCCGTGGTCAGTCAGACATCTCCTACCACCACAACTCCCACTGTAACCACGCAGCGCCCCCCCAACATCCGCCGTATCTTCTGTGTCTCCCCCACCAAGCCGACCATTTCTTAGTTTTCTTTCCCCGACCGCGTCCAGAAAATTAAACGGAAAACCAAACCAAACCAAAAACAAAAAACAAAAACAATCCCCGAAATAATTATAATTATAATTAAGATAGAATATCATAAATTTGGTAAAAAAAAAAAAAAGAAGATGGAAGGACATAGATAAAGTGAACGGTTAACTGCAGTGGCGGTGATTTTCGGCCCCGCCTCGGCCCAACACAACAGAATCGGCCTTGACAAAGACACGTTATCGGGCCCGATCAGAAAAAGTCTATCGGGCTCGGGGATGTGCACGGGGTGCCAGATTTACTCGGAACCAGTAAGAACTCTAAGACTAAGTTCTGCCCAGGCTGAGGAAATGGGCACAACCGATTCCGGTTCCAGCAAACAGGTTACCTACTGCTTACGCTCTTCGGTCAATAAGCCCAGCCCCAGCCCCAGCCCCTCAATGTTCAACAAGTCTTTGTAAGACTCTGCTTCTTTCGTTCCACAGGCAAGAGAATAAAATAGATCCATAGAGAGAAACCGAATGAATGAAGACCAGATATTACTGGAGGGATCCCTTGTAGAAAAAAAAAACAGCATATTGTATCAGCTTTCGGGGGGTCTCCATTCAAATTATGAGGAGTGCCATTGTGTACACATCCCCATTGAGACTCTCCCCAACATATCGTAGTGAAGTCGCATGAACCAAAACCATCAGGGTTGGCTCCATAAAGGGGGGACAATCACCATTTTCAGTTAAAGTACACCAGAGACTTCCATGGCCATTACCTATAAGTTGAGTTTTAGTCTGTCATGAGATTGTTTTAGTTTGCATCACGCGGTATCCCCAGATTAGCCAAAGTGTACATTGAGACTAATCTGCGATCGGATTAGGATCCTGAAAAAATTTCCATCATCGACCCTCATAATCTGGGATTCGATCCTTAGATCACCCATTTGGGAATCTAGTGAGGGAACCACTAGCATAATGGATAATTGCGACCCTCATAATCGTATACGCAGACATCTCATTTGTGAGCCTCACCCATCATGCTAGGCGTGTGACCCGGGGCGACCATCAGTCAATTATCGTTGGCTGAAAGATGCTATCCCATCATTGGTAGGACCTACTTAGATACCGTGGCCGGCAACAAAAAAAAAAAGATATTAGAAGAGTTGGATAAGATGCCAAAAAAAATTTTGTGTTTTGACATTTTAAAGTGTTTGACCAAAAAAGAAAAGGACCAATCATGAAGTGTTAGTCCTCAAACCCATAGTTTTAAGAATTGGACTAGGTAGGCCGGTTCGATTGGTTCAATTGGAAACCAACCACTCACTAATTCAATTCCTAGTAAAAAAAAATTCAATTGCACTTTCAATGAGGTTAACTCCGGTTGAATCAATCGGTTTCTAGTCCGATCGGTGAATCTAATTGAATCGATAGAAAAATCGGCCGACTTAAAATAAAAATATATATTATAATATATATTTTATTTTATTAGACTTATATTTATATTTTATGTTAAACTTTTATTTAATATAATGGTTATATTAATTATTTATGTTATAAATCTTATTTAAATCATGATATTATGTAAATTTATTAGTAATGTTGTATTATTAATATTATTTATTAAATATGCAGTTTAACCTATTAAACCCGATTCCACCCATGAACCCATATCTATACCAGTTTTCGGTCTGATCCAGTTTTAAAAACTATGCTCAAACCACCGCCGGTCTTTGACTCCAAGCCATGTCCAGTGCATTAAAGACTCTTGGTCTGGCTCAAACTGTGGAGATCAGTTCTGAGGTGCCAATGCATTAAGGACTTTTGGTCTTGCTTCTCTCTAGTTAATCGATGCTAACTTAAAAGGGAAGCTTTCGGCCTCTATCAAAACTAAGATGTCTAAATTGGCAAAAGTCATCGGTTAAGTCAATCAACAATCTATCATCGAAAAAGTTAGAGATTATGGATATCTCCAGGGACAAATTTATGCAACTTGGCAGTGATAAAACTTCCATTATAGCGACTACAATCTTTTCCAAATACTGCAATTCGCTAAGAGAGAAGGTTAAATGTATGGGAATAGTCCTGTGAAAACGTTGCTGTCCTGGTCCAAATGCATAAACTCGATGCAATTCATGAGTCTGGGAGATACGGGGCAGCCTGTGCGATGAATCAGACTAAAAGCTCCAGCTCCATCTCATTTCCGTTTGTCCATTTGCATAGTTGAACGACTCGGGTCTATTTCCTGGAAACAGACTTCTTGAATCGATGAAACTCGGTGTCTCCTCGTCGGATTTCACGTCACTTTACATCACTTTACTTCGATCTGCTAGGCTCCGGAAGGTGTTCATTAATGGAGAAGGTAGTCCTACACAGTCACAAGTTGTGAAGGAGAAGGCTGCAAATGAGGTATTTTATGCTACTCCTGTGTACTCCAACAATTCTATCTGCACAGAGATGAACTGGCAAGTGCCCTGAGATTCCGTTGCCCCTGCAGGGAGTCGTTCAATGGTACGAATCCTTCGTGGAATAAGGGCCGCAGACCTTTTCAATCCTAACATGGCAATGACTTGGAAGAGTAGGAGCTCTGTCAAGGTCTTGCCTGTTTGAATGTTCCCTCCGTTTCTATCCTAAAATAAAGATCGAACATGCTGTCTACACATGCGTGGAGGCAAACCTCTCATTACATATATATATATCCTCAGTAAATTCATTGAATTACAGCGAGACAAATTTACAGGACACACAAATTAAAAGAAGATTCCGGTGACCGAATTAGCAGTTCAGCTCATTCGTTCAATCCCTTAACATTTATTGGCCCAAAACAAATCCTCGACATTCCAAACGACATGGTATAATCCTTGTCATGCAAGAACTGATTTAAGAGTAGTTGCATAAGAAATGGGTCTTTTGCTACAGGAAAGACTGAGATTGCATGCAACACAATCCTCGGATCATAAACACCGTGTTCTCTAAGTGCAATTTTTGCCAGCAATCATTTGCCTCAGAAGGGTGGTGGCGATACATGATCTTATATCGGTCATCCCATTAGGCCCGACCCTCGTATCAGAAGTAGATAGACTGATTGATTTCGGTCCAGCTCATGTCTTGCTCAAGTCAAGCACTTCTTTTGCCTTGTCTCATTAGCTGGATGAATTCCCCAAACACTATACACAGAAAACAAATAACTCCGAATTAATTGATAAAGAAAATGAGAAACTTGGCCCCAGGATGAAGAAATTTATAAAGAATAAAATCTTCAACTGATGGCGAGTGAAGTCGAGCAGCCCAAGAAAATCATTGGAGGTTGCATGAGACTCTTCCAATTGTCCTAGTCCAGGTGACAATCTACAAGGTCTTGGCTTTCGAATGGATCCACCTCCCATGATTAATCCGTTGGGCAGCTTACGTTGCAAAAGGAGCCTAAAAGTGGAAAGGCAAAAAATAAAAAACAAGACTTACCAGAGTCTGAATCATGTGGTCCAGGGGATGCTTCTGGATGATACTGAAGGGACATGATGCTCATTGCAGGGAAGGCAAGGCCAGCACAGCTCCCATCATTGAGATTGATGTGAGTCACCTCCACACCCTCGGGCAACGAAGCTGGATCTACCGCATAGTTGTGATTCTACCACATCATTGATTAAAGATACATAACTCACGAGAAAAGAAATGAGGACATTACAGGAATCTTTGGTTTTTTTTTTTCTCTTTTTCGAGTATATTGGTGCGACAGGCAAATTTCAAACACAAAATGCGACTGACGAAAAAGATAAAGACTTTCATGAGATGGAGGAGCCACCTGAGAACTGATCTCAACAGAACCATTGCGAAGATTCCTTACAGGGTGATTACCCCCATGGTGACCGAACTTCATCTTAAAGGTTTTACCGCCTAATGCTTGCCCTAGCAATTGATGGCCCATGCAGATGCCAAAAACAGGAACCTTTCCAATTATTTCCCTAACTGTCTCAACTGCATAAGGAACTGCAGATGGATCCCCTGGACCATTGCTAAAAAGAACTCCATCAGGGTTCATTGTGAGGGTTTCAGATGCAGGCCACGTTGACGGAACGATGGTAATTTTACATCCATAAGATGCCAGGCGCCTCAGTATGTTTTGCTTGATCCCAAAGTCATATGCGACCACCTTCACATTTATTATTAACGTATGATTCAACTCATATTTTTATGATATCTATCAAAGAGTATGTAATCATTAACTAAAGAAAGATATTTAGTTGAAGTGCAAACCCTGAAGCTCTCTCCACCTCGACCAACAGAGTTGAAGTCCCATTCGGAATTCGTCCTATCAATCCATTCGTAAGGAGCTTTGCATGAAACGCCACTTATCAAATCAACACCTAAAGAAATTCAGTGGTCATATCGGTGATTCCTGGTTAGTTGAAAGACAGTTTCTTTTTCCCTCTTTTTTAACATTTCATCTCTATTCAGTCCTTTAAACTACAGCTCATTAGGGAATGTCCTCACCAACAATGTCCCATGAGCGAGACATTTCTAGAAGTTCTTCATCTGTCTTCCACTGTTCTGTGCTTAATACGCCAATAAGGCTTCCATCCTCTCTTAATCGTCGAGTAATTGCACGGGTGTCTACATCATCTGCCTCAGACATAAAAACATAAGGTCAACGGATGAAGTAAGAGAAAAGGGTTCACTTCAAAATTAATCTGCCAGCCACTTACATATTCCCATGACATTCCTCTCTGCTAAATAATCACCCAGTGTTTTTGTGCATCTCCAATTTGATGTACTAGAGAGTGCAATAAAAAGGAAATTCAAGTTTTACAAACGCTAAAAACATGATGCGAGGAATAAAGGGAAAAGAAATGAAAGAAGAAAACCTGATACTTAAACTTCGGATAACAAGGCCAGCTAGAAAGCACTGCCTAGATTCTTCATCATCTGAAAAGGGGGAAATCAATGCTCAGATGAATATAAAAGAGTACTTTCAGAAAATAAGTCTACAAGGGCCAAATTTCACTAACCAAAATTTACACCCGTATTCCCAATATGTGGATTTGTCATCAAGACAAACTGCCCAGCATAACTAGGATCGGTAAGAATTTCCTGGTACCTAGAATCCCAGCACGTGACAAACAGAATTTTGGTCAATGAATTGCCCACAAAAATATATAAAATTTCTCATCTACGTCAGAACAGTTAATAAGAAATTGATTTCTATTAGACCTCATACATTGCAAGATAATATACTAACTAAAATAACGAATCTGTAATTCTTAGACAGGACAATCTAAGCACCACCTCTCCAACCTCTCGTGGCAGCAATAAAATTGATTAACATGAAGCATACGTCTATGTCAATCAAGTGGAAGGGTGTCTACATTTCAGGAAAGTGTATCACCTCCAACACTTTCGCCACAGCAAGAAAATCGATTAACATGTAGCACACATTGGGTATCGCTCGTCTAGAAAACTCAATCAGAATTGATTTTCATGGCCATTGCTACCCCGCGCATCGGTGTTACTCAGCCCTGACCCAATATTTAGTTTCAAAGAGTTTTTCTTTTACGGCTAACAACCCATGATTAGTAGTCTAGCAAGACTCTTCAGCGAAGAATCCCCTTCATTTAATTAGTAGACAAAAATGTAAAATATTTAAGAAAAGAGAGGAAATTTTCCGACCCAGTCAATGAAGTGTTGAATACAACTTCACCAACTTGCGTCCCGGAAGCACCAAACGACTTGGCCCTCCAAATTGAGCCGTCTTCAAGAACCAATCTTGCGTCAGCCACCTTCCAAGGCCTTTCAGCGACTCCTGAAACCAACCAGCTGCCATATTAAATTGGGCAAAGGAAAAAAAAATTATCAATTTTGGTTTCAACTTCGAAAAAGGAGCGGGAACTACAAGGGTACCAGTGGAAGCGCCGGACGAGAGAGGGACTGAGCAGTGGACCTTGAAACGGGGAGTTTTCGACGAGTTCGGCAATGCGGCAACGCCGGTGATGAGAAAGTCCAGACCTTTTGCTGCCATTTCCGGAAAGCGGCTAATGCAGAGTACCAACGGCGACTGAAACGAGGAACAGTAGCAGCAGAAGGGGTTTTAGGGTTCTTATTTCTTGCTATTTACGAAATAGCACTTGAATTTGTGGATTCTTTTCCAATTCGGTCCCAACGAGTGAAAGTTTGCGCTCCAGCCCTCCAATTTCTTTAATAATTCTTCCGTTACTTGGACGAGTTGTCACGAGCCCGAGTAACGTCGAGCTTGATATAATTAATCACATGTAGTTTCTTGTTTCCTTTGGTAGGCAGGCACAGTGAAGGGCTCGTGGCTCAAAAAATGAGGAGCAAAAGATTAAGCACCACGAGCTACTTGACCCGAGCAATGGCAAGCTCGAACTCAAAAACACACACTTGATCTATTTAGACTTCTCATTGGGCCGATCCTGAATAGCTCGGCAAGTAGGTTTCGCTCCCGTTATTACCCTATGCCGCAACCAAGATTGACTCCCCAAACGGAGCATGTATTTGGGTTAGGCAGGGACAAGGCTAGGTGTTGTTTAATCACGCTCTATTTTTTCTGGGTCGGTTTTCACTGGCCCTGAAAGTCACTCGAGTATCATTTTATGATGTAGTTTTGGAGGGTTTTTCTTGGGTTTACCAAGGAGAGACTATGCAACTTTGAAGTCTTCAGGCATTTGCAAGCACGCATTTGCTGTCTCATGCAAGAGTTAGCAAGACTACGGAGTCCACTCCAGAAAGTATGGCAACTGAAGCTGTGTACAAGAACTTGAAGAGTGCCCCAAGTAAGAGGAGCCCCATTGAAAACGAAAGCCGAGAGAGACATGGCTCACCTCATCGGACTTAAACACCATGTTCTTCCATTTATCTACGATAAACAAGAGGCACAGCAATGCAATTGAGTACAGATGAAATGGGGCAGTGTTCACGGATCACTTCCAAAGCCCTCTTCTCCACCAAGAACACAAGCACCAACCCACCCCACCCCAATTCCAACTAGCCTTCAATCTCTCTTCCATACTACCTTGACTCTGGATGACAACCAGTACCTCACTTCTATACCAGATAATTAACTTGGAAATTCAACAAGTGGCATTCTCACTCGGCCCCCTCAAATCTTCGGGCTGGATAGTTTCCCAAGCCTTTTCTATCGGAAGCACTGGAGAACAGTTGGAGGAGACGTTGTAGACGTGACTCATAGCTAGTTCCAAGGTAAATTTCTCCTCAAACGGTTGTTAAATCATATACTTATTGCTCTAGTGCCAAAATGTGGTGATACAACTACTATACATAACTCTAGGCCGATAAGTCTATGCAATGTTACATACAAGATCATACCCAAAATTCTTGCATCTAGATTAAGGAGCATTTTGCATAAGATAATATCCCCCTTACAGGCTGCATTTGTTCCACAAAGAAGCATGCATGATGATAACTCTATAATGACCCATGAAATCTTGCGTCATATTTCACTTCATAGAGGTAGCAAACACTGTATAGCCATCAAGATAAGATAGATAGGGAGAAAGCTTTTGATCGAGCTGAATGGCCCCTTCTTTTTGAAACCATGAAATGTCTCGGCTTTGAGGATTCTTCGATCCAATGGATTATCGGCGTCTCCCCACGGTATCATACTCAACTCTCATTAATGGGAGTCCCATCGGCTTTGTTAAGCCCACTAGAGGAATACGGCAAGGTGATCCATTATCATCCTTCCTTTTCACTCTAGTCACTGAAACTCTTTCAAGACTTTTCCGATGTGAGGAAGCCCTGGGTAACATTTGAGGAATCAAGATAACCCTCATTCACACACTTGCTTTTCACCGACAAACTGTTAGTGTTTGTGGAAGTGGATGAGAGGAATCTTCGAAACATTTTTCAGCTGCTGAAAACTTACCAAGATTGGATCAGCCAAAAAATCAACAAGTCAAAATCCTCGATCTTCTTTAGTGCAAATATGCCAAATCAATTACAAGAGGAAAATTTGCACCACTTTAGGTCTCTGAAATGGCGTAGCAAACTCCAGATACCTAGGGATCCCTCTTCACATCCTCAAAGCCAAGACAAGTTCTTTTCAATCAGTTTTGGATAGAATAAATGATAAACTTGCTACATGGAAATCCAAAACCCTCACTAAAGCCGTACGGGGAGTACCAATCAAATTAGTTGCTTCATCCATACCGTCCTACACCATGAGCATGTTCCTTCTCCCAAAGACAATTTGCACAAAAATTGACTCGTCTCCTGCAAATTTTTTTGGGGCCACAACAAGATGGGTAAGCCACAGATTAATCTTAGAACATGGGATGCAATCTGCTCCCAAAGATACAAGGGGGATTAGGTTTTCGGTGCATGCATGATCATAATAGAGTACTCTTGTCAAAACATGCATGGGCAACGACACAAGACTCCACTAGGCCACACCATACACTCCTTAAGGCTAGATATCTTCGAGACAACCTCATCCTGCATCATACACCTCCTAGGAATGTATCTTTCTTTTGGAATGGCCCAAAATAATCAACAAAATTTTTCCTATATTCAAAATAATCTATAATATCAATGCAATCCTGTATATAATTACTCTAGAACGTTTGTATAAAATTTCCCCAACGTATTATACAAAATTTCGTTTAATGAACACAACAATGGATTTGATCCGAAAGGGCTCCAGATTCAGAATTCTCTGAGGCAGTGATGTGCGAATTTGGCATGATCCTTGGGCACCTAATGCCACAAACTGCCTTCCAGTGCCAAACCCAGCAAGCACAGAGGATATTACGTCCAGTTACCAGTGGGTTTTCAAGCTGATTCATCAGGAATTGATGTCCCGGAACACAGGAATTCTAACAAGCATCTTTGAAAATGCCATATTGAATAACATCCTCACCATGAGACTACCGCAGGAACTAGCCTCTGATCAGCTAAGACGGGCAAGCAGAACAAATGGAGAACATTCCCCTAAAGAAGCCTACCTAGAAGACCAGAAGACTTGATTCCCAACCAGCTCTCATCTTAGCCTAAGCCACAGGAAAGCCCTTTGGAAGACCAAAATTCACAAGAGGCTCAAACTTCTCCTATGGAAGATCATTTGGAACACATTGCCAATTGCTTATGTGGTAGGAAGTCGGATAAGAATTGGGCGACGTAGCTGCTATTTCTGTCAACAGGGAAGGGAAACATTGGAGCATTTACTTTTCTCCTGCCTCTTCTCTGAGATAATCTGTCGTATTTGCACATGCCTCTTCAGATCAATTCACTGGGGCCCATAACTGCAACTTAATGGGTCAAGATGATCATAGGAATTGATAAATCTTTAAACATTCCAAATGATCTGTAGCATGCTTTTCTTTTGCAATTTGTAATCATTGTTGATGAAATGTGGCAAATCAGGAATGCAATTAGGCAGACTTTAATCACTATCGATCCCCTTAAAACAGCGAAGAGCATAATGAAGGACTCCGAGAGCACACATCAGCTTGGGGAAAGAAAAGTGAAGTTTCATTCAGTGCAGTGAAGCCATACCTCAATAAGCAGATGTTTTGTTTCGATGCTGTAGTCCTTCAAGGTTCCTGGATTGGTGTTGTTTGGATCAGCAGCAAAGGACAAATCATCAAAGCTTGGTCAACAAGAAGTAATGCCTCAACTCCAGAGGAAGCTGAAGACCAGGTGAATCTAGAAGCTTTCCAATGCGTGATCTCAATAGGCATCAAACATCTCTTGTTGCAAGGGAATGCAAAGAATACAATGGAGGAGCTTTTGAAAGCTGATGCTCCTCAGACTAACAAGCATTGAAGCACTATCAGCAAGGCTCTGGTCTTATTGTTTTTCTTTGATTCATGGACAGTTCATTCTGTACCTAGGAACACTAATTTCCTTATCCACAATGTAGATCATTGGGCAGCTGCCTCTAATTTTGTAGGGTCTATTCCGCTGCTCTCCTCACTACCCTCAAATGCTGTGGAGAAGGAAGAGGAGATAGATTAGACCCTTCTCAAATATTATTTAGCTACTAAATCTAATGCATTACCCTTTGAGCAAAAAAGGAAAAAAGATCCGTAACTTTTTGTTTTGTGTCTGTCCGATGGGCAAGTGAGGAGACACAGTACGTCTGATATCATCTTTATACTTTGATGTAAATGAGTATTGCTACTTTCAGACTTTGCAATATGAGAGAGAGAGAGAGAGAGAGAGAAGCAACAACTGGAGGCCTCTAACCACCATTGTTGGTGAGGTCATTGAGCTTTTCTGGTAATACCAGCTACCCCATTGAGGAAGGTGGTAGTTATGGGGGGGACGCCATTGACCACTCTCTCTATTTTCACCCCCTTAAAGGGAGGGCGATGATCAGCTGGCTCGTGGCAAGCTATCACAATCCATCTGTCCTTCACTAGGATTATTGCCTATAATTCGACATTTTCATGTTGTTCTTTCTGACATATTAATGTTAAGTATTCACGTTGTACTTTCTACCCCACTCGTGTTCATGATCATGAAGGTTCTTACATATTTGACCCTTTTCTTTTGGCCGCTCTTATTTGATTTCATGCGGCAATCGGGTCCCTTACAAACTTAAAGACATAACAAGTTGCATCCCTCTCTTCTCCATATTTCCACCCTAGTCATCCTTTACCACAGATTTCGTCCGTGCCTTCTCCTCCTCGATGGTTTTAAACCGAGCCCTTCTAAAGTGTTCAGTGCACCCGACGAATGGTATCGCGTGTATCAGTATGGTGACTGTGCAAAGGCTCGAGTATGCATCGTCTAGCCAATCCCAGGCCGAATTCATTGCTCGTACTATGATCGCTTGGTCTACTTCACAAGACTCTAAGCTGAGCAATGGCAGAATATTCGAGGCTAGCCAAAGAGGACATCAGTGATACGATCTGCCCCTCTATGGGTTATCATCCAAAGGTTGAAGGCGGCTTTTGGGAAATATAATAACGTGCAAAATATGAAAAAGATTTGGAGCTTTCCATTTTACATACCAGCTTATATGCTATCTAAAATTTATTACATCTTCACTATTTTGAATTCCAACTAAATCAACCTGAAAATAAAAATAAATACTGAACTTTTCTTTGAAACTCAAAACATCCATGGGTCAATAGAGAGAGATTCACCGGCAAATTTTATCGTTAGTCGATCGATCTGACTCGAATATAAATTATTCAAAACCTATTTGACTGTTCGAATATCATATGATTCAAACAAAAAAAGAGAATTTAGTTTCTCCTAACTTTGCCTTTTTCGTGATTAAAGGATGGTAACAGTAATAGTAATGGCAACTTATCATTTCACTAAGTAATATTTGGAGTTCAATTACAAACATATTAGACGGAAAGTTGATGTAGCACCATTGAAAGCCCAATATATATAGTCCAAGAAGCCAGTCCTTCCCAACCCTAGGTCTAAAGAGCACACTTCCAATAGATGTTCCGACACATATGTAAGAAAGCATTCGAATATGGAGTATTGGGCACACCATATCGTATAGGTGAGCGAGTCTTGAACCCATTATACCGGTCATTTATAGTTTTGCCTTCTAAAATGTCACGAGCGGATGCAGTCTAAAAGTCAAAAGCTTCAATTCAATGCCATCAAATCGAACCACCACCAGACTCATGGCGTTGAGGTGCTGGTGATGGCTTGGCCGGTGGGTCACGAAAGATGGAAGACTTTCCGGTGTGTATATATACATACACCGATCAATGTTGACTTCAACTAATAAATCAGTTGGAGTCATTAAAACTATAGCTTTGTTGGTTCTGATTGTACTTCTGTTTTACCGCAAATTTGACGCTATTCGGGAGTTCCCTTCCAATGTATTCAACCAAAGATACGAACTAAAACCTTTACCAAAGAAAAAAAAACCCTACATAATTGGACAATTTAGGGGTGGATTAATGGAAAATCATATGAAATTTACTCTGATTTATTTACATTTTACTAAATTATCTTAATTTCTCCTCTAAATTTGATTATAAACACTTAATATAAATTTCGTACCCATTCAATAAAAATTCTGAATCTGTCCCCGTTTAGGTAGGAATTGGAAACTATCAACCTGTCAACCTCGATTGGTCCACCAGTGACCATGACTGCCGTTAAAATCATGTTAGATTTTGTGCAAGGATGTTGATGCTAGCTAGCTAGACATACTAAATATCAACCCAATAAAAAGGGCAAAAAAAAAAAAATTGGAACGGCTGTTCTAGACACCAGGGAGGCCGGGCCAACAAGTCGTATTCAGGGAGCTGTGATCTCCCGTGCATCCATTAGGCGATCTGTCTGTAATACACGGATCCAGTCAGGGGTAGATCAGTCAAATAAAAAAATGCACAGACTACCAACCAGGCAGAAGACGAATGACTCCTGATACACAAAGCCTCCTCCTTGTGTATGTGTTACTCCCATTTCCGCCCCGTCGTTTCTGTCACTCGTCCCGGACTGCTTGTTAGTGTTGACTCTGCTCCGGCGGCCAGTACCAATGTCTTCTGTCTCCGGAATCTGTTCATCCTCTCCGTCTCTGAAGCCCAAGGCCACGATCAACACTTGTGCTCTGCCCAAGAGGGACTCGGTGTCCTTCCCCTGCCGCTCCAAGGTCGGCGCCGAAAACCGGGCCCAGAGACTCTCCGTGGCCAGGGAGATCTCCGCCGACCTGTCCAGGGTGGATGGAGGGGCTGCGAGGGAGGAGAAGAAGGGGCTTGAGAAGGACCCGAGGGCGCTGTGGGGGAGATACGTGGAATGGCTTTACCAGCACAAGGAGCTGGGGCTGTTCCTGGACGTGAGCCGGGTGGGGTTCACGGATGAGTTCTTGGAGGAGATGGAGCCCCGGTTCCAGGCGGCTTTCAAGGCTATGGATGAGCTCGAGAAGGGGGCCATCGCAAACCCCGACGAGGGCCGGATGGTTGGCCATTACTGGCTCCGAAAGCCCGACCTCGCCCCGACCCCCTTCCTCAAGACCCAGATCGAGAAAACCCTCGACGCCCTGTGCAGCTTCGCTGACGACGTTGTTTCCGGTAAGGTCAGTCCATTCTCTTCTCTTCTACTTACCCCGCCTTTCTTCAATTAGAAACCGTAAAGTGTAATTATGTTCCTCAGAAGCAAGTACAAGGATAAATAAATACACACCCCATTTGCTCCCACTTCCCCGTTAGTTATGTTTTAGGGTGATCAAATTGACTCCGCTTAACTCTCTGATCAGTGACTTTGAATTGTATGCATGATGTTGTCCGTGGAAAGTTGTTCACTTGTCTGTGCCTGATGCTACATTTTCAGATTAAGCCCCTATCTTCTCGAGAGGGCAGGTTCACTCAAATACTTTCTGTTGGAATTGGAGGATCCGCTCTGGGACCACAGTTTGTTGCAGAAGCACTTGCTCCTGATAATCCTCCCCTTAAGGTATATCATGGTATCTTCTGTCAAGCACTTGCTTGATAATTTGATTTGCTTTCATGCTGGCCCTGTAAGACTGCCATTGTGGAAATTCACTCTGGATCAATGATCCTGATTTTGACTTGTTCCATTGGAAGTTTTTCCATCTATTTTGCCGCAATTCCTATCTTTTTTCTTTTGTGTCATGCAGCAAGATATTGGAAAATATAGGTCCCTGGTTGCTTCCTTGGATTGCTGATTGAGATTATTAAAAAGCAGTTGAATGACAATATTTTGGCAGTATATTTCATGAACATCTTAGTAGCTTGAGTTGGATTTTGTTACATGAACTGTTTTTTCATAGGGTATAGCCACTGAAAAAGTTATGAGAAAGACAAAGCTCAGAAGCCGCACAAAGTATTTAGCATTCTAAACCAGAATACATATGCCAGATAGAGTAGACCATAATTCACTCGTTACTTTCCATCATCCATCTTTGATTCTGTAATTTTGACTTTGAATTTCTACAGTATGCATATTGATATCTTAAGAGCCAGATATCTGGGAAATCCAGGGATAAGGGGCTCTTCAATTTTGACTAGTCTATTGCGTCATTGTTTTTAGCTAAGATGTGTTGCATAATATCTCAATTTACTTTTCTGCAGATAAGATTCATTGACAATACTGATCCAGCTGGAATTGATCATCAGATTGCCCAGCTTGGCCCGGAACTTGCTTCTACAATTGTAATTGTGATTTCAAAGGTGTGCTTCTGTGCAAGTTTTTTTTTTCTTTGTTATTCTATTGTTGCATATTTTTCATTCAAAGAAAGAAAGAAAGTATCAGCTGCATATTCATTTATTCAAAATTTACAGAGTGGAGGTACCCCTGAGACTAGAAATGGCTTACTGGAAGTGCAAAAGGCATTTCGTGAAGCTGGACTGGATTTTGCAAAACAGGTTTTGATCTCAGGTTCTTGTTTCTGCTTATACATTTATTTTTCCTGTGCTAACATTAAGAGCTGTCTCCTGATATGGTTGCAGCCAATTGTGGGTTAGGATAGTGTAGCTTCATTTAATAAATAAATAATTATTGGTCAAATTGCTGTTCTTTATTCTCTGAACCTGAAAATTGTCAAGTTCCCCTTGATCTAGCAATAAAAATAGCATATAATGATTTGAAATTCAAGAACCATTCTATATCATCACAGGTAATAATTTCTGGAACCATGTAAGACCTTAATGATTTGCATGTGTGGAAGGAGAGGAACAGGAGGGCATTTGAGGGTTTAGAAACAAGTTTGTTTAAGTTTAAGGAGAGGTGGATATGGGATATACATTTTTGGTATAGTCAATTGTATAGGGGTTCTCAATGTTAGCTACTCATGAGTTAATGCTATGAGTAGGCTTAAGTTTGTTTAGCTAAGCTTTTTGTATATGATTTTACGCATCTTCTTNGACATCAACGACCTGATCCAATAAGAAAATAGTAAGATAGAAATAAAGAAACTAAGAACCATTTATATTTTAAATAAAGAAGGGTCCTTGATCTGCAGAAGTCTTAATGTGTTATTTGATGTATGGCTTGGGCAGAGACCAGTTACAATGTAACTGCCTGAGCCCAGAATTTATCAAGATTTGTTTAGTTGAAGATCAATGAGGCTTCTAGACATCAAACCAACCTTGGAATTTTATTAAATGTATTTGTCTTTCCTCTGAATTTTCTGTATTATATATATATATACCCAGGGTGTTGCAATTACACAAGAGAATTCGTTGCTTGACAACACTGCTAGAATTGAAGGCTGGTTAGCTAGGTTCCCCATGTTTGATTGGGTAGGGGGTAGAACATCTGAAATGTCTGCAGTTGGTCTGCTCTCAGCTGCTCTTCAGGTCAGTGAAGTGTTAAAACTCCAAAGGCAGTAATTTTCTGTTGTTTGTAATTCGCTTCACACTGTTAAGCTATCCATGCTTCAGGGGATTAATATCAGAGAAATGCTTGCTGGTGCTGCCTTGATGGATGAGGCTACTAGAACAATTGATGTAAGTATCATTTCTCCGTGTTTCCTTATACCACTCTCACATATGATTTTAATTGCTGAGATTCTGGGGAAGAGCTATTTCCAGTATATGGGGAAGTTCAGACTAGTGGATTGCGTGTGTCTCTCTCTTCGCTGAGTAGGGGCTCTGCTTGTTACTCTTTGAAGCTGTCTAGAAAAGTTGGCTGCTTATGATGCTTTCCTCTTATGTGTGTGAAAGTTAAGCAAATAACTATTGTATTATTGATGAAGATACATGAATGTCAAGAAGTTCTAATTTCCTCCTTTCTTCAGGTGAAGAATAACCCTGCAGCACTGCTAGCTTTATGCTGGTACTGGGCTTCTGATGGGGTTGGATCCAAGGTATTATCTGCCTCTTTAACTATTCTCTCACTATCTCTATTTTGTTTTCCCTAATTTTCATTTTGGTTCATTAGCGTGTCTTGACTCATAACAGTTGCCTTTTCCAGGACATGGTTATCCTTCCTTACAAGGACAGCCTGCTACTATTTAGTCGGTATTTGCAGCAGCTAGTAATGGAATCGCTTGGAAAGGAGTTTGACTTGGATGGCAATAGGGTATGTTAGTCAAAATATCATTTGATTGACTCACTTGCATAGTGGTTGGGTATTCCTTATATTTTTTCCACCCCTTAGCCCTGATCTGATCAGGAATGTGTTAATAAACTTTCAAGGAGATCTAATAATAGTTTCTAATGTTGACAATGCCAAATTTTCACCTCTCTGTTTTGCAGGTGAATCAAGGACTTACTGTTTATGGAAATAAAGGAAGCACAGACCAGCACGCGTAAGTTCAAATTCAATGCTTTCCATAACTACATCGATAAATGTTGCTTAAATTTGTTTGTATAATATTATGATTCAAGTTTTGTCTTTTTCTTACAGCTACATTCAGCAGCTAAGAGAGGGTGTCCACAATTTCTTCGTGACATTCGTTGAAGTTCTTCGTGATAGACCACCTGGTCATGACTGGGAGCTCGAACCTGGTGTCACTTGTGGTGATTACCTATTTGGGATGCTTCAGGTTAGAATAAAATCAGGTCCATCACAAAAGTGCATCATACAAATGGGAACCAAAATATGCAAAATGGAATTCGTTGCTATGAGATTAAAGCTTTTTCCATTTTGTTAACCTCTTATTTATCGGGCTGCTGCAGGGAACAAGATCAGCTCTCTATGCAAATGACCGGGAGTCTATAACAGTCACTGTGCAAGAAGTGACTCCCAGATCTGTCGGGGCTCTAATAGCACTGTATGAGCGAGCAGTGGGTATTTATGCGTCTCTGGTCAACATCAACGCTTATCATCAACCAGGTAACCCATGTTTCTTGTCTTTATATGTGGTAAATAAAAAGTCAAGTTACACGGTCTGCTATAGAATCGGACTTCTTTATAGTTCTCTTTCAAACTGCACAGTATTCAGTGAATTCTCAGAAATAGTAAATTATGGTTGATTGTGATCTAAGATTACTGTGTATTTTGAGAATAGTCAACATATATGACTCCAAAATATCCGTACATTTTGTGGCAACCATAGCACCATGCTTATTTTCCTTTCTGTAGGTGAGGCTGATTGTTATCCACAAATAATGCAAGGGTTCATGGACATTAGCTGACTGTTAATTCATAAAATCTCAAGAGACTAGTGTACTTGCATGCCATGAAAGCATACATTTCACTGCAAACTGTAGACGAGCCCAATCTGTGACTTTAGTTTGTTTTGTTTTTTTTTGTCAATGTACTAAGAGGTCCTTTCTAGCCGGTGAATCTGACTTGAGCTTCTTCTTTCTGGTCATGATTTGGAATTTGCATAGGTGTGGAAGCTGGAAAGAAGGCAGCTGCGGAAGTACTGGCTCTCCAAAAGCGGGTTTTGGCTGTTCTGAACGAGGCCAGGTAGGATAGCTGATATATCTCGTTTCAAAATTGTCTGGAAGAGTGCTGCTTTTGGCAGTTTGTGGTTCTTACTGGATTGCAGTTTCAGAAGTAGCAAATTACGCTCTTTGGCTGTTCTTCGCTTATGCAAATATGTCAGCTTAACCTCACGATGTCTCATTGACCGACCAAAATGGTCTCCACAGTGCTATGGTTGGAATTTTTGTTGTTTCTTCAAAATCTCATTCTTCTTTTGTTTCATTCAGCTGTAAAGAGCCTGTGGAACCGTTAACTCTTGAAGAAGTAGCGGAGCGGTGCCATGCTCCTGAAGATGTACGTACTACAAAAACACCCTCTGTTTCTATTTTTTTTCTTATCTTTTAGCACACTAGAATCTGACTTGTGGGCACAGATCGAAATGATTCACAAGATCATCGCCCACATGGCCGCGAACGATAGAGCACTTATTGCTGAGGGCAGCTGCGGGTCGCCAAGAAGCATCAAGGTCTTCCTTGGAGAGTGTAATGTCGACGAGTTGTATGCTTGAAATGGAACCGAGTTGTATGCTTTCATTCAAATTCTCGAATAAATTGATCCAAGCAAGTGGTCATGCCTCTTGTTCATTGGGACTGGCATGCGTTCAGTGTGAAGAACCAGCAATTTAGAGAATTTTCAAGCTCATCTGCAGTTGTGTTTGTTTCTTGCCTCGGATGCAGAAACAGGGGGCAAAGAGTTTTCCTATGTAAGCTGACGATAATTATGTGTGGGATCTCAGAGAACGAGGGTCGTTGTGTATTATTCACCGAATATTGGGATGGCAATTTGGGCTTGCACATTTTTTTGGGTCATCTTGGCACGATCTGAATCTGTTGCTGGGTCATGTCAGCACTACCCGATATCCTGGGTAGCCAGAAATGCTCGGTCCAAGTATGGATTGGTTCGGCCCGAATCCCGCACTAGGGGAAATAATTTTTTTAAAAATAAATCTAAATAATTTGGGACGTGAGCTCGAATTTTTAAATGTTATAATTGATCAATTAATAATAGCCCATACGTGTATTCTTCTGGGCCTGCTTCTGAGCTTTTTAAGCATGGGCCATTTAGGGCCCACTAATTCTTTGTGAAGCCCAGTTCAGTTCAGGAGAGAGTTACACAAAAACCCTAGCTTCATCTGCCTGGCTTTCTTTTCCAAGAGTTTATCTTTGGTTCTTGGCTGCTTATCCCGGGCCTTCACCGCCCGCCGGCGATCTCTGCTCTTCACCGCAAGTTTGCTCCGCCTCTTTGCAGTCGTGAAGGTATTCCCCAGTTAGATTCAGCTCACCCTCTCTCTGCGCCCAATTTGTCCTCTTGTTCTCCGTAACGTCTGTGTTCTACGGTATTTCATTAGACACTGTGTGCTTCAGGGTTTTACCTAGCTGGTTCTTGGATCAGTATTTTGACCGGATTTCCTTCCACTCTCTATGTGATTGTGCTCTGCCTTTGCGTGCCCTCATTTTCCCTCGCTTGCTGATTGCAGCAGACAAGCATGGCGGACACGGCCATTGAGGCATTAGCAGCGAATCTAGGAATAGACTATCTGGATATTGATGTTAACTCTGTTCAGCTCCCACCTGGCGAAAGTGTAGGCATACCCAGGTAATTTTCTTTTTCTTTCTCGATTTCTTTGAAAATGTAAACATCTAGGGCTTAGTGACTCGAGTTGGTTCTTTGCCCCAGTTGGTTAGATTATTCAACGTCGAAATTTGTGTTCTTTCTTAATTGGATGGTTTTGGGAGGCTCACTTTGTGCTGTTGGTACTCTCAAATTGAAAATATAAGATCCAATCTTATAGGTGATGCTAGAATGCCCTGTCACACAATAGATTGAACTTGTCAATCATATTAATGGAAGGTATAGTATCATGATTTTGTTTTTTTTTTTTTAATTTTATAAAAGGAGTTATTCTGTTTGAATGGAAAATGAGGAGTACTGCTATTTATCTGTGAAGGTTTTAGGAAGAGAAATTGGAATTGCATCTTCAGATCTTCTAGGAGCAGTTTCTTTTTTCTTGTTGTTGTTGTTGTGTTCTTTAGCTTCTGATTGTATCTTCTCATCTTTTCATCCCAGTGATGATGAAGATCTTTACCAGGAAGATGATCTCGAGTTGGATACAGGATTTGGGAACATCATCATTGTTGATAATCTTCCGGTTGTTCCCCGGGAGAAATTTGATAAGCTTGAAGGTGTAATTCGCAAAATTTACAGTCAGATTGGTGTCATTAAGGAGGATGGACTTTGGATGCCTGTTGATCCTGAAACTCAGAAAACTCTGGGTTACTGTTTCATCGAGTATAACACTGTTCAGGTACTTATTATTATTTATCTATCTCTTCTCTCTCCTATTTAATTTATTCCCTATTACCTTTTTGTCCTTAGAATACTAAATGATTTGATCCTGATGTCATGGTGCTGTTTAAGAGTGTCAGAAAGGTTAGACTGTCAGATGAATTGTTTGTTACCCTTTTTCTTAGAAGACATATTCTTGCATCAGTGTGAAGCTCATTAAGTAATAATTTATGTGTTGAAAGTTGGTTCTCATCCCAATTTATCATTGCCTGTTCCCACAGGAAGCTGAACTTGCAAAGGAGAAGACAAACGCGTACAAGTTGGATAGATCACATATTTTTGCTGTAAACATGTTTGAAGACTTTGATCGATTCATGAAAGTTCCGGATCAGTGGGCTCCTCCAGAAACCGAACCATATACCCCAGGGGTAATTAGCTTCTTTCCTATTTATAATTATGACATTTTTTTTTGTGAAGCATAGAATCATGTGGCTGAATTTCTTCTTCCATCCCACCCACCTCCCCTGATAATTTGCTGAATTTCATTTTGTATGAAATTAGAGGAAAGCTTATTGTGAGTTTATGTCCTGGTAGAGCCATCCATTGGAATCTGTCTTGTTTCTTCCTATGTGTTTGTGGATCCTGATTCCCTTGGAATATTTGGGGTCATCCTTTAGTATTTTATGTGATAATTATATGTTATTTGATGATAAAGCATTGTCTTTCTTATGAAAATGTATATGTTTCCTTAGTTGCTATGAGTATGAAAAAGCATATCCTACACCTATATGGAAGGGTTTAGTTCTTATATATTGACAATCAGGTGGAAGAATCAATGCTATATGACCTTCCTCAAATTATTGTTGTCATGCTTTCCTAGTTCTTTCTGGAGTCCTCTTAGGTTTCCCCCCCCTTCTCTTAGCTCTGATCAATAATGTTGCCATCAAAGCAAACTTATTAACATGCATTACTGTGGGTTTCAACTGCTTTAACAGACATCTCAGTAGCGTTGATTTGTTCTAGAATAATTTCAAATAATATGCTGTTGGTTTACTTTCTTCAGAGGCCTACTGCCATTGAATACTTAGGCCAAAGCAATAGTACCTTTTCTCATGAATTTTGTTCCATAAAATCAACCCTTTTTCTTGAAATTACATTTTCCCTGTGTTGTGTTTTTCAATAAAAGGTAATGGTCTGGCTTCCTTTTAACAGGAAAATCTTCAGGATTGGCTTACTGATGAAAAGGCCCGAGACCAGTTTGTGATCCGTGCTGGTTCTGATACTGAGGTTTTCTGGAATGATGCTCGGCAATTGAAGCCTGAGCCAGTTTACAGACGTGCTGTGAGTGAAATCATCTCACCTCACCCCCTCCCTTCCCCTACTCTACACTCTCTTTCCCTCTCCTGTAAAGTTTGTTTCTTTATTTGTTCTCATGTTTGTGAGGCAGTTTTGGGGATGTAGTTGAACACTTCAACTGCATTTCACTCTCTTGGCCTTGCCAAGGACCATATAGAAATTTTTGTAGTTCCCTCCTAATTCATCAACTGTAATATCTCATTTTCAATGACTGTCTGTGTTGGTGACAGTTCTGGACTGAGAGCTTTGTACAGTGGTCACCACTGGGCACATACCTAGCAACTGTTCATAGGCAGGGCGCTCAATTATGGGGTGGTGCCTCTACCTTTAATCGTCTCATGCGTTATGCTCATCCCCAGGTTATAAGTACTCCCATTCTTTCCATAACTTTGGTGGATCTCTCTCTTATCCAATTGTCCTCTTAATCAGTGGCCTACAATGTAATTTCAGGTCAAGCTGATTGATTTCTCACCTGGTGAAAAATATTTAGTGACATATAGCAGTCATGAGCCAAGCAATCCGCGCGATCCACAGGTTGGCATTTTTTCCCTCCTTTTCTATTTTATATTTAATTGTTCCCTTCACTGTTGTCATTTCTAATTTTGATTCACCTTCTAGAGAGTTGCTATAAATATATTTGATGCAAGAACGGGGAAAGTCATGCGGGACTTCAAGGGAAGCGCTGATGATTTCGCTGTTGGAGGAAGTGGAGGTGTTACAGGGGTCTCTTGGCCAGTCTTCAGGTAATTTTATTTCCTTACAGATTGTTTAGGAGGTGGTTGTCACATGCCGGAATTCCCATTATTATTGAATATCAATAAATCTTTTCCTTATTCTGGTTGATAGGTGGAGTGGTGGAAAAGATGACAAGTACTTTGCCAGAATTGGGAAAAATGTCATCTCTGTTTATGAAACTGAGACCTTCTCCCTCATTGACAAGAAGTCTCTGAAAGTGGAAAATGTTGTGGATTTTAGTTGGTCACCCACTGATCCCATTCTTGCTCTCTTTGTGCCTGAACTTGGTGGTGGAAATCAACCTGCTCGAGTGAGTGTTTATGCATATTTGGCTTTTCTTCTTATTTTGGAGCATTTTTCCGATCTGTCACTAACTTCATGTCCTATTCCTAGGTGAGTCTTGTTCAAATTCCTGGAAAGGAAGAACTGAGACAGAAGAATCTTTTCAGCGTCAGTGATTGCAAGATGTATTGGCAGAGCAATGGGGACTATCTTGCTGTCAAGGTCGATCGGTACACGAAAACTAAAAAGAGCACCTATACTGGCTTTGAGCTTTTCAGAATTAAGGAACGAGATATCCCAATTGAGGTCTTAGAGCTAGATAACAAGAACGATAAGATTATTGCTTTCGCATGGGAACCTAAAGGGCACAGGTTTGCTGTTATCCATGGTGATAACCCAAGGCCAGATGTAAGCTTTTACACCATGAAGAGTGGCAATAACACTGTTCGGGTTTCTAAGTTGACCACTCTCAAAGGGAAGCAGGCGAATGCTCTCTTCTGGTCTCCTGGTGGAAAATACATTATTCTTGCTGGTTTGAAGAATTTCAATGGACAGCTGGAATTTTACAATGTCGATGAGCTGGAGACCATGGCTGCTGCTGAGCATTTCATGGCAACAGATGTTGAATGGGATCCCACAGGCCGGTAATTCATTTTTTGTTCAGAGCAGATGCATTAATACTATGGATTCAGCAATGGATATCTCCACAATTAACCCCATCCAGCCGCCCCCCCCCC
>CXYZ01003775.1:71496-149368 GCA_900006705.1 Sonneratia caseolaris | reverse complement strand
AATTGATAAATTAAAATTAATTATTTTACGATTTATCATGATCTTATCTAAATATTTTTAATTTTAGTTGTACTAGATTTTTTAGAATTTTTATGACTTTTTTTATATTTGATAATAAAATGATATGATATTTTCTGGTTAATTAGTCATTACACAAATAAATTTTGCATATAACAATGGAAATGTTTACTTAATTGTAATATTACTAGATGCTAACACGTCTCATACATAGTTCATATTATCTTAGTGGAACTAACAAAGATATTAATTTGAATGCGATTAAAGTAATAGATCATACTTTTTTTTTTGTAAAAGTGGATTCGATAAAATTAAGAAATTTAATTTAAAAGGTATAAATTAGAATGGAAAGAGTAGAAAAATAAAAAAATAACATCTAATTAGTTATGATTTTTACATGCTAGTTATGATTTTAATAATAGTTTATTATTTCATCTTATTTTCTTTTTTATTAGTTAAATGTATATTTTAATAAAAATATTTTGATAAGTAAAGAAATGAGACAAACTACCTGGTCTCCTCTGCTTAAATAATATAAAAAAAAATGATAAGCAACCTTGTAAAAGGGGTATTCGGGTGGAAGTTGAACCATCCTGGCGAATCCCATTTCGACCCACAGCGCAGAACCCTTTCAAGTTCCAATAAAAAATAATCATGAAGAGAGAGATAGGAAGTTTATAAAATAAATAAATTTATAATTATCTTATAATTACCTAATTACAATAATTGATAAGGAATTTCATTCTTATTTATAAGATTACTATTGTCATGTGTTAGTGAGATGGTTAGCTCAAATTTTATTAAGATGACGGACATGCCCTTGTGTTTATTTTATCCCATATCAAAATCTAATCGTGTAACCCTTTGTTATCCATTGAATTACCCACGGGAGGACTAGGTCGAAACAACTGTTAAAATGCGGGTGATATTTCATAACAACGAAGTATATGGGTGCAAATGAAAATATGACAAAATTTGGGGACGGAGAGGAGAGTCTCACCGTTAAGTAAGCGTTGAGCGGTCAGGATCACCACCGCTGGCCCCACAAAGCTCGTAGACAAGACTAAGGTTAAGCTCACATGGTCAGTCCCCCTGTGTCCCCGGACCCGGAGCTTTGCCTCCTACGTACATACATTTATTTCAACGGCTCAGATAATCTCGACGGTCTTTCGTTAATTATTTTATTTTTTTAAAAAAATGGCTGAATTATTATTATTATTATTTTCTGATATCCAATCTTAGTTTTTTGCTCAAATAAATTTCTAGAACCTTTACTCGATTGCGATGGATGGCTAATCAATGGTATCGTGGTACTAATGACGTCACATTTATGATGCCATGTGTACAAATTAATAATGCAGCAACCACCGCGTACAATTTATAATTATAATTTTAAAATTATAACTCATGTGAAATCAATGTGCGCTATTAATGTCGCCAATGCCACATAATCATCGACTTGCATATATTATTATGAGTGCTTCAAGGTTTTTTATTATATAAATTAAGTTACATCAAGAAATTATTGAATTCTTCCGTTCGCAATTTGGTGCCACTTTAATGATTTTCAACTTTTAATTAATTTAACATTTTTAAATATTTATTTTTAACATATTTTTTGGATTTTACTAATCAATATAATAAAGGAAAAGAGAGAGAGAGAGAGAGAGAGAGAGAGAGAGAGAGAGAGAGAGATTCAATGGAGGAGAGCCATAGGAGTTCTTGTCCTCCTCCCCGCACTCACCTCGCTAGATCCCGACGATACGACGGGACTCATGTGGAATCGTCGCCGACAAGAAACGGAGGGGTGTCAGGCGACCCGACCTATTCCGCGCAGAAGAGGTCCTCGGGGGACCCGATTCGCTCACTCCTCTCTTCCCCGTTTCCGTCTCTTCAATGTTTACGTGCAACCATTGCGGTACTTTTCCACGCATAAACTGAGTTTTCATGTTGTTGCAGCTTTTGCATTGCGGGATTTCCGAACATATATGCATGATGACTTCCTCTGGGCATGACCCTTGTGGTAACCTCTGTTTGTTTTTAGCGTCAACTATTTGTTATTGGAGTTTTTCAGTGTACGGATTATTGCTATTTTCATTTGTTATTGATCTTTGATTCTGGAGTCGGTCGGCATTAAGGGGGTGAGCATCTTTTCCCTGTTAAGGAGACCATTTTTATGTCGCTGAAACTTACTTTGATTACTCAAGTAATAGGAAAGAAGCTGTAGATGAGTCAAAGCTGAGTTTGTGCTTCTAGGTTACCGTGCCAGATTGACAAGAGCCAAGAATGTGTAGATTGAATAGGTATCTGTCAATTCTGGACATTGTTATACTTTGTTTACAGTTTTTAGAGCTCTAACAGTAAAACTCTGGTCTCTAATGCCCTTATACCCAATTGGCTGCTGCTACCCAAGCTACCGAGTATACCATTTCTGTTTATGTTTGCCATTTTTTAACTTGGAAAGAGTGTTAATATATGGGTGTGTGTATAGGCTCATGATGCTTACTTGAACTGTTGTTATCAAGATAACAGTGAAGCTGATGAACAGCAAGAGCGCCTGGAATCACATTTTCAATCTTCAGCTGCGCCTGGGTTGCCTCATCTTGGCATTACTGTTCCAAACGTACAATATGCAACACCATCTCCTGTTGGAGCTGGACCAGATATGGTATTATCATTATGGTCTTGGATCTTTTGAATACTTTTTGGCAAATCAATTTACTCCATTGCACAATTATGGCGTACTAAATTCTTCATTCAATTTGTAGTAGTATTTTCTCTCCTTCACTTTTGGAGGGATTGTCTTTGTCCTTCTATCACCATGTGTAGCCCTTTCTCCTGCCATTCTGAGATTGTTTTAGATCATAACTGCTTCTAAACAGAGTAACATGCATTTTTCCTATTGAAATTATTTCGAAGCCATCATCCACTCTTCCGCTATCTTTAGATTCTCTACTCCTATTTTTCTCAGACTTTTAACTCCTAAAATTATGAATATTGTTTCATGATTATGAGCCTTATTAGCTCTAGTCAGATAAAGTCATTTGTCAAACTCCTAGAGAGGTAACATCTACGTTGGTAAACTAATGGAGGTAAAAAAAAAAAAAGGTGAAGTCACTGCTACAGAGATCTTGGATCACATGCACTTTTGGCCAGACATGACCTGGTAATTTGGTTCTTGAATTAGTTAAATGTATTTGAATTCTGTCCCTGGTTGTCAATGTAGGGAAAGGAGATTAGGATGTTGCTCCAATAATCCAGTCTTTGTATTCAACCTTAGAGAAATTATAACAGTAGATCTAGCATGGGTATATATTGGTGATCACAGCTTCTTTGAAAATGTTCTCTTCTCATCAGAGTATAGAGTTGGTTCTTCTTGCTTTGCCAATTTCATACGTGAGAATTAGTAAATTGGACAAAAGAGCCTCTTCCTGTCCGTTGATGAGAGTTTGATGCTTTCCTAACTTCAGGATCCAGTATTTGTCATGATAAGATAAGTTTTATCATGGTTCTGTAAATTGGTGTTGATGTGATTCTTCCTTCTTTCTTTGGTGGTGCCATTGCTGATACTGTTTGACAGAAGTTATAAGCCTATGGCGTAGTTTTATTTTGAGTCTGAAATACTGACTGGAGTCTCTTTTGGCCTCTTTTCCCTAGGTTCCTCCAGCTTACCCTTATCCAGATCCTTATTACAGAAGTATCTTTGCTCCCTATGATGCCCAGTCATTCCCTCTGCAACAGGCTTACAATGCTCAACCAATGGTAAGCTGCATTGGCAATTTTGCATTCTTGTCCTCTTACATGGTAATCTGGCTAACAAAATATAATCCTTGATTATTTTCAAGTTCATCTTCAGTTAATGGGAATTCAGCAAGCTGGAGTTCTGCTGCCTTCGGATACAGTTGAGCAGCCTGTGTTTGTCAATGCAAAACAATATCATGGCATCATGCGATGCCAGTGGATACGTAAAAAAGCTGAGTTAGAAAATAAAGTAGCTAACTCTCGGAAGGTATGTCTTAAATTGATGCAAATAATTTCTCTTTCTTGTTTGGCTATTTAGATTAATGTCTGGTGTGTCTTGTCCTGCTGGTTGGTTCAAATTATAGAGAAAGCTCTTAAGATTGTTAGTTAAAAAAATATAGCGTAGGCCATTAAGTTTGTCACACTACTTGGGTTATGAATTGAATGCCAAAAATTTATTTTATAAGCCTGTGCATCATAGATAACCATGTAACAACCCTTATTAGCTGTTCCTCATTTCTTCTTTGCTTAAATCTCTGTTTGGCTGGGGAGAAGAAAAGCTTCTGCATGGTTTTATGTCGTATGGAGCAAATGGGGCACTTGCCATGAAGTTCATTAAGAAATGCTAGTTTTTCCCATGACTATCTATGATGTCCAGGAGTTGAATATTTCTTCTGAAATAAACATGGACTGCTACTGATTTATTTTGAGCTTGAGTTAGTTTTAGAAAACTCTGCCTCCTAATTTTGTTAGGCCAGTGTTGTCTAGTTTTGCCTCAATGAATATTAGAGGATGGGTCAAAGAATCATTCCACAATAGGACCAGGGCAAGCATTTTCTCGCCTCCATGAATTAAAATTCAATTTCTCAGACATAACAAATACAACGTGCAGCACTCTATAGTAGGTTGTGCTTTGGTTTCTTCCTGTGCTCCTGAGTGTTCTTTCTCTCATTATTAAGTCTTTGCGTGGAAACTGGTTTTCTGTTGCAGCCCTACTTGCATGAATCGAGGCATCTGCATGTTTGAGGAGAGCTAGGGGGTGTGGTGGTTGATGCATAAACTCGAAGAAGAGTGAAGATAAACAGAGTGAGGTGGGACCTGGCGAGAAGCCACAGCAGAGCATCAGTCTCAACAATTCGGATGAGAATGATCTCTCAGCATCTGCTAGAACATCATAATCCCTTCCCAAGTTTGACTCTGATCTGTTTACCTGGTACGCTCCATGAGAGTGATGGGTATGCTGTAGAAAATTAGGTTGTCCCTAGGCAAGCCTCATTTTTTTTCCTCTTCCGGGTTTTGCTGCCTGTAGTCTCTTGTTTTTCTTTTAGAAATTGGGTTGAAAATGAATCCGGAATGTGCAGACAAATGCATTTGTTGTTCCCAGATACTTAATTTCAAGTGATGGTGCTTGGAATGTTTAGCATTGGGTCTCAATTCCATCACACATGAGCACTTCAACTACCCGATTCGAGTACTATAAATAGAGAAAACTCATGTTGAGAGAGGAATGTGGCGGACAAGAGAAGTGGTGTTTGGATGGCTTTCAGGAGGAGTCGAGACAATAAAAAAAAAGGGCGGTGCCATAACTCTCAATACTAGTTCATATATATATCTACCCAAGGGAAGAAATGTCCCTCGCGGGCCAATACCGGCTGCTATGGAAAATTTAAGTATTTTCTTCGGCACGAAGAGAGAAAAAGTATAGAGTATAATGTGAGAGGAATCAATTCTCAGCTAGTATAATATCATATCTATCACGTTGTCTGGCCCGGCCCAACTATCTACAAATGTTTCCTTTGCTTTTTCGACATCCTATCCTTGTTCGACTGTCCTCAGGCGTCCGAGGATCAGAATCAGGATTGAGAAGCTTCCAATCATGGAAGGGGAACCAGAGAGGGAAACCATGCGAGAGGCCTCGGCGGAGGTTTCCCGGGAGTTCATGACCCTCATCGAACACCGTGATGTCGATTCGCTTAAGCAACTGCAGCAGCTCATGTATCTCTCTCTCTCTCTCTCTCTAAACCTATTGTTTCCGTTGATGTTTGCATCAATAGCTGGATGACGATCCTCAGTCCTTTCGGTTCTGTATGATTTGAAATTTCGAGCGATCTTTAGTCCCGTTGCTCTCACGTGAGTGTTCATGTCTAGGTGTTGCTCGCTAATTGATGCTGTTGTCAACGCCGTCTTGGAATTGCAGATTGGGAAGGTTGCAGGATAGCAATGCAGTCCTCTCGCATTTCAACGAGTATTCAGAGCATTGCTTTGCAGAGGTTTCCGGAGATTTCTCTAGGAACACTCGCCTGTTGAAGTCTATGAAGACAGACCTTGACTACATATTTCAGAAGCTGAGGTAAGATTGCGAAATCCGTTCATCATTCTCTCGTGCTGAACTTGATCAAGGAAAAGTGAAGGAACATAATGGGAATCCTAGTCTAGTTAAACCTGATCCAGTCAATCCATACTGAATTGGTGGATTTGTGTTGAAATGCCTGTGAATGTTGCATGAAAATAAGATGCAAGGATGATCAACGATCCCCATCCTCGACATTTTCTTTGCTGTTTGAACCGAACACAGCATAACTGATTCTAAGTGCATCTCTTTGTGGTTCATTGGAAGCTCGGATTCAGAGATTTGTCCTGAGTGTCTTGTTTGAGGTATACACATTGTATTCACTCCTCTACAAGATATGGAATTTTTTGGTGACCAGTATTCATCTATTCAGTACGTGATATTTATCTCAAGGATAAGTTTCTGCTTAGCTGATAATTAATTGTACGACAGAATCTTCATCTTGCTTATACTCGGAGATGCATTTGGACGAATATATCTATCCTAAGATGGATAGAACATATCTATCTCAGTTCTTTTCCTGACATAGTTGACGCAACTGCACTCCACTGTGCTCCACAAAGATCCCATTAGTTACCTGGAACGTCTGAAGTTTTGCTTTTCGATTCTTGTATGCCTCTTCTGATCTGTCTTGTTATTGTCTCAACAGAAGCATGAAATCAAAACTTGTTGCCATCTACCCGGATGCATTCCCTGATGATTCAAAAGGGGAACTGGTCGACCGCAGACCAAATCTGGAACTGTTACAGTGAAGCTGTAAAGGACCTCTACCTGAATTGGATTGTTGCCACTCAGGGATAAGTTCTCAGGAGACAAAATTGTTCAGGCTCTGGATTTAATTTCATTTTGCCTGGAAGTCTCAGGTTAGCCTGTTCACTTCTCTACACATTAGTACAAGAGGTGCAGTGATTGTAATTTGTGGATCTATCAATAAATTTATTGATGATTGTCACTTTCTCATCAATCGCTTCAGCTTGTTTCTGTGCTTATGTGTTTGATAAAGTCAGAGCCTCTTGGAGTGTACAACTGACTCTCAAGTTATGCATAGTTGTTCATGAACTGTGGCTGTCAGGTCAATACTGTTGAGACAAACAAGCTAGGAGGCCCGGTTAATGAAAAGGGGTGAACTTCTCTGTTCAAATCAAGTAAAGTTGATCGTGCATAACAAAAATGTGCAGTCCATTCGGTTTAGAAAAGTCATTTATGTGACTTTTTAAGTTAAGATCATCATTGACAACATTTTGGTCAATTATCAGGCAAGATCTGATGGGTTTTTAGCCTGTCCCACATCAGGATAGGCTGTTAAAAGATGTTGACCAATAAGGCTGAGGTACGAGTGCCAGGAGGAAATTCTCCACTGTTTAGATACAAATCGGCAATTACCAAAACTTTCCAGTAAACATAACTGAGGCCTCTCCCTAGACCTGCTCAGCTGCTTCGTGTTGGGATCAAAGTCTACATTCCCACAAGGAATCCTGGGCTTGACTGGCTGAGAAAGCATACCCGGGGTGGTTGAACTTGGCTGGGAAATCATCCTGGGCATTAGGCCGGCTTTGAAGTTTGCAAAGGCATTCCGGGCTGAGGTGATGACGATAAGCACCTCTTGAACAAGAGGACGGATGCAATCGAGCCAGCTCCGAGTTGACTCCTTCCTAGTCAGTCACGACTCAAAGCAGATGCCAGTAATACACACACATGCACTGGTTGAGAGTGCAATTATAGTCCCGGATTGCCAGTATCAAGCTGCACTCCAGCTTTCAAATTCGAGCTGGAACCTCTGCTTAAGGTCAACAGAGGACGTCTTCTCTCATGCTTGAGCTTTCCTCAAGGTCAGACTCGGTGTGCTCGGCCTTGGCTCGGTTTGGTCTGGTTTTCCCTTGTGAACCTTGATGGAGCCTTACCTACACTCAGGTTGATCTCGGGATATGCCTCAGTCAAGTCTCAGTATTCAGGAGGTCCCTTTGCCACAGTCCGTAGCTGGACCTTCGGTCGAGCCCGGTCCCTTAGGGGTGCATATTTGGAATTCCGGACTGACAATCTACTACTTATGACACGAGGAGAGCTCACATAGGCTCCCGAGCCTCTGGACCCAAACTGGCGATGCGTATGACCGAGCTCCTGGTCAAAGAGATGGGATTTGCTTCAGCATCCAAATCAATACGATACAATGCAGCATTTGATCATACGGCCCGGTTGATAATGAAATTCGCAGGACTACAGATACGGGGAATGCACCTCATCCCCTGAAAGCCAACGCTCGACCTAGTCGAGACCAGAGGTAAGTTGATGATGCCTGGCGCCAGTTTTGCCTTTTGCTCGATAATAGTAAATCCCCCAACTTAGCTCACTCTATCTGGTAAGGTGGGCGCCCTTCCAGCTCCATCTTACAGTACGAGAGACACAGACCATCTCGATAGAGAGGAATTCCGGGGCCGGATCGTCATTGACATTGGAGTGAACTAATTCGACGTGCCGACTGCATGCTTTTTAGCTTGCAGCATACAATAGTTGTTCCTTAGTGAATTTCCTCGACATCAAGCATCAGCTAAGACAGTCTCGTCTGCAATCTTTCGTGTTGAACGACAAGTAAACCATCGCATCTCAAACACAAGGCACGACATAGTAAATACTCTTTTTTTTTTTTTTAAGTTACAGAAATTCGATGATCGCACGAGCAAACTGAAAACTAATCAGGCCGTGGTAGGCTCGATACATGCAACAGCGTTGTTATGGCCGAGCTCCCCAGGATGTGGAGGAGCTTCCGTGGTGGAGGATGGAGGAGTGCTAGGCTTTCCGGAGGTGAAGAAGAGGAAGATGACCGCAGACGCCGCCAGTAAAGCCACACCGGCGATTCCGCACACCAGGCCGGCAATCAGCAGCCCCTCCTTCATCACCCTACCAGACGATCTCGATCTTGGGGACGGCAACGACGGCCATGATTCCTCCTGCTGTGACCAGAGTGCAGCATCGCTGGAGTTCATGGCCTGGGTAAGTGCCACGCTTGGCGGATGTGGAGCTGAGGCAGATGATGGCTGCGGCAACGGTGGCGACCTTGTCCCGAAGAATGTGAGCATTTCAGGGGAGAACTCCTGGTCCACGGGCGGACTGCCTTGGTAAGCCAGGCCGTGATTGGATGGCCTCAGCTCCCTCGCATCGATCGGGCAGAACTTGATGCCGTCAGCAACCATTAGCAGCAGCAGAGCTGCCGCGAGTCCTCCGTCCCTGCGCCCCGCCATTGCTCGATCCTGATGTGGAAGGTGGAGGTCTATAAGTCATGCAGTTAGCTGCTTAAAGTAGACCTGCCAAAATATGGCCCGGCCCGATAACCCGACACGAACTTAGCACGATAACACCATGCTTGGGTCAGGGCCTATTGTGGCAACACTACCCGGTAATTTTATTGGGCATGCTAGGTACAATGATCCCTAGGTTGTGTCAGCTCGTTAACCCGATTAGGAAAATTATAAAAAACTTAATAAACTATTATATACTATTAAAAAAATAAAAAAATACCTTTCATGAAGTTACTTACAATTACAAACAAAATACAATTAATGGAGATTATTGTATTATCAGGTCATGACTATCCTTATCTTATCGTGTTGTACTAGCCCGCCCTTATATCCTACAGGGCTATACTTGGGTCAGCCCTTATTGGCCCCCTCCTTATCAGGCCGGGTCGGCACGATTTGTAGCTTAAAGGTGCGCTGGGTGGAGGGGAAGAAGAGTAAAGAGTGAAACGCGTGACTTCCTGTCGGAGAAAATCAACACCAAATAAGTCAAAATTACCGATCAGACCACGTTGATTAAGGTGGTCCAGCGAATCTTTCCTCGAGAACATATGGACACTCATTGCCGGAGGCTCGAGCTTATAAAGCAAGATTCCGGCCTATGGTCAGTTGTCTCCTCCTTGTCCGAGCCTAGAGAAAAAATGTCTGGGCTGCAAACAGTGATTGAGAGCAAGCGTTCAAGAGCACATGTGAAGTGTGGATCAATGTTTTGATGGGAATTAATATAATAAAACTAATAAATAAAAGTCATAGAAGTATAAGAGAATTTGGTACCACCAATAGACAATTTGAAACTTTCAAGCTTAATACGAAACCGGTCTCTTGTAAGTTAAGAGAAGATTTTGATAGTTTGAAGTTCAAATTTTATAAAAAGAATTTATAATTCATAGTTTTAAAAATTGGATTGGGTCGGCTAGTTCAACATATTCAATAAGAAATCGGCCACTCATCCAGTTTGGTTCCTATAAAAAACCAAATTGCACTTTCAAATAGATTAACTCCAGTTGAACTGGCCTATTCTCGGTTCGACTAATGAACCCAATTGAACCGGTGAAAAAACCGTCCGATTTAAAATTAAAAAAAATAAAAATATATTATAATATACATATTTTATTTTACTATACTTATATTTATATTTTATGTTAAAATTTTATTTAATATAACTGTTATATTGATAATTTTTGTTATAAATCATATATTCAAATTATGATATTATGTAAATTTATTAGTAATATTATATATTAAATATGCAGTTCAACCCATTGAACCTCGATCTGATCCATGAACTCGTACCTATATCAGTTCTCGGTCCGGTCCAGTTTTAAAAACTATGCTATATAATCAATAACGAGTTCCACTAAATTATATTCGAAATGATTTTGACTAATAAATCTCCATCTTTTATGGTATGAAAGGACACAAACCTGAACTAATCGGCAGTCCCGAGTACCGTCTTTGGCTTCGTCTCTCCAAAGGATCGCCGCCACCGCCACGACCGCCATACATGCATGCAATGCTGCAGCTGCTCGCCTTTATGTGTACGATCCCTCCACTTACATCGGCCAGTGTGATTCCACCGAGTAAGATATTTGATGGCAATAGTATCACTCATTGACTCACGATGAAGAGATTCTCGTTCGCTTTTCTCGTTATACCTCTTTGCTTAAATTAAATTAGTTGGGAATTCTATGTGGGTGATGTGTTTTTCTTGGTGTGCCTGCCTGATAATTGCCTAACCAGGAGGCTCCCTTTGCCCGAGTCCAGAAATTCTTGGATGATTCAATGGCACCAAGTGAAGTGAATTAGGATGCGGTGATGAACGGGAGATTGAAGAAATAAAGAAAATGGCTCGGTAGTTTGATCTGATTCCTCATTTCTCGATGATGCTGATAAGATTTTCCATACTCAAAAGAAAAACCACCAGAATATAATGATAGATCCAGTTCACTCACTATAAAAAAAATTACTAAAATTGGTAATTTTTATATGATATAATAATCCGATACGATAAGATATATAGTTAAAAATGTTTCGATATATATAACTTAATAAGTTGTGATTAATTTTTATGTATTTAAAAATATATAGGTTAACTTAATTAAATTTTATATATTAGTTTTTATTATGATTATTTTATTAGTATAATTTTATTGTAAATATTTATATTGAATTTTCATTAAAATCACATTAAATATGTTAAATTGTATATGTGTAATCGATTTAGATATATTAGAACATGTTTAATTTATATAAGTTATAAAATTAAATATGAATTAAAAATTTTTATAGGAATAATTTAGATATAACACACAATAAACATCATATATAACACAGATTGGAAAAAAGAAAAAAGAAAAAACCATCAAATTCGACCACTTCGACACGATAAGCCACTGGGATGCAGTGAGTGAGCCGACGGTGCTCGACCACTTTCGCGAGTTAAATCCGCTCTCCGACATCACGTCCGCAATTTTCGATTCTCTTTAAATGATTGCGACTCTCCCCACGTCTGCCTCTTTCACTTTTGCTCCTATAAACCCTAAAAGGTCGGCCAGCCCTCCCGGACCACCCCCAACAGGGTGGAAGCTTCAAGGTTTACTCTTCCTAATCCTACCTGCTAGGGGCCTCTTTTCTTTTCTTTTCTTTTTTTCCTTTTTACCATTGCTGCTGCTCGTGATGCTTGAGCCGACAACGAGCTCTCCTTCACTTGCAAGTGCTTTTGCTGTTTCAGTAGCTGAACTTTAGCTTTTGGGTTTTCGACGTTTAAAACTTCTTCTCACTTTCGGCTGCCTACTGTGAGCTCTCCGTCAAACTCGTTTTGCTTGTCGGTAGTAACCGTTCTTTTTTGGTTGCCGACAAAAATGATGGAAAGAGGAGTGAACGTGTCGGGCATTGGAGGATTTGGGGTTCTTTGCCCTTTTTTTTATTTCAAAATTATTTTCTTGCGGTGTTCGGGGTGGTGGGGGGTGTGCGGTGGATGGGAATGGTGGCGTTGTGTTTGCTGAGGTTCCGGTAGTACTATATAGAGGCTCACCTAAATGAAGATGAAATGATCTTGAGCTGTAATATATTTTCAACCTGTTCAATAACGCAAATACTGCATAAGTGATGAGTTTATCTGATTTGTTTCTAATCGGTTTACTCATTGTTTTGTGCAGCATTCTGTCTGGAATTGGTGAGGTGCAATTTCAATGGCTATGGAGAATCCCGAAGATTTGGAAAGTGTGAGAATTATTGATAATTCTGTGACCTCAAGCAATGATCAGTCTTGTCAGGTGAGTAGTACGGCCAAAGAGAGTGAGAATCTTGGTGTTGACCTCCTTGATGATTTGGACTCGTATATGCAAGATATAAATGATAGACTTACAATCTCGAGAATGGTTAGTGATTCTCTGATCAAAGGCATGGTGGGTGCAGTAGAGCAAGATGCTGCAGATAGGATTTCTCAGAAAGAATCAGAGATTGGTTGGTTGAGGGAAAGGCTCCTTCCTTACAATGTTTTTACCGCTGAAAGTGGAGTTCTTGGATGTCCTAGGTGCACAGGTTTGGCAGGAAGTGCATGGTCTAGGTCAAATCTATGCCTTCCAGTCAAGTCACTGGAATATGATAGCATTAGTGGTTTTCTGATGGAATACAAGACTCAGGCTGGGAAGCAGCTAACTGAGCTCAAGGAGCAAATTCACACTGTTGGGAAGAGAAGTTTAAATGACAGCAGTAATTCAGGGTTAAAGTTGGCATTGAGTTTTAGTAGCACGAGCACTGCACCATTGGAGAAGGTTCCTGATAAATTTGCCAATATTGAAAGAGCGGTTGATTGCCTGCAAATTACGCTGGATTCTTTCTTCAACCATGTGAGCAATATGGTTTGCTTGTCCAGGTCATCGTTCTCTGAGTGGCAGCAGGAAAGGGAGATTCAAGCTGAAGTTGAGGCAATGGTTATTTCCATCTACTTTAAAGGTGTCATAGAGGAGTTAGAGGGAATACTTTGGGATGAAAATTCACAGGTTGGTGTCGATGGAAGTATCAATTTTCTGAAAAAGAGGAGGGGGGTACTTTCAAGTTTGCGTCAAGAATTGGATGGTTTAAATAAGCAACTCTATGTTCCTGATGCTGGCCATACAACTTCCATTGGATCCATGGAGAATGGTGGAGAATGTGGCAACGGTGTAAACAGTAAAGTAACTGGTCATCTCCTCAAATTATCAGGCAGTCATGTTTTTCCATCATCTCCTCCTTGGGAAACAAATGGCAAGCACGAGGAGTTGACAATTGCTATGCCTGAGAATATAGACCCTGCAAAACTGGTGCACTTAACAAAAGAAAATTTGATGAACTATTTTAAGACTGAGATGATCAAAATGAAAAGAAATCATGAGTCCAAGATGCAAGAGATAACTGAAGAATATTTTCGTCTCAAGAGGGAGTACTTGAGAGATCACGGTTCCTCCTTGCCTTTGAAGAAGGATAAGGACCTTGATGAGTTGAGGAGAAAGATTCCGGAAGTTATCTTGAAGTTGGATGAAATTTTGGTGGGAAGTGAGGCATTCTCTTCTGTAAATATTGATGTTGAGTGTCTTGGCAAAATGGAGGAGAGACTGGATGGCCTTCTTTCTGAAAACAGTCATCTTAGAGATATGCTTGCTGATAAGAAGAGGGAGATTGAGTGTCTTTCTGCTGAGGTCTATGAAGCAGGCAAACAAATATCCTGCAATTCTTTGGCCAAGGCAAATTTGCTGGAAGTGATAGAAAACCTTAAACGTGAACAAGCAGAGGAGCGCATCAAATCCACAATATATGAGGAGGTATATCGATGTTCTTTGAGAATGCTGCCCAGTGAGATATGTTACATCAATGACAATCTTTGTACAGAGTCTGACCCCAGGAAAGGAATTTGCAAAGTCTCATGTCAAGAAGCTGTTTTTGATGGTGGAAATATTGGGAAGTCTGAGATTGAAAATCTCTATACGGAGTCTCTCATCTCGCTGGAGTTGACTGAGCTTGTTTTTGTTCAGTTCCTGAAGGAAGCGATGGAAAAGTTTGATTATTTGAATAATGACTGTCTTTGTGAAAAGTTTCTTCGAGTCTCTCTTGAACAGGAAGTATTGGAGAAAGCAGAATTTGTAAAACTTGAGGCTGTAGAGAATCAGAGGTTAAAAGAAGAGATATTACAACTGGCAGCGTTAGTGGGAGAAAAGGGAAGATTGGCAGAGGAAACTGGAAATCAGTTGGCAAGAGAGAAGGAGCTGTTTGATCGAGCCACTCAAGAAGTAGATAGGTTAAGGGATGAAACAAGGCTACAGGGCTTGCTTATTGTAGAGATAAGTAAAGAATCAGAAGAGATAAAAAGTGATCTACATCAAGCATTGGAGAAAAATGAAATGTATAAAGAGGATTATTGCATAATAAATCAGAAGCTTGATTCTGTGATGGAAGAGTTGAACCAAAAAGAGAAAGAACGAAGGATCCTCCTACTTGCTGCCCAAGAGAGGGAGGGTATGTTATTGTTGGCTGAGGAAAATGAAAGATTGTACAGGAGGCAAATGGAATCAGTTACAGAATTTGCTCATGGGATTATGAAATCATTAGCCGACATGGAAAACAGAGCTACTGTAGATATCAAGAGGAATCTATCAAGGTACATAACTAGTTTGTTGACACAATTTGATCTCTCTTTGCTGACTTCTTGCTGTACATATAGTTACATGTAAATATAAGTAACTTGAAGATTTATTTCTTTCTTTGACTCCATGAGTGAAGCCATGGCTCTTTTTTTCTACTAGATGTTGCAGTTGAACTTGGAAGAGAAAATTTACTCCTAAAGAGTAGAAGAAGAAAACAACTGCTAAAAATGTTGAAAGTATATGTAGGAGAGAATGCATAAGTTTATGATCAGAGTAGAGTTAACTCCATTTTGTGACGGATTAAAATTTGACAACTAGGTGTTATTGAGTGATGTGAAGGGCATGTAGTCCATGAGTTATGCAGTTGAAAATCTAGCTAATTATATTAGGTAAATGTTGATGTTTGTATCTATTTGCTTAACAGGGATTATTCTTTTGAGAACTGCTGATGACTGTTTCTATTTGTTCAGTTTGCTTATTCTGCCTTTATGTTTCTTGCCCATGTGAATGGTTTATGTTGTTCGAGAATATAACTGAGCTCTTGTGACCTTATCCATAGGTTGGGTATGTTGGCTTATGAGCTAAGTTCCCTCACTCAAGCTGCTAAATTAATGAAAAGATGGGGATTGACATGCAAGCAGAGACTTGAAAGGAAGTGTGTGGATCTTGACAAGGCAGAGAAAGAGGTATACAAACCATTTTAGAATTTGGAATCACTGAGCAAGACTTATCAATTGCTTCCTTTCTGATATCTCAGTTCTTTTAAGTGAATTACTTCATCTTCTGCTAGAGGGTTATAATTATACTATTTATTTACTTAGTGCTTGGGGTTTGTAGGTTGATTTGTTAGGTGATAAGGTGGACAATCTTTCGGGCCTGCTGGAGAAGATATACATGGCACTCGATCATTATTCTCCGATATTGAAACATTATCCTGGGGTGAGTCTTCAACTTCCCCAACATGCCTTGATATCCCTTGCATAATATTTGACAAGACTTTTCATGAATACTCTTCCTTAAATTGGTTAATGAACCCTGGTGCTCTAGAGTTTTCCACTTGGATTGTTCAGTTTTTTGCTGTTCGATTTTTTGGTAGGTTATGGAGATCCTGAAGCTGGTTAAGGGAGAGTTGAGCAGGGATTCTCTTAAGTCAGTTTGACCGGGAATGAACTTTCGTGTCTTTCCGCACAAGGTGATAGGAATCTGACCCACTCCCATTATAGGTGCACACTCTCGCTGGTTTGAGAACTTCCTGTTTACATGCATGTTGATGCATCATTTTGTCGTGGCACCCTAATGAGAACTGAAGGGAAAGCACCATCAAGGTAGAGGGATGCATGCTGACATTGATCCTCTGTATGTATACCAGTGCCTTTTCCCCCTATATATGACAATTAGAGTTGGGGTCCTCACAATGCTTTGGTTCTGAGTAGTAATTTTTCTTTCCTCACACTGTTGGGCTCGACTGCTTTGCATGTGCGCATTTGATTTTGCAGTGCAGCTACAGCTACAGCTACATCCAATATTGTCATGTTGCAATGTATCAGTTTCAACTGCAGCCATAAATATCCGTACATTATAATTCGAGGAGTTTCGGGTACAGTCACCTACCTAGATGGGCGATGCATGTTTCAATGGTATGAGCTTGACAAAGACACCCCAGAAAAGAAGAGGACTGGACAGCACAAGGTGGGATCGATGACTTAGGTGATGGTTGTATAGATTACATCAATGTTGCAGACTTGCAGTATGACTTTTTTATTGTAATAAAAACCCTCTAAATATATTTTTTGGCATATTTACCTCTCAATTATGGTTTTTTTTAATTCTCAAAAACCTTATAAAATTTGTGTTTACCCTTCTCATCGATGGTGTTTGGGAAAGTAAACGAAAGGCGCAGCTTCACCACAGACACTGGTTGAGGGAGTAACTGTGTCAAAAAAGAAAGTTTATGGAGTCGAATAGTTGATTTCCCATAGTTTAGGGGATGGAACTGCAAATATCGTTTCATGTCACGTCACAATGAGTATATGTAAGAGATGACGTTAGGTGATTGAGAGGTAGATGGTCTTATTTTTATGATTTTTAAAATGTTATTAGTCATTATAAATTTAGCTAATGAGAATGGTCAGGTCATAAAATTACTTTTGAATTTATAAATTACTACTTAAAAATCATACCTAATGTTGTACTTCATTTTTGTTATTTTCCTATATTTAGACTATATATTATAATTTAGAAGAATAATAAAAAAATAGAATTTTCAATTTTATTTTTAGGGTGGTAAAAAAAATACAAACCTCGATATTTTCGGTGATGTTGAAAACAACACATGAAAATTTCAAATATTTTCAGCAAATTAAGTTAAATTTTTGATTTAAAAATCTTGTGATAATTGAATATCGAAATTTATGCTATTACGGGAAATTCATGCACTTTCACACCAGATGAGGGTTGGAGTCCTCATCCGACGGTTCCCACTTCTCGATTTATTTTTCATCTATCTATATTATTTATGCAAATACGTGGCCTCACTTTCATATATATATATATATTTTGCAAATATATTTTTAAAAATGGTAACTAATTATATATTTATTTTTATTTTTTAATAAGAAAAGTAGTACGTGTTCGTTCATTAGTCAGGAATGAAATTTCCATAGAAAGTACATTAGTCAAAGTCTGCAAAGGTCCTCTGCCCAACTGAGGAAACTGATTGGGAGTCCTGGTTGTCCTTTTCTGCCAATCCATTTACGTGACCATCAGCGAAACCCGCCGGCAACCTCAAGAGATTCCGGCGCAATACATTTACAATCCCAGCACGGAGTGGATCGTCTACAGATGAAAGAGAGAGAGAGAGAGAGAGAGAGAGGCTCGAAAGAATCCAGAGAGAATGAAGATGGAGCGTCAATTCGTGACAGGGGAGCAACATAGGCATAGACTAAAAGCGCAGCTGTTTTAGCTTGTAAAGAGGAAAGGGAATGACAATTCTGGAACCGATAAGATCCCTGTCGTCCATTGACAGCAGCAAGAGATTCGAGCCTTCTTGGCTGGGAGCCCCTGGCCCAAACAGATGAAGCTACGCATGGAGGATGGACAGGGGAGGAAGGGGAATCAATCCATCGGTCAACTCCGCTGAAGGGTCCGCCGCAGTATTTGTTGAATTTAGATGCTCGCTGTACGAGTCAGAGACAAATTGCATGAAAGTAAAGAGATCGTTTTCTTCTCAATTTGCATGCAGTAGTCCGTTCTTCTCATTTATTTTGGGTCTAGTGTTGTTGCTCTAGTTAGTGTCATTAGGTCACTAGGAAAGAGATCTATTTTACTATTTTAATTTAGAGAATCAATTAATTTATACATTTTAACGAAACTTCTCAATCTTATTTGATCTGTATTTACAAGGAGTTATGTTCACTTACTTGGATCGCACTTAAATTAATATCTCTAATATATTTCATCAGAATGATATTTACCAAGTGTAACACGTTTATGAACCAGTATTTCTAAGGAATAAATATCTTAAAATAAATTTAACAAAATTTTTTTATAATCTTTACAAGTTAGTTATTTGAACAAGATGGTTGTTGTTCCACAATACCCTTTGGGTGGATTGAATAATGAAAGTAACAATTTATCATTCCAGTTGGTTCGAGAAACAACAGTAAATGACCTCAAAATATCATGAATGACAATTTTTAAGTTTAACACAAATATTAACATTTTCTTTAAAGTTTATACTAAATTTGATAAATGACATATAATTTGTGTTTAATCCGTATATGTGAAAAAAATTTATATTAGATTTAAGAGGATGGTCAAAATTTATACTAATTAATATATTTATGATACTTACTATCATAAGCCTAATAAGATTTTTTTTCCTTATTTTGCTTTTTTTAAAGAAAAAATTTTAATAAGAAAAAATATTTTTGGAATGATGATAATTTTTTGACTAAAAAAATGATGTACGATAAATAAGAGGGGAAAAAAAACGAAAACTCGAAAGGCAAAAAACTTGAGATAAACAAATTACTTTTTTTTCCTATTACGTAATTTATAATATTAAATAAAAAGGAAATAACAAAACGAGAGACAATTGTATTGGACGGGAAAGTAAAATAGTATCGCCTTCCCTCTCCCACCAGGTCCCCCTCGCCCCCTCGCCCTCTCTCTCTCTCTCCCCTCTTCTGTTGCTTCACCGGAACTCTTGTTCCAGGTCGCCGGTGGAAGCCGTGGATCCAGTTTCCGGCCGTCCCCTGATTCCTTCTGGGGTTTAGTGGGCCGAGGCGGATCTTCTTCCCTCACCGCCGTGCCCTTGCGGATCTTTCAATCGGGGTGCCATTTCCACAGACAAGCGAAGATGTTCTGGCGAATGGCGGGGCTATCCACTGCGTCTCCCGTGAGTCTACCATTCCTTGCTTCCTCACTGCTCCATCTTATTCGAGATTTGCTTTGTTGGCTTCCCTGGTCGGGCACTGATGATTCAGTCGTCATTCTTATGGAAATAAAGTGTCGGAACTGAAGTGATTGAGATGTCAATTGCTCACCCATCTCATAGCATGTACGCGCCGAATTCGTCGGGCTTGATATTTCCCGAGGGAATGGACCTAAGGGAAATTGCGTTCAATGTAACAGTTCTGGCTTTGGTTTCCATTTCTTGGATTCAGCGCATTTTGGTATTAATACTACTGAGCTCGCGTGATTTAAGAGATGTGTGTCCCGAGAAGAGCGTTCACTCTAGAGAAGCATAATTGTTTTTAAGTATGTGCTACTCAATGAGGGTCTGCAGGTTTTAGTGTCGGAGGATGGAGATATCTCTAACGATAAGTGTAGGATGGAGATTTGATCCAACAACATTTGCACTAGGAATTTGCTAGTAATAATAAAAATAGGATTTTCTGAATTGAATGGTGAGACTAGGAATGACAAAACAAATTTAAGGGCAGATTAGCATATTAAAGATGTTCTTCCATCTAACATTGTGAAAGTACATAATTTAGATTTCATTAGAGGAGAGATGATAGAGGCTGAGTATATATGTATGAGAAATTATCCTGAGAGACAGGGCAAGCGTGCAATTAAATTACATGGGATGATGGAAAGAAAATCTGACTGATCTAGAGAGGACTATAGTTGGAGTGGATCTGGAGAGTTGGATTGCCAAGTTACAATTAACTGATTGGAGCTTGGAAGTACTAGTTTAAATGAGTAGATTGAATTGCAAATGAATACTTACTGACAATTTTTTTTAATCAGTAAACTTCTGACTTATCAAGTAGACTATAATCACGAAAGCCTACTAAGTCAAACTGTTTACTGAATGACGATTTTCTCTTGAGAATGTGGATCTTAATCTGCAGGATGCTTAAAAAGGAACACAAACCCTCAGATGTCTAGAAGATGAGTGTCTCTAAGTAATCTGCAGGCAAGAAGGCTCACAGAATATGGCTTAAGATAGTCAGTTTTAGTTTGCTGAATCATCTTAGCCAGTTTTTATGATGCTTGACATGATTTTTTAAAAAGTTTTTTTCAATCATAATTCCAATTCTGTGGCATAATTTTGTGAAAAGTACATATATGGCCAATACCTTGGTTCTTTCTAATGAAAGTATTCAAATGGTTGGGAAGAGGCTATGATCCTTTCAGGTGGCTCCATAGGATTATTTGGTGTATTCGAAATGTTCTTATGCTAATGCTAGGGCTGTGAGGGTTGATTTAAAGACTATTGGGGGAGAAAAACCCAATGCCAGTGGTATGAGAGGGATAGGAGGATGTTCGAGGAGGTGGAAACACAAGATTTTAAGCTTATGGAGAGGTGGATATGGGATGTACATTTTTGGTATAGTCAAAGGTATAGGGGGTTCTCATTGTTAAGTATTCATGAGTGATTTGTGAGTAGGCTTATGCTTTTGTATAGCTAAAACCTCTTTGTATATGATTTTGCGCATCTTCTTGATGTGATATTAATGAATTTTCTTTACTGAATACTAAAAAAAAATGCCAGTGATTTTCAATCTGAGTGAGTATGATGGTTCTATAATGATCTGCTTCTTGGTTTGAATTCATGTTTACCTGTGGCTACTTCATGAAGCGCAAGTCTTAAGTTCAATACTGTTGATGAGCCTTGTTTAGAGAAAATTTACTTGATTTATTGTGGGAGAGGATCCCGTGCATATCATGCTAAGCAGGATTCTAGGAGCCCCATCATCCACTTTGTTGCTTTGTGAAACATATGTAACTTATTTATGTTAGTTTGATTGACGCTATGCAATCTTTTGTGGTTTTAATTTGCAGGTGGAGACAATATTGGATAAGGAAAATTTCACGTTGGAGGAGCTTCTAGATGAGGATGAAATAATTCAAGAGTGTAAAGCTCTGAATGGGCGTCTGATTAATTTGTAAGATTTGTTATGTCTGGTGTTGTTAGCTTTTTGTTTTTATGTATTTTTATCAATTTGTTACCCTGTTTGAGTAGAGTATTCCGGATGTCTTACCTGAGTTGAGTTGATACCTAAATTACTTTATGTATATCTGCTTTCTTTTACAAGTCTTGGTCAATGTCTTGCTAGGTAAGTTGGTTTTTTTTCCTTTTTTATGGGATATGTAGTGGTGTTGCCTGAAGTTAGAAATGGGCTAGAATATTTGGGGATTTGGTTTCCCTTGAAAGTGCTACTTTACCCCAAGCTAGTGTTAGTATATAGGGGAGATTTATAGAGGATCATATGATTATTTTTCTTGAGAATGATGGAGGATGTGTGCAACTTGTTTAGGATATCTTACTTTGAACTGCTGACTATTGAAAGCTTATAACTTTTTTTTTTGAGTAATCAAGAGATTAACTTCATTAATACCGCATCAAGAAGATGCGTAAAATCATATACAAAAACTTATCTAAACAAACTTAAGCCTACTCATAGCTAACATTGAGAACCCCTATACAATTGACTATACCAAAAGTGTATATCCCATATCCATCTCTCCGTAAACTTAAACAAACTTGTTTCTAGACCCTCAAATGCCCTCCTGTTCCTCTCCTTCCACACATGCCAGAAGATGGAAATTGGTATCAACCTAATAAATTTCTTTTCCTCTTTGTTACCACAAACCCCAAACCATGCCCTGAGCTCTTGATCAATTGTTTTTGATGTAGCCCATTGTACTCCTATTTGTCGAAGGGCTGTCCCCCACACTCTACTAGTCCATTTGAAAGCTTATAACTTGTTTAGCTGTTGTCAAAAATAAAACCACACAATCTGTATATGTAAGAGATAAAATAAGAGTAAAAACATTCATGGACCAAACTTAATTGTAGTGTCTCTGCATTGATGGAAAAAGAAGGTTTTCCCATATCCCCAAATCAAATCCTTGATCTTGGATAAAAATAAAATAACAGGGGACCCTGATAAAGTAATTAAACTTCGATTCATAGTATTAATCCAGAGCAAATCCACAGAAGAGCTTATTCTAATGTATTTTTCCATGGAATTGTTGCAGTGGAATTTAATACCAAACACTTCAACCTAATTTCTTGATTCTCCACTTCAATTACAGAACTGAGATTTTAATTATAAATCTCATGTGAAAATTTTTGGGCTGAATGTACTTGTTATGGCAGCTAATACCTCAAAAATTTTAATTATGGACATTCTTTGAGTTTGATTTCTATTGACTTATACTTTCTCACTGTCTTGTTGTTTTGTGAAGTTACTTTCCAAATTAATTTGCGATTACATATTTCTTGATGTTTATTTATATATTTCAGCTTGCGGGAAAAAGCAGAAGTTGAAAAGCTCATTCGATATATTGTGGAAGAAGCACCTGAGGATGCTGATTCAGGGAGGTCTCTTAAGTAAGTCTTACCTGCAATTGAACCTGTATTTTTTAGGGGTTTTAAATGGGGGGTGGGGGGCGGTGTGGGGGGTTTCTTCCTGCTAATTTTGTCATTATTTTATAGGTTTCCTTTCATCGCTAGTGAGATATTTACATGTGAAATTGACATCATACTGAAAACATTGGTAGAGGATGAGGAGGTAAGCCATTTGTGTCATTAATTATATACATTATTTTCTGCTTGGGTAATTTGTGATTGTTGTATTGCAAGTTCAATTGAAAATTTGTGCTTGGCCTTCTTACAGTTGATGAACTTGCTGTTTTCCTTTTTGGAGCCAAAACATTCCCATGGGACATTGCTGGCTGGTTACTTTAGCAAGGTACTTCCTAATATTTGTTACCTCCTAAGTATGTTTGGTTTAACTCCATTGCACTTTTTTTGGGCTGTGATTTCCATGCCCTGTAACCCTATCTAGTCAAAATCTCTTATATATGTTGAGATTTTATGCGAGAATCATTTCTAGCTGATGCCTATGTTATTTGTTGTTTTTGAAAGGTTATAATATGCCTACTGCTTCGAAAGACATTTCCTCTCATGCAGTATCTTCAAGTAAGTAAAATGCTTCTATTATATATATTGTTGTTATTGCATTATTCTAGTTAATATGCAATATAATATAGTAAATGGTATAGGCGAAAGGATAGTGGTGGGATTCATGGATTCGTGAACATGATCAATTTTATGTCAGGTCCATGAATTTTTGTACAGTATCGACCTTTTTGTATATGATCTTTCGCACCTACTCGGTGCTTTATTAATGAATTTCCTTATTTACTATTCAAAAAAATGATTTTAGATGAAAATATTTATCACTGTGCCAGATGGACGTTTTAGATCTCTCTTTTACATTGTATTCTATGATGTATGTTTTCAATAGAAGCATTTTCTTAGGTTTGAGTAAAGAAATTGTGCAAGTGACTCTACTTTCTCTCACTGCAACCAGGCTCATCAAGAAATTGTCCAGCGGTTAGTTGAACTTATCGGGATTACATCAATCATGGAGGTTGGTGCTAGCACAGTTTTCTAATCCTTTTAATGATCTCATTTGCAATACCATGTATTTATTTGCTAATGTTTGTTTGCTCAAGTGATGTTTCTTTTTCATCCAGAATTGATATATCATCGATTCAACTATTTTTGCACCGTGTGACACTTTAGTTGTGACCTGTGTTTTACTAGCTTGAGACTGAGAATAACCTATAGGCAAGGACTTCTTCTTATAGAACATATGATGTTTGATAAGCATTTGCTTTTTCAACAAAGACATTATTGTCCAGTGTTATTTGCTTTTGCACAAATATATTCACTAGTAATATGATGGATATTTGTAACCATTTTTTTTCTTGATTGGTGTAGGAAAATTCTATCTTGTTTAGTAGGCTAAGGATCTGTTTCATTTTAATTGGACATCAATAGTTGCAATGAAAGCTGGTTGTACTCTAGGAGTTCAGCATTTGCCTACCCTTTGAGATACAGAAAACTATCTGCTCGCTGGTGTGCCCCATGTTGTAGACAAATCTTATCTTGATTTATATTTCATAGGATGCTGATTTTTGTCATTTCAATAAAAGCAGTTTGTACTCTTTCATTTTGAAGCATTTGCCTATTCTTTGGGAAGTTGCTTCTGTGTCTCCCCATTTATTTTTGCTAATCTCTCTTTGCAACGATGGTTGCAACATAATATAGAAGGCTTCATATTTATTGTACTTCTTGTATCAGCAAACTGCCTTGAATGGAACTAGTGATGCTGCAGAATTTGTTGTGGATCCATCTGGATTATCTTTTTTAAAAGTAGCTTATCAGGGCAAAGCTTGCATCAAAAGTCTTAACATGCCATCTTCAGTTTGGCATCTGAGATAATTGTTCAGACAATGAGATTGTCCTTGGGAATTTTAAAATTTTGATGAATTATGTTCCTGCATAGTCAATGGTGGTCCTCCTAAAGTGTGGTGTTGAATCTTTCAATTGACTTCCTTTGGCTGCAGAGAGTTAGGATATCTCTAGATTTATCTGCAGAAAATCTCATTGATGTATTTTCATCTTAGTTTTTTGGTGGCTGACATACCCTACTAATATAGCTAATTGATATTCTTACAGTAAGCAAATTTTGCACTCGCAGGTATTAATACGTCTGTTTGGTGTGGATGAACATATGTATGCTAACTGTATAGAAGCAATGCGCTGGATTGAGGATAGTGATGTCTTGGAAATGATCGTGAGCAAGTTCAGCTCTTCAGTAAGTTGGATCCTGACTGGTTGCTAAAATATCTTATTTGCATATGGTTGTGAGAATTTTTAGTTTGTACTTTAGTATATTTTATATACTAAGGGAGAGTTAGTTTGAGGGGACCTCATACAGTCATCACTTCCTGTTTTTGGTGCGTTTCTTCAATTTCTAGTGTGAAATGTCCTGCTTTCATTGTTCCATTTTTTCCTTTTTTTCCTTCCTTTTTTTTGAAGTTTCATCATGGTCTGCATTTCTTGAATGCATCATTTTGAGTGCACTTCCTCATGTCTTTGGAGAATTACTTGTGTCTGATCTTCTTTAAGAGTGTGTTTTGGTGCAAAATAACACTGGAAATTCAATCAGAATGGTCTATTTCGTTTGTGGGCATTTGATAAAGGAAGCTTCTATTCCCTTGTCCTCAAATAAGAAATTTTCAATTCCCCTAATGAGGGAACCCCATTTCCTTGGAAAACCTTGGGACCCAAGTTCTGAATTAAAATAAACCATTACTTATTCTAAGTCTTTGTTAATGAAATGAACTGTTATACACCACTCTCTCTATAATTGTGAAAACAAAATCTGAATTATAATAGATTATATGTTTATAGTTATATCCATATTTAATAATACGATAGATATTTTTTTCAATAACTACTCAAAAATTCTACTTTCTTTTTTTTATTACAGTGTTAAATCATAAAACAGTTATGTAGTCATTTTATATACTGTTAAGTACATGAATTTATAATGCATTAACTAGTCAATAGTCTAAGCATGATCATAATATTATATTAACTGGAAAAATGGTAACACTATAATTCAATCTAACTTATTTATACCATAATAATAAAATGTATTGTGTGAAAATTATAGTATAATTCATATATAAATAAATTAAAAAATTTTAGTCAAGATTATCTTGTTATATTAATTGAGAAATATGTATATAATGATTTGATAAAATTTATTTGTACTAAATAATGATAAGATGTACTGTCTAAAAAATTATAGTATGATTCATGTATAAATAATTTTTATATTATGTTTATTAACGATTTATATATAAATTTTAAAGAATGAATGAAAAGGGAATCAGATTCTGATTCTGATGCAGACCAAACAAAAACTGAAAATTGCCATTCCATTTTCGATTCAGTCCCTTTCTGTTTCCGTTTACGATTTCAGATAGCAAACCAAATGAACCCAAAGCAATTACATGTTCCTCAGGACATGAAATTATATTAATTGTTCTAGCCTTCTCATATTTCTGTACAATTACCAATTATAATTGAACTCTTTTTTGTGATTAAAAGCAATGTTATTTGTTTCTCTCTATAATGCGTGATGAGTTTTTGGATTGGGGAAACTGAAGTAACTGAAACTGAATTTTCTGGGGCTAGAAGAGATAACAAAGATTTGGCTGATGGTATCCAAAATGATGGAGCTTACTAGTAAATTCTGGAGAAATGCATAATTCAAGAGTTCTGATATTTGGGTATGTTTGGGGGTGAGATGTGCTTCCTCCTTTGGAACAGACTAATTTGATATTTGGAAGGGAAACAATACCTCCACAAATGAAGCAAAGTTTTTTCATGAATGTAGATTTCTTATGCAGTACTTGATGCTAATAAATGATGTTTATTGATGATGGATTACCACAATAGTTTCACTTGAAAAGAGAGTGATTTTTTATTTACTCGTTTTAGAAATGTATTAGCCTTCTCCTAGCAGGAATTTTTCTGCAGGTCCGTTTTATCATGCTACTATGATGCCAAACTTATTTCATTATCTCACTTTTGCTGATTGTATTGATTATCTTTTCCCTCATCAAAAGACTGATCCTCTTGTAAACAAGCATTATAAATGGGTTAATATATAAATGTATATGATTTTACGCATCTTCTTGATGCAGTATTAATGAAGTTAATTTCTTGACTACTCAAAAAAAAAAAAAATTTCTGCTGGTACGCATATCATTTTTTTCAATCACTTTCTTTGTTTCTTCTTTTAAATAACTTTGCAGGACTGCCCAGAAGTGCATTCAAACTCTGCTGAAACACTCTGTGCAATAGCAAGATATGCTCCCCCAGGTCTTGCTGCGAAGCTATCCAGCTCTAGGTACTTAAAAGAGTAGTCCCACAACTATTAGACCATCAGTTCCTCCCTGCTTCCATAGCACGGTGCTTATTTTTGCTATCTTCTTCTCAGTCTCTGTAAATTCAAATGAAGAAGTTGTATATCTTTCTTAAATCCAGTGCGAGCTCCTCTTAGAAATCCTTTCCCCTCGATACTGTTGAATGAGAACATTTTGGCTGAGGAAATTACAATGCAAAATAGTGCACAGCTTATCTTCTCTTTCCTTTTGGCAAGAAACCATAAACAGCGAAACATCAAAATGGCTTCTTAGTTTTAGTTTTGGTGCTCTTGGTTTTGGAGCATGGTAATGCACAAAATATTTGGTACAGCAAGACTGTTCAGTTGCAGACATTTTGTTGTCAATACAATTTCATGCATCTTATTGCATCCAGTCTGACTCTCTATTCTGGTCCTTTTTTTTTTTTTCATTTTTTCAGTTTTATAGGGAGATTATTTTTGCATGCACTTGAAGACTCCAGGCCAAAATCTGTTCTGGTAAATTTGTTGTCAGTATGCATCTGTCTGTTGGACCCAAAACGGTCACCTGCAGGGGCTTACCATATGTATAACCGCCAATTAACTCCTGGTTCAACAGTAGCAGCTCATCCTGGGACCATTGATGGCATGTTACAGAGATTAGGTAAGCTATCAAAATGCTCATGCTGATTGACCCTGCATAGAAAATCAAGCTTTCACAAAGAAAAGTAAGATTTGGCAAAGGAGTGGAACCATAGTTTCAAAATGCTCAAGCCTTTCTTTTTTTAGATGCTAAGGTGTGGAACCTTGATTTTACACTTTACAGGTGACCTACTTAAGCTTCTGGAATTTTCGTCGGCTGAGATTATTTTACTTATGACATATGGCAAGTTGCATCCACCTCTTGGAAAGCACCGCTTGAAGGTAATTCATTTACTGGAGCCATGTCCTTGTCTAGCATATCTGACCTGCAAATCTCACATTGTGCCACCTTTTTTGTGAATATGTATGTCACAGAGAAAGAATCTCGGGCTTAGTTTATTTTCAGGGATTTTTTGAAGAATATTTTTGGAGAAATAGAGAACTCACAAAAACTTCATTCAACAAAAAAAAGGACTTTTCTGAAAAATTTTGCTGCTTCATTTTTTATTTGTGTAGAACTTTAAGTCTCTTCTCAGTTATCTACAGTTTCTTACCTTTGAATGAAGAAGTAGAAGATGCTTTGTTCCATCTGTGTTATAAAATGATGTGACTTTTCACCATAAAGTGCTCTCTCTTGTTACTTGTATATTTTTTGTGGCTTACTTATTCTTGGAACTGTACTTTTCAGATTGTGGAGTTTGTCTCAGTTTTACTCACAGTTGGTGGTGAAGCTGTTGAGAAGGAATTGATTAATCTTGGAGCGGTACAAAGAATATTGTGCCTGTTCTTCAAGTAAGTTCTAGTGAATTGGCAATTGCAATACCATGGAACTTGATGGAAAATTTTATTTATGTATTGTATCTGCAATTGTAGTTATCCATACAACAACTTTTTGCACCATCATGTGGATGACATATTGTTATCATGCCTGGAGAGCAAAAATGCTTCTCTCATTAAGCATCTTCTCCATGATTGTGATCTTGTTGGAAAAATACTTGAAGCAGAGAAGAACTGCATGTTGACAGCTTCTCCAGACAAGGTGATTTTGGACTTATTTCAATCATTTTCCTTTCTGGTTGCTGCTTAAACTCACCTGATTGTTGTTGAATGAACACAGCCAACTCTTCCTGCCGAAGGAAGACAACCACCTCGGATAGGAAATATTGGGCACTTGACACGTATATCTAACAAGCTTATCCAGATAGGGAGTAGCAATGCTGAAATTCAGGCATATTTGCAGGTTAGAAGCATCACTGCTAATTTCAATCATCAACAGTTTTTGTATTGTCAATTATTCTAGATGACCTTTACCCTTCACATATTTTATGATATATGAACATTTATGTTATTCGGTGATCAGACTATGTGGCAAAGTCAATTAATTGGTTGATGACAGGCATTTTTTTAAAACTTGTACTGCTTAGGTACCAATTGACTTGTCTTGTATTAGTACATATTTAAATTTGATTTTCTTGAATCTACTAGCAACATTTAACCAGACAACAATGGAGAGAGAATCTATTAACAATGGGTACTTGGAGTTCTTTTTTTCTAAACTTATCAGCAACATCTCTGCTGTAGGAAGACATTTTTGTCATGTTGGTCTTATTTGCAGAAGTTTGTATTTCATTATTTTTTAACAGTAAGGAAACTATCCTTTGACTTGATTCCTTCAAATTAGATAGTTGCTTTCTCGATGAAATTATATGCTCATTACTGATGCCCAAATGAAAATTTTAACATTTTAATTTTAACTTTCTTTGCTGTAATCTATCTTGACAGGAACACAGCGAGTGGAACCACTGGCAAGCAAATGTTCTCTCAAAGCGTAATACTGTAGAAAATGTATATCAGTGGACCTGTGGGTAGGTTATCTTCAGTGCATTCTTTTCTCTTGAATCAACCAATGCATTTACTTGTGAATAAATGTCAGCATGAAGCATTGCTTGCCCATGACCACTTCTCCCTTAAAGAAACATGGGAAAAGCAGTGAACTAAAGTGTTTCTGTTTTACCACAACAGGCGTCCAACCACTCTTCAGGACCGAACCAGAGATAGTGATGATGATGATTACCAAGATAGAGATTATGATGTGGCAGCCCTAGCGAATAATTTAAGCCAGGCATTTCGATATGACATATACAACAATGAGGGTGTTGATGAGGTCTGGATACACTTGTAACTTGTTCAGATCATCATTTGAATTGGGTTTCTCTGTTAAATAGGATATGCCATTGTGAAGGGATATTACTTATAATATTGGTGACATTAAACATGTTTCTAACTACCAGAACATGCAGAGCTAACTTCATCTCCGGTGTATAAGTTATTCTGGTTTGGATTGTTTGGCTTTGTAGTCGGAAATAGAATCATAACCACTTGAAATTAGTGATTATGTGTTTCCTATTTGATGAGTTAGTCGGTAAACTCATGATCCTTTGGGTTGGTTTTTGCTTACTGGTAAGTATTTTTAAGCATCACATTTTTTGGTGGGAAAATTGACTTGTATTTGATTTATGATGATTAAGAAGCATTCCTGCTTTTGCTGTTGTTGTGGTTCTATGTTTTGCATGTGAAGTTGTACCCATTATCTGTAAGCTTTAATGATCTTCCAAATTTTGTGCAGGCTCACGGCTCATTGGATAGGGATGATGAGGTAACTTAGTTCTGCTTCTGACTTCTTTTAATTATGCATGTCTGTCCATAAACAAATTTTGAAAAACTTTTGCAGAGCAAAAGCTCTCCATTACCAAGTTGCTTCTATGAAGCATGTCCTAACTGAAGAACTCGCATTACAATGCCTTTCAATTTTCTCTTATCCCTAATTAAAAATTTTCTCCACTGCTTCTTCCATCAAAGAGCCATAATGGAAATGGCCCTCTTGATTTATATCATGGAAAGAAACTTATCAAGAACAATTCTTGGTCTTTCATAAAGAGGTTTACCTAATCTATGTGTAATGTGTAATACTCTGAATGTAAAAACAATTCTAAATGTGATTGTCTGGGATAATTATGCTCTATGAAGGGACTTAATTATATTTACCTTATTTTCATTACTCTAAGAACCAGTCCAGATACAGATCTGGACTATGGGATCAGTGTAAATTTATTGCAAATAGTAGCTTTTTTCTGAAATCTCATATAGCTGTTTAACCTATTTTCTCAAAATTATGTAAAACGTGCATATACAGTTTGGTTCAATTTGTATTCCCAGTACTGTAGGCTGGCCGTGGCACTTCTATTGGTTGCTTCCTGGCTGATGCCAGCTAAATGCTCTTATTTCAATTTAATAAATAACCTGTCATTTCTGATTTTGTATTAATGAGTATTAAGTTTGACATGTTGGATTCATGGCAGGATGTATACTTTGATGATGAATCTGCTGAAGTTGTTATTTCCTCGTTACGGCTTGGACATGACCATGAAGGGTACACTGCTCATCTTTATTCTTTTCCCTCTTTCCAATATTAATAACATGTTCTTCTTATGCTGCTGCATTTTTCCTTGGCTTTGGATCATTATAATGCTTTGGTGGTTGTGGGCGGCTCTTTCTTAGAGTTTACCTGGGTGAAAACTAGGTTATTTGTAATATGAGGACAATTGAGGTAAATGCAGGTATTCAAAGAGATGAAAGGGGGTTAGAAACAGATGACTTGTTTTTAGTAGCAAAAGCTATGAACTAGGAATAATGAATAACTGATTTCTGCTTGTTTATTTTTTATACATTTGTTACACTTGGTCTGCGGGAGTTCTCCATTTGTGTCATGTAATAGCAGTTTTATTTCTCGAGGATATGTGGATGCAATTTTTTATTTTCGCTGGTCAAGAGAATCATTCTCATGGTGAATGCCCAATCCACTGGTTTAGATAGATTTTCTGATTTACTTTAATTTTTAATCATGAAAAGACGTTGAATTTCATTCATATCCGTGTTTTTTGACTTAAAATTTGTCATTTAAGGTTTTTACTCACCATCTCCATCTTTGGTGTGCAGAGAATCTCTTTTTACAAACTCCAATTGGTTTGCATTTGACGATGACAAAGCTGCAAACCAGCAGCACCCAACTGTCTCACTGACTCATTCGTTACCTGACACCAACAACCCAAACACAGGCTGCAGCAGCAATGAAGAAGAGTATGGAAATGTGGTGAACCCTGAGGCATCTTTATCAGTTCCTGAGACAACAGCAGAAGAGACGGGTGGGCAGAGTGAAAATGAGAGGCCAATTGAGTGGATTGAGTGGCGGGAGAATACCAATCTAGTTGACCAACTTGATGCTGCTGATCAATCTACTGCTGCAATAACTAATGGGAAAGTAGAAGAAACACAGAATCATGCCAGTCATGTTGACGAACCAAATGCAGCCAGATCTGGACCTTCTCATTCCACTGAATCATCATCAGTACCAAGTGAGGGAAGTGCTGACTCTGGGTCTTCTCCTCCAGAGTCAGAACCATTGGGCGAGGGGAAGCTTATTTCAGCTCCAGATGCCGCTTCAGATGATGGGAAGTTGGCAGAAGGATCAACAAATGAAGGTACTCATCCGAAGGACAAGAAAGATGAAAATGAGCAGGCAAACTGACAATTCAAAACTTCCTTGACGGAGATTGATTTATTGGTTGACTCGGGCTAGACTCTCTAGTAAGAAAACAGATTAATCTGAGTTAACTCAGATTTCAACGGTAATTCCTCTGGTGGGCATGCCAATTCCTTGACAATATCCTTTTATGGAGCTCTTAAAAAGGGGTGGGCGGAGTTAGCAGCGTTGGTTTTATGTTACTGTTTGTCCCCCCTCCAAGATCGAAAACCAATGCAGTTTGAAGCAGAGGGAAGCAGGATTGTGGTATTTCACTTTCAACCGATTATCTATCTGCTCTGGCTGGAAGTGAATGTCTCAGATACTTCTTTAGCTTCACCGTTTTTGCTTGTGTTGCACAAAACTGTCCTGTCTGGTCGAATTTCACTTGCTATGTAAATGAATGGGATCAAGTCTCCACTGATTTCGTTCCTCCAGTTGACCCATTGTTCATTGGTAGGATACGTATACTTTCCCAAGACCACTGGTGCCTGCAGGACCATTTTAAGGTGCTGTGATAGATTATGGTTATTACCACAAAGCCCTCCCTGCAAATCGATCGAGGCTCGTGTGATGAGCCCTTGCAGGATCCTTTGATGTTATGAGCCATTTCATGAACTTGTCATTGGAAGGGTTGGCTCGATGCTCTTCAGCTGCTGCCATCACGACTCACAGGCCGAAGAGGGCAGGGCCTGGGACATCGCCCGGATTGTGGCCAGGGTATGCCCCCATGGGATGATCAGTGCAGAAGATAGCAAGTCACGGGCTTAGGCTCTGAGACTCGTCTGCAAGTCTGGGCAGCAATATATAACGAGGCTCTTTAGGTGAGACTACAGTGTTCTTCTATATGGATTAAGTAGCAATGCCAAAATTATGCACTTGTAGATCACAGCCGACGTTGGCCCATGAAACAAGAGAGTCGGTACACAGCTTATGAGGTCCCCAGTAGTCGGCAGTGGGCAAGAGTCACAGAAAGGTGCCGGTGACATGTGCGTACATGACGCTTTTCTTTTCTTTTTTTATTTTTTATTTTTTTATTTTTTGGGTACCCTCGTAATATGTGTGTGATTCCTGTGGAGTATCACTCGTTAGGGGTTGTGCGGAATTCCAGCTCTTGTTGCGGTGATAGTCGAGTACGTCGTGATTACCTGAGGCGAATTGGGGAGAGACCCAAGTAGTCTAGTGTGGGCCTAGCCAGGCTCAACGATCTCGGTGTCGGCTGATCTTGGGCCGGATGTTGGCACACTGTAGGCCCATTGTTATCCTGAAGCTTAGCTGATCATCTGGCCCAAGGCCCCGAAAGTGACCCCTATATCCATTTGTATATGTAGGCCTTTATTATTATTATTATTATTATTTTCCTCTCTCTTTTTTTACCGTTGTTAAATACCAGAATAACATTGAAGATCGGCTAAATTCAAAAAGAGTGAGATCTGGGGATGGAAAGCGCATGAGCTGGATTTATTGATGATGCTTTTCTTTTGAACATGAGCATGACGGTACCGTGAATCCTCAGACATTCATGAATTTCGTTTCCTGAGGTACTACTCATCTCAAATTTCTAACAGTCCAACAAAATTATTAAAAAAAAAAAATCGAGACAACTATGAAGCATTAATTCCCTTCCCTTCACTTCCCTTCCATTCCATTATTAAACACAAGAGGGAACAAGGGATGGCAGAGAGCTCAAGGCCCTTGAACACAACCTTGAGAAACTGCAAGGATGATTCCTACACATCTCAAACACCAAATCCTCTTTTTTAACTCTTCGTCTGTCAATCATCAACACCTAACAGAACGGGCATTACGGTATAGTAATTATTTGAAAATCAACTAAAACCAGGCTGTGAGAGAAGAACGGATAACGGGGAAGGATGGCTGCCTTATCTGGACGAGCGGATGGATGAGGGGAAGAGTCGCCCCCTCAGCTAGTGATCTGAGTTCAAGTTCACAGAATCGGGCTCAGAGTCACGGCGCTTCTTCCTTGCTTCCCCATGCCTGGATCTCCTGGGCGCTTCATCCTCACTATCACTCTCGTATTCATTCCTATAGCTGCTGTTGCCACCTAACTGATCTTGGTGGTTTGGTGTGTCACGGTCATTTGCAGCCTTTCCTTGTTCTGGTCCACTGCCGTACCTCTCGCTAGCTGCAATTGGCTTCTTTGTCATCCGACCAGCGCTGCCCTGAAGGGGTAGAGGTGGCTGAGGAAGAATAGCAGGGCGACCACCAGCACGAGGGCCACCACCCATGAAAGGGGGACCTCGTCCCATCATCATACCAAACCCACCAGGCCCTGGGGAAAAAACTGGCCCGGGTTGTCCTGGTCGTCCAGGGAACATCATACCAGCTCCAGGTCCGGGGAAATCCCCAGCAAACCTTGGTCCATAAGGAGGAAAAGGGGGGCGAGGTGGGCCAATCCCATAAAGGTCTGGCATCCCAAAACCATCAGGGCCATAGGAGAATCCATCAGGGCCCATCATCATGGGAGGAAAACCTCGCATGCCAGGCATAGGCCGTGCCCCACGTGGTGGTGGCATCGGAGGCCACATCATTCCTCTCCCCACCCCTCTTCCCTGGGCTGTAACAAAACCAGAGCCATTGCCTTCCTCCTCCTCTTCACTTTCCTCTTCCTCCTCCTCTTCGTTGTCCTCAAAAGGAACAATATCAGGGTTTTCAGCACCATTGTCTGTATTTAGTCCTTTCGCCTTTTCCTCTTCTCTCTTGGATTCTGCAGCCAGGGAGACAGCCTGATGCCATGGAAAGAAAGTACTCACCAATTAGTCTAATTCTAAGGAACGCACATTTCAAATTGTCATAAAAAAAAAATTTCCAATTGCTCATATATTATAAGATGCATATTCAATTCATTGTCCAGCAAGCTTAACATCTCATCAAGGGTCTAATTAAGCGTGCAGTAGGTCTCCATACTATGCAAGTTTGCAGCACCAACAACCTTCCTTTGACATGGCTTTCAATTTCTTAGACTTTTACAAAGTAAATGTCTCAGTCCATTCACGGAATTATTACATATAACAAGCAGATTTCAAAGATGAGAAACAATAAACTCGCTTCATTCTTATGAAATTCTTGCATTTTTAGCAGCTCAATCTGACACTTGGAATACATTATTGTTAGCAGTGAACATACCATAAGCTCACTATCTGGCTCGAGGTAAAGCAAGGAAGCCAATTGCTCTCCAATAGAAGGCTCTAGCTCCTGGCAGTCCCTACTTATCTGCAGGTGGAAGATACCACAGTGACGAGCAAGAGTCAGGCATAAGCGTCAAGATTTACTTGTGATATATGACAATTTCTCATAGCAAACAAAAATAAGATAACTTGCAGGCAAAACATTGACAGCAGCCCAACCAAGCAAGCTTCAAGAAAATTTGTCCATGCCAGCCCATTAGTTCCAGAGGCTAAAAAGTCACAAACCTTTTACATACATTGCCAAAGGCAAATAAAGAACTATGCATTTGCATATTTCACAAGGAGACCTATTATTTTCAGCATAGAAATACTAAGGGAGTCAACTACGAATTGAATTTGATATTTCAAGAAAAATCTTACAAGTGCCCTGCAGGCCCAGCCCATGCAATGAGTATACATTTGCAAACTAGAGTCTTACAGCAGAAAGGATTGGTGAAAAGGGTCATTTGCCATTAAGTGGAAATTAGAAGTCAGACATAAAACATGTTTACTCGTGTTCCCATAAGTAGAGCTTTGGGGCCCAAGATTTTACCTTAACTGGTAGATTCTCATTGTATGGATTCCTTAGATGGCGAGTTTTTTGGAAGGATAACTCACATAGCTGCAGGCAAAAAACAAAAATGAGACATCTCGATGAGAAAGGAAGACTAGCAAGGGCTACTTAACAATTTTCCTTCAGCACAGTAAGCAAGCACAAGGAGACCAGATTATAAGTAAACTAAAAAGGGAGATACCAGCTCAGCAGGCAGAAGCCATTTGATGATAATCATGTTTGTATTAAAAAAGACTAGGATTAACATTGATTCATCAGATTGTAACTTACACGTGACATAAGTGAAACTTGGGGGAAAGAAAACAAAAGGCAGATAAGCATATCAGGCATGATTATATTCAGAGACACTTGAATGGAAACATACATCCTCTATCACAAGCATCTAAGGTTACAGATGTGAATGGTCAATATGCAAGAGAAACATTTCCTACAGTAACATGAATCTCAAGCTCAAGGAGAAAATTTTAAAAAAATTCTACCTTCAACCACTTGACTGAGAAATTTCGTCCATAGTGTGCTGTTCCATGTGCATACTTCCAATTCCCTCCACTAGCAGCTCCACCTATTCGAGACATCATCTTTGCACAACCCTAACAGACCATGCCCACTTATGTATTAAGAAAACAGGGAAAGCAAAAGCATAACAAGCCCCGGCCAATCAAAACAATTCTATGAAGTGCTTTTCTATGAGGACATGACTTAAAGCATGAAACCAATAAATTATAGAGGATAATTCAAAACAAACCTGGAAATGACGGGTCCGGTTGACAGAAAAGATCAAAATAACATTTTCAGTAGAGTCAAAAGCCTCATTCAGTTTTGCTTCATTGCTCCTCTGGGTTGCCCAAACTCCTTGTTGTACAGATAATTCCAGATTTTCACGGTTACAACTTTTTACAATAAAATACCTAAGGTTTCACAGTTCAGACAAAGAGACATGACAGATTAAAAATCTGACGAGCAAATTGAAATGCTATGTTGATAAAGAAAGCGAATATGCTGTAATAGGATAAGCCTCAAGGAAATATGAAAGGTACGGAGTGCACAAAAGTCCTACCACTGCCATCAGGGACTCTCATTTCAGTGATTTTAACAGTCTTAGTTACAACTCACTACAAATCTAACTGATGAGCTAAAAATTACAACATAATCAACAGCAAGGAACTAGAACTGTTTTGCACTAACAAAAGCATAAATCCTGGACAAAAATGAAAATCGCAATCCAAAGCAAAAGCAAAGAGAATTGTTGGTGCGCAAATCTTTACATTTAATACATGTGGATCGTTTTGGATTCAGTTATTCGAAATTCATATAACCATGGGAGAACTTAAAGTCCATTTCTTTAATGGTACATAGTTCACTGCAAAGCATATGAATGACAAAATAAAATAATCCCTGTATCAGTTCAAATGTGACAGAGAAGTTCAAATTGGTGTACTTCATATCTAGGGTTCCTTGTTTTGTATTTTCTGTTATAACAGACAGCAATCATGTTACAGAAGCTTCATTGTATGGAAATTTTGATAATTCCAAGCCACAATAGATGATACTTAAAGTTTACATGGAGGACATTCTTCGGTACTTTTACAAAGTGCAAAAATGAATATGGTGTAATACTTAAGGTAGACACCAAAAAGATTGATATCTTCAATGCAGAACATGAACAAGGTGTGGAATACTGGGCAAACGTCAAGGATCAAGCAAAAGAGGAACCTATACCCTAGCCAAATATTGGATGTAAAATTTTGCTCATCCACAATTCAATTACGAGAAATCTCATAACTGCAAGAAGCCTTCAGTGATTAAATTGCTTATTGCCTGTACATGAGTTCTTTAAGTAAAGAAGAAACTTCCTATTGATGGTTTTCTCAAGGCCTATATCTTTAATTAAGAACACCAATAATCTCATTAGTTACTTTCGAGCTGCTCTATAATCACAACCAGATTGGTTACCAAAAATGCACTGGAAAGAATCAAATTTTCTAACTATTCCTGATCTTTGCAGAGAGCACTTCTTAGGTTGAAATTTAAATTCGTAGAGTGAAGAGGAAAAAGAATGAGATTAATAAAGAAAATCTGGAAGAAGGGGAAATGCTGTTGTATGTTCAGCAGAAGTGATGCCAGGCATCGCTACCATACACGTGCATCATATGTGTTCGAGTAAAATGAGATGCTATTTCTAAGAGATTCAACTGTTCTTTATTATGATTATGCAAATCCATCAATCAAAATTACCTTGCAAGCACTTTTTCATTTCAACATTAGTGAATAAACGCTCACACAAATTTTCAGCCATTAAAGGAATCACCAGTGATTCAGCATCCCTTATTTTTAACTTTATGCAGATTCGGATTTGCATGCGCAAATGCTACAAATACATATATGAATGCAGAATCACACATTCCTCAAAAGAAAAGAAAACAACAGCCAATAAAATCTGGCATATTTGAGTGGTCCATAAAGTAAGGAAATTCAGTCAGTCTCCTGAACAAAAATATATGGTCAATAGCTTTCCAAGGTGGGAAGATACTAATGTTAGTTAACTGCTTCATAGTGTATAAAAGAATTACAAGTGTCAGTTTGCTTTCAAGAGAACAAGTAGTTATTTACTTGAAGACCTTAGGACTCTAAACACACCTAGATACTCCTTGAGGCAAAGGAAAAGGACCTTTGCCTGCCTGACTGGGCAGGCCAGCTGGCTGATTCTGTGACTGTGTCTGGTTGATTGGTTGCTGAGCTTGCTGAATTTGCTGTTGCTGCTGCACATTAGCAGACTCTGCTGGAGAAGGTTTGACACTGCCCATATTTACAGTGTTGGGGCCTTGTGGAAGCTGAGATTTTTCATTTTGTTGAAGAACACTATTATTACGTTGCTGGAAGAATCTATTTGAATTGCTATAGTAAGAAGTGAGCTGTTGGATCTTTTGAAGGACTTCTTCCACTGGAGGTGGTGGCCCAGGCAGTTTTACATGCCTATAGCGGCAATCAGGACCATTTGGACAAAAGCCCAACTTGTACCTGCGATAAGATTAGTGTCATGGTCATAGATAAAGACATTCGGTTGCTCCAATGTTATTTCGGACCCAAAATTGGCTGTGTCATGTTTAACAATCTTTTACTGCAAGCATGTGCTTGTACAAACAGACAGATCAAAATAAATCAAGCGTGTCAGAGAACCAATCTCAGGCCCAGAAAAATTAAAGTCAACCAAAATCAAGCAAATTGATGTAAGCAAAAGATCCACATCAACAGGACAGAATCAAGCATCACAAGTGACGTCAAGCACAATTCAGTAGGAACCTCTTGAACATTTATTAATGGCTAAAGAAATATATAGCACATATTGGAATGCAATTTCAACAGAGATGCTAGGATGTTTCCCAAGAAAGCCGAAAAGGTTTCAGTAGCAATCTCCCAAAACAGAAACCAAATGCAACCAGTTCTTTAGAATGGTGTGCCAAGAGTTTTAGCCAAATGAATTCTAATGTACAGCAATCTAGGTCCTCACATATACGTTATGCAGACGATTACAATCCCAAAATTCCTTTTAAACACCTAGCATTACAAGAATGGTGGCAACAAACTTAGGGGAAACACAGCCAATTTATCAAATCGCTCTCCAACATCAAATTGCTATGTTAGAATCAGGCCCCCTCAAGTGATCTATTGCTGGACAAATAGTTTCAATGTCCTAAAGCAAAGAGAGATAATGAGGTACAGGCCCAGAGAAAGACATACATGTTACACTCCTTGATATCCTCGTTGGTGTGCTTGTAGACGCAGTCTTGCTCGCGGCACTCCCCGTAGAGGCGAAAGAAGCGGCAAATCGGCATCCTCGACTTGTCGTACTGATGCAGGAACCCGCAGGCATCGCCCTTCATGCACAGGCTCCTCAGCCAGTGCCTGCACACCGTCTGCCTGAAGCTCCTCCTTCCCATGGGATTCACTCCACCAGCGGCAGGGTCGGCGCCTGGAGCGGCGGCCGTACCGCCAGAGCCACCTCCTCCTGTGGCGGAGGGGACGGCGATGGGATCGGGATTGTTGGAAGCGGGAGCGGAGGCGGCGGCGGGGTTGGGGGGTCCGGTGTCGAGGCCTCCCTCGAAGTCGAAGCTGAGGCTACCGTCGTCTTCCATGACCGCGAAAGCTAATCGTTATGCTGTCGCCAGCTACCGGTCGTTCACACAGAGAGAGAGAGAGAGAGAGAGAGAGAGAGACCGTACAAGGGTTTTCGGGTCGACTCGAGGGGGGACACCGGACGGAGGCTATGTATAGTTCTCGTGCCGGAGCCGGGGAGGCCGAGGGACGGCACAGTCCCCGAGATCTCTTTATCAGTCCCATAGTTTTGTTTAATTACATTCTGGTCCCTCAAGGTTTACTTCCTCTATGTTACCAATTTGCAGAATGAAGTCAATATTTTTTGGTTATGACCGGTCCAATGATACCCGCTGTCATGAAACCAATGTGGGAATCAAATTTTTTCGCGTCCAGCTGGTGTTGAGAGCTCTACCTGCCAACTAGCCCTCACTCGCAACCGAGGTTTGATATTACCTAGCATACGATCAAACTATAATGAAATGAATACGAACAATATATAAAGGAAAAACTCCACTTGTATTCATAATTGTACAAGTATAAAAATCCTTTACAAAATGAAACTCACTTAGCTTGTCGAGTGTATGCCTCACAACCTTTACGTCGCTTACACTCCTTACTCAACACACCCTAACCCGATACACTTCAGCATTACAAGAATAAACATGACTCACTCTCCACTTACTACTGAGTTATAACTTACAGCAACAACTCTATACTCTGCCTCTCAGGCTCTCTCTCGTGTTTCCTAGCCTTTTCTAGCTGCTCCCATTGGCTCTCTTCTCTGAGATGCCTTGAGACCTCTATGTTTTCTCCTCTAAGAATTCTAAATTGTTCCCTTAGAATGAAACTGAACCCCATTTATACAGAAGTTCTTAACATACTAGATATGACAGCTGGTATACTTGAATCCCTTGATTCTCTCTATCAAATATCAATTCATCAAATCTTGGTCTTTGATCTGCAATTTCCAAGATTATTTTCATAATAGATTGATTTATCATATCTTAATAGAATCTTTCCTCGATTATCTATTATCACATGATCCTCTAGTTTGATCATGTTCATCCCACCTGGACAGCTTCTCGGATGCACCTGGACAACTACGCTCCACTTGGTTTCTGATTAATCACCAGCCGCTCTACATAAGGAAACAATCGATCCTTTCCATGTTGATGTCAGCGACCCTTATCCTGTGAGCACCAATCCTGCACTCCATAGCATCTCACGCACCTTATGTGAGTAGTTGTGCTCCACACATTCGATCATCGGGTCCCGCATAATCAAGACTCCACTTGCGTGTCTGCACCTCCACTTGTCTACCGTGCACTGTCACCAACTAGCAACACATGGCTCCTTCGATTGATCCCGATATGAAGTGATAAAGCGCCTCTCGATCACTCTCTGCTCATGCCTTAGTGTTCTCAGACTGTCTTTAGCGATCATCCACCTTTCATTGGTCAACCAGCGTCGACCCCAAGGCCACGGCACTTGCCTTTCGTCCACCAAGTCCTTACTCCACTTGGTTGCTCAAGCAAGTCTCTCATCCTACTTAGCCTCTTGACCACAAACCTTTTTTCCACGTACCCTCCAATAGAATGTATGCACTCCTATAGTCACAAGGTACAACCTGCGGCACGCATTTCTCCGGCTCATATCTCATGGCTGTATAGACCTGGCAAAATTCGGCACGGCCCGATAGCCCGGCACGGCCCCGGCACGATAACACCGTGCTGGGCCAGTGCTTATCGTGCCGTGCCAGGACGGCCCGATAATTTATTGGGCGTGCTGGGCCCGATGATCCCCGGGCCGTGCCGGCACGATAGCCCGATTAGGGATTTTTTTTAAAAAATAATAAATTATTATATACTATTGAAGGATAAAAAAAATTTATTTGTGAGCTCAATTGTAGTTACAAATAAATCACGATCAAACGAGATTTATCGGGCTATCGGGCCGTGCCAGGGCCGCCGCTGTCTTATCGGGCCGTGCTTGGACCAGCCCTTATCGTGCCTTCCCCTTATCGGGCCGGCACGATTTGCCACCCATATGGCCGTAACACCCACCCACTAGCCAAATAAGAACAGTTATCTGATCCGTCGTTATGCTCTTCCATTGTCTTGATTTAGTCGTGCAATTAAGCCTTTAAATGTGTGGTTAAACTTACATAACTTAAGTCCATCCGTCCTATCACTAGTTAACACCGTTAGAATATCAAACAAGCCTCAGGACCTGAAGCAACTTTTCTCTCTCTCTCTCTCTCTCTCTCTCTCTCTCTCTCTCTCTCTCTCTCTCTCTCTCTCTCTCTCAAATACATATGGCTGTTACACTTGAAACCTTCTCCTAGAGAAATCAAACCATGAGATCGAAGCCCGTACAAGAACGTAACAAGATCCAACCAACCTCCTGCAATATATAAAGCTCGAAACCGAAGGGGCCTGCAAGTAATCACGACCCAACCGAGTTGAGTTCCCAAAAATCGATGCCCATCCTTCTACACCTAAACCCTTGATAAGATGCTACGAAATTGAAAGGGATGGTTTGATCTACCTTACACGGTAGGCCTCAAAGGCCACTCATGAACTCAGCTGTAACACCGACTAAGAACAGCTGCATGATCGAAAGGGATACATGATTTTCTCACTGACCTTGACTCGGTTTCCTTGCCTCCCTAGTCTCTCTCGCGTCACTCATTCTTCTTCATGTGTTCGTCTCAAACACTAAAATGCAATGCCAATGGTGTACAATTAATTGATCAATCGTATCGAACGAGACAATCTCAAGGGTGCTCCATCCTTCAAACTTTTCCCGCTTCAACGGTGGGAATGGATGGAATTAGAATACAGAGGGAAGAGTAATGTCACGCAGTAAATGGTTAAGCGGTTACGATAGGAGAGGGAGGATGAGACAGACCGATGAGTGCAATCACACTATCTATCTTAGAAATAACATTCGACACATTTCTTGTCACACTGAGATGGCGAACTTATAGATGGAATTAAATGATTTTAATTAATGTTCAACTATGGCAAGGGCTGAATTGATGTTCATATGAACGAAATTGGTATTCATATAGATGAAATTGATGTCCGCAAATACCAAATCCATGTTCATATAGACGAAATTGACATCCGCAGAGATTAAATTAACGTTTGAGTGGACCAAATTAATGTTCGATATACTCAATTTGTTAAGAATAATGATATCGACGTGCAAAAAAACTTAATCGGGACAAAATCGATGTTGTCCATCACATTTTCTCAAAGGACCAAGTAGTGTATACACCCAAAGAAAAACATTAGGAGGGGAAGGGTACATGGCCAGCCCTCCCCTCTCTCGCTCACTCCCCTTTCACCATCGGTGTTCTTATTTAATTTAGTGATTTCCCCTTTTTTATATACAATTTTTTTTTATAAATAAATTTGAAAACGACACCGTAATTTGTTTAGTGTAAAACAGTGACATGAACAACGACGCGCAATTATTGCTCCTGAAGCCATACCCCTCGAACACGTTTTAAAAAAAAGGACAACAGAACAGCCGCGGCTTGTCATTCCATTAGGGCAAAAGATCACCAGAGTGGAGAAGATTATGAACAAAAGAGACTAATTATATTTAATTCAGGGATCTCCATGCATGATAGATAGGCTAGCATGGCACTGGAATATAACTGTGTTACCAGTCAACACCCAATTCTCTAGAAGTAAAGAGTCCATTGATGTAGAGGATAAGTGGAGCCGACGCGCTGACGTAACTCTGCATATGAATCCTCGCCGAGCTTTCTGAAAGAAGAACAGTCATTCAAAGCAAAGGACATAAGCCCTGTAAATGGAGGGGATTTATCATGTCTACAAGAATTATCAGCTGCACATCTTAACTCTACCACTGAAGAGCTATACTTCAATGTATATGTAGATCATGCACTTCAGCATCCAAAAAGCATATTTTCAACCAAAAAAAATTTAGTAACTCGCCAGGAATATACTCTTTGACAATGGCCAACTATAACAGTGAGCAGTCACATGTAATTCAGTCTGTTGATTATATTGGCCTACCGATTTTTTGCCATTATGAGAAATATCAATAAGTATCTAATATGCTGGCATACTATACAGTGGTGATTCTTCCCTTTCTATATCTTGCTTAGCCTCTTGACGAAGATCAAAGTGTAGAAAAAGTTCTCTTTTGATGACGAATCTCCAATAACAAAACAGTAGGACGAAACCAGGACAAAGCAGCAATATACATAAAAAGGCAAACAAGTGAAGCAAGCCAACGACAAATGTTCATTAGCTCTTCCAATGAAACAACAGTGGTTCAATAAGGTTGCAGACTCACCATCTTCGTTCAGTTTCCCTAATAGCTGCGCTTTAGTGGGAAGGACATACATTCCTGCAGCTACAGCTTTCCTGATAGCCCACCCATGATGAGGAGCAAAAACCTGAGCATAAGCTTTAGATGCGGGATCTTTCAAGGAATTTCCCCTACCAAGAGTAGACAAATCAATTTATAATCCTCAAATATAATAATTGGTCAAGAAAGATATACTTCTCGTAAGAAACAAGGAGGAATCAGCCTAATCACACTGTATAATATTCTTAGAATACCCTGTTCCTTATTCTAGAGGGATTGTCTAGAAAGCAACTTGTTAGAATACCTCACATTCTCTCCTCCAACCCAAAGAATTAAGGATAGTCCCTGATCAAAGACAGACGTATTCTCCACATTTCTTCCCACTAAAGCATGCCCCCTCATAGCACCTTAATGGGTCAAATATGCTTTATTTTAATTACGAGCTTATTTCACATCAACCAATCAGTAAAATCCAAGCAACTGCCCTCTCTTCATAAACAAGCAGCATGAACCAGCCATATGTACTAAAAGCATAATAAGAACTATTCTTACATCAAGTGATGCTCAGAGAAACATATGGTCCCAAATATGTACATTCAACCAGCAAAGTAATTACCCCTTCAGAATCATATATATTCACAGAAATGACTTTCTGAACTACTGCACAATCACGCCAAGAAGAAAAATCCAGAGGCATCCGAAGTAGAATAAATTGAAGTAGAGAAGTCTGGGACTTACTAAAAATAGGTATAATAAAATAAGAAGCCATCTATCCCACTATCAACACAAACTCGCTATTGTAGCAGAAAGTAAGGCACTTCTTCACTAGGAAACAAAGGAGAATTTTGTCTTTTGACATAAAGAACAACTTCTTCCTAGGAAAATGCCATCAGGGAGACTTTAGGCTCTTACTGATAAGACTGGCATTGCATGTGTCACATTTTGAAGAGGGAAATCAATGTCCAAACAAAATCCTGGTGTTTCAAACCAAGCCTTCAATTTCCTAAGTAATGTATTTACATTATGATAGTACCAGGTTCCCATATCCACAAATTCCCACATTAGAATGATTTAACATCACTATAAATTGGACAAAACAAAGTTTATCTACGTTCTACAGTTCACAGCCTTCAAGTCCCCTACAACGTAATTGTAATCAAGCAACAACGATAGCAGGCTAAGCTTTGAACCAAGAAGAAACAGAGATGGTGGTTCGTTATCACTTCCTAAAGTGGAGATGCTAGTATCTGATCATCTCATAAACGGAAAACTCCTTTCTGAAACCATCTACTTCCTCTTGCAACATTTACAATTTCCTAGGATGGTCATCAATGATTTTGACTTACATTTGTAAGTAGTTCTTGCTCCTTTCACTTAATTTTGCAAGCCCTCAACTTCATACAGACACATCAAGATATTTAACATGGACTTTCCAACACTATCAAAATTTATACATTTTTGGGCAAAATTTAAAGGAGCCAAAGTCAGTTGACATACTCTGTGACAAGAATCTGCTCGAAGAGTACCCTAACCATGTCTAGCCCGCGCTTGACCCGCAAAAGATTTCTAGAATGACTCCCAGCATTCCTTACACAGTTTGTTCCCAGATCGTGGTCAATTAAAGTTGGCAAGGTCTTAATAGATTTGGATGCCTCTAGAAGATCATCAATCTGTCACCAACAATAGACCCTTGAGCACAGGAACTGGTAAACCACACAACAAGAGAAGGTGACTATTTGATATCTGTGTGGCACAGAGGCAACAAATACACCAGTGCACCACCACAAGGGTTGATCTTAAAGGCATAGAAGGAGAAGCACGATATGGGAAAACCAGTAGCTTTTCAAGTTGCCATCACAATCTACACTCCTGCAACATGGACAAACAGAAATCGACCACTGCAATCATGCTCGGAAGAGCTCAAGTCCAGTCAGTAAGCCAAAAAAGTAATGTAGAGGAACGCCCAGAAAGTTACAAGACCAAGGCCGAAGAACTATTATATAATTGGAATCTATTCCGGCTTCATTGAAATTGCATCAATTGGATAGGGAGCCTGGATAGAGAGATGACGAGGGAGAGGGTGAGCTGAAGCACGAAGACCTTGGCAACGTAATCCATCTCGGCGAACTTGAAAGCGATGCCCAGGCATTCAAAGAGAGGGGACACGAGGGAGCAGGCGCGGGAGAAGGGTTCAACCGAGACGTCAACTCCCGGATCCTGAGAGCTCACGGCGGTGGCCAGATCCTTGAAGGCCTCCGCTATCTTCCTGAGCGGCCTGTCGCCCTCCACCGCGTCCGCCATTTGGATCAGGAAGCGAGAAAGCTTGCTCTTTTCCCTCCCTCCCTCTGTGTGTATGACTACGGATTCTCCCTGCCTCTAGGGTGTAAAGTCAATCGATTACGTGCGGTGGAAATTAGACCTGGCAAATTTTGGCCCGGCACGATAACACCGTGCTGGGCCAGTGCTTTATCGTGCCGTGCCGGAACGGTCCGATATTTTTATCGGGCGTTCCGGGCCAGATGATCCCGGGCCGTGCCGGCATGATAGCCCGATTATGGCTATTTTAAAAAAATCATTAAATAATTAGACAATATTGAAAGATAAAAACGGTACGATAAGACCGGGCCGGCGCAATTTGCCACCCGTAGGTGGAATGCTCCTTACGCCACAAGAGGAAGAGGAGAATCCGATTCTATATGGTTGATCGGACTTTGACCTATATGCCTTTCCTTGTAATTCTACTCTACCTCCCTTCATCTGGCTCTTATTATTCATTAATCCTATTCAAGGAAAAAAAAAGCATCATTAATTAGTAAGTAACATATAATAAACTTCTTAAGTTAACATGATTCATTTAACAAGCCAATACAATTTTTTTTTAATCAATCTAACTATGCATACCATCGAATATTCAACAACCCGATTTAATTGATCTAAAGCTCCAATCCAATCAATAATCTAAGCAACCCTACACCCACGCCCCCGCCACCCCCGGGGTCAAATTCAAGGTACTTGGATAAGGTTTGCTAGAGAATCACGTACACTCTTGATAGCCGTCAGATCAATTTTTTAGTGGTAAGAGATCGCGGTAAAAATGTCGGGGCAGATCACTTCTTCTTTTTCATCTTCACTGATATGTATTCGATATTCTGCGTTCTATGTGATAAACTCAGCCTCAATCCTCCTCGCATTATGCATTATTGGTCGATGATGATAACATAGCATTGTACGGACCACATACTCTGAATCCCCCAAATGTTTTGCAAGCTACATCCGATGCGGTGTCAAGTGATAATGACCTGCATCCGGTGTCTCAGACAATGCAGTTTTTGAGAACATGTTGAACTACATCGCCAGACAGGGCTAGCAATCTATCTATCTATCCATCTTCAGATCAAAATATAAGAGGCAAAAGAAGAGAAGCTAAGAGCATAGCTTCATCTTCTCTTCTCAACGAAAGATTTCAGAGTTCCCAGCCACCTGATCAACTCGATTTTATCTCTGTTCCTCATATACTCGTGCAAGAAACCCGCAAGCTCATCACTTACCCCTCTCTCTTCCAGATACTCGTACAGCGAGTTCTGCAGCTCATCATCCAGTTCCCTGAAACAAATGCAGATCATGTCAACCATCCCGCTCAAAGGAATATGTTGTACAGGGCTGTTTTGAAGGCCATTAGACGATCCTAGAAAGGCCAAACTTTGTGAAGAAACTAGTGGTTTACAGCAGTCATAATCCATAGGAGGCAATTAAATACTTCCAAGTTTGATTTAGGGAGAGATTTCAGCCAAACAAAAGTTGTTGCATTTGATATATTCTAAGGGCTCTCCCTCCACTTCTATCTCCAAGCTATCAATCCACATATGCACTATAAACCAAACAAAGAAAAATACAATATGCAAAAGGAGATAAACATATGATACATACTTAAATTCAGGACCCGGGTAGACCTGTGGTGGCATCTTCTTAGATGAACGGGTATAAAACCTTCGTATTTCTATGGTATCAGGAAAAGCCGAGCACACGAACTCCAGAACATCACTAGTTTCCTTCTTGGAAATGTTGACAAATATAGTAATATGAAGCTGCATAGCCTCTTCCCCTTCAATTACATCAGCTTTTGACCGGGGAACGGCACCGTCGAACATTGTGGCTTCAATAGTAATATCTTCACTATCCCCATACTGCCTTTTCAAACTAATCCATTGCTCCCCAGGTTGGTCATCGACAATGAAAGAGTCATACTTGCTCACAGGCTGTGAAAACATACAACTAATTGCTAAGCAAAAGCACTTCTGGAGCCCAATGCAGGTCAATAATAACTTTTCAGCACAAATTTCCGATATAAAACACCCAAAGAGCAGTATAGCACAATTCCTCGAGAAAACTGGGAAGAAAATACAGCTAAAATCAGATAAAAGGGTACTTTTCGTCTCGTCTCACAAGAAGTACCAAGAGTAGACCTTTTCTTGTCGAAGATTAAGTTCCTAGCAAGTCATTGCAATCAGTGTTTCAGAATCGACCAGGTCAATCCAATTAAGCTGGTGTAGCTGCCGCCATGATACGGGAACATGGAGAGTTGCACGAATAGGTAATTGAGTACATCGTCTACAGTAGAATTGTGAAAATGAAGAGACTGAAAGAATACGACCTAGAGCTTTGAAAAGCTTGGCAAACTCGACAAAGCAGAGTTAGGGGATTGAAGTTGGAGAGTTAATGACATTTCCATGGCGGAACCGGAAACCTTACTCTATCGTAAACTGGCAAGCATAATTTCCAAATCACTAATTAGGTCCAGACAAATAAATGTTAAGCAGCAAATGTGCAGAAGAGGCTCGAATCGCTTGCTATCCATTCGCCTACCAAAGTTTTATGGTACGTGCAGCTAGAGAGATCCATAAGCATTCAAATTCGAAGAATTTAAAACCTGAGAGGGAGGGCGATTCTCGAGCTCGTACTCTATTTCACAGCGGATGCACCTGAGGACGTTGTTTTCGAACGTGGACTTGCGCATTTCCGATATGTAAGACGGTGCTACTGCTGCTGGGACATGATCCGATCGCCGGACGAATATGTGCGCGAAGCGGGAGGACAGCGAGTACCGATCAGGCTGTGTGCGTACTAGAAGCAGCCTGGAGGAAGAAGCTGGAGGGAGAAGGCTTCTGAGAGACCGAGCTAAGCGCGCCATCGGTGACCGGTACTCAAGATAGCTGTGAGCGAATGGACAGTGACGAGTGAGAGGTTGCTTCAGCTTAGGTAGGGTTTAAGCTCGAAGGATAGGGAAGAGAGCGGTCTCCGGCCATCCTCGGCCTCAGTCGATGCTCTCGGCCCGATACGGCGCGGGCCAGCCTCGCCCATTTTACCGGACTGGAGTGTTCGGCCCGACATGGATAGCCCTCTTTTCTTTTCTTTTCTTTTCTTTTCTTTTTTTTGGCCTTTTCCTTTTCCCTTCTTTAAAAGGAAATACAAAATTTTAAATAGCCCCAGACGATTAATATTCAGTCTTATAATTTTAATACTTTTTTATTAGTATCCCCTCGCACCTCATAATAAAATAGGATTATTGAAAATTTCCTCAAAAAACGGCTCGAATCTATGTCCCTTTGTTGGGCTTCTTTTTTTTTTTTCCATCTTAATATCATTGGAATATAATAATAATAATAATTATTATTATACTTATATATATATATATATTCAAAATACCCATCAATGACTAGTTGCGGTGATCCACTATGGGTACGGTTGAGTGGTTTAGCACTCATCATTCTAATGAAAGGACTCGAGTTCGAGTTTCACCTGCGGTGGGGAACTTTTAACCCTTTAAATAGGCCGACCCGGGACGATCTGAATTAATCAGTTTGATAAAATTTAACCGGATACTGACGGTTTTTTAAATAAAAAAAATTAATTAGTTGCGGTGGGCGGTGATCATCTAGGAAATGAGTGGCTCCCGTGCTGGCCCCGCCCCCACGTTTACGGGACAAGACTGCCTCGGTGCATGATTACATCATCTCAAAATTTTAAATAAAATAAATGGAAAATAACATCAAGCGCGACATCCCTTTCCTTGCTTATCCTTATTCTCTTCACACGGAGAATTTTCCTTTACCGCATGTTTTCGGACCCACCCACCAACAGCTGGAATGGGGAGTGGACTTCTTGGAGATCCGGCTCTAAGTAATGCAAAATTTGATTGTGTTTTCCTTACTTTATCGTGCTTTTTGCAGTTACTTTCGTTTCATTTTATTCCATTGTATATAACACAAAATCTAGATATAATATAACTTATATGAATTAACCACGGAGGATGGTGGCCCAACCATTAAAAAATTCACTCTTATACTATCTAGTGAACTTGAAGTCTTAAAAAATCAAACACAACATCTACTTAAAAAAATATTTGCTAATTGTGCGGTGATTCAACTTGATCTAGGAGGATACACGCTTCTTAGACTGTATCATGTGAATCAAACAGGTTAAATTCATTTGACACATTTGATGCAAACTAATGCAAGACACCAAAATTATAAAGATGAAAAAAAAAGATGATGATGACAGAGAGCACGGAAAAAAGAAAAGAGTGTTGGTGAAAGGAGGGGACATTTCCAAGCCAAATTATTAGACATGGAAAAGGTGCTTTTTGTGTAAACCAGGGGGAAAAAGAGAGAGAGGAGAAAATAGGATTTATTTTGACTCAAAGAAATTGAAATTAATTTCAAGGTGGATGGGCTGGTGATTCCATTTTTACAAGGAGATAAAGTAATATAAGGGAGTAACTGAATTTACTAAATTATCCCGAATTATTCGGTAAATAAAGGATCAAACCGAGTCCAACTCAAAAAAAAAAAAAAGGTAGATGAACCCGTGTTATTGGCGAGACACCACCCCCTCTGTATTTAAGAACGAGCTCATATCTCGATCTCAGAGGGCTACTGGCGCCCATCATCCTCCAATTCACGCCTCTATTGATGTTCCCCAGTGATTGTTAGGGGCTGAGATGACTGACTGATAAGGCCCCATTACCTGCGATTTGACAAGGAAAAAAGAGGGGAGAATTAACAAAATAATCACAAATTTTTATTCAATTTAAACTTTACCATAAATATTTAATTGGGAATATAATAACCATAAAATTTTATTTTAGAAAATCATTTACTACTTACTATTTGTTTAAAATTTCATCTAAAATCTTGACGAAAGGGCTAACAGCCATCGATCCTAACTAAAATGACAGAAATGCCCCCCTCCTCCTTCCTGTAACAGCTTGCCAAAGTCGATGGAGCATTTAAAAATTAGGACATATCAAAGGAAGTGGCCAATTGCTTTGATTGGGAATCTGTGGGAATTTGTTCTACAATCGAAAATGCTCTAGGTCCATGAAGAGTAGACAAGGACGAGAATGTAATTAGATGTAGTAGATCGTGGCATTTGTGGAAAGCGGCAGTTCAGTGTCATCTAGCCAAAGGCGATATCATTATTAACAAGGTGCTGCATCGTTAGCACTTTGGGGGCTACAACATCCAAGAATGAGATTTTGGGAGCGTCGAGATTGGAAAGTAAGTACTGCTTGGTTGTTATTTTTATAAAAATAATTTATCTTTACAGTTTTATTTGAATGGATATATATATATATATATATATATATAATATTTTAATCACAAATAATTGCTTGCAATTTCTTTGAATAGTATGATCTAATAATAATCTGCGCGCGAAAGAAGTTTTTGAGGTCGTTGGTAGAAGACGACAGACTTCTCGCCCGGCAAAACAACTTATTGAGAGATAATTTGAAAGGTTTATAGGTTGAGATGCTTAATGACTGACGAAAATATTGCAAGATTGGAAGGTTCGAAGGGGGAGGATATGTTGGAAGTTGGAAAGTGGAACTATTATATGTGATATATGTTATGTATGGTAGAGGTGGAAAATCGTGCCAGCTCGGCATGATGAGGGCTTGCCCAAGCACGGCCCTTTAGGATATAGGGTCGGGCTGGCACAGTACGATAAGACAGGGGCAACATTGAACCAACCAGATAGCACGATAATCCTTTGATCATGACTTATCTACTACAACTACAAGTGACCTCATAAAGGGGTTTCTTATATTATTCAATAGTGTATGATAGTCAATTAGTTTTTTTTTTTTAAATTTCCCTACCAAGGTTATATTGCCGGTATGCCTGGGGATCGTTGGGTCAAGCACGCCCGATAAAATTACCTACCTGCCTTGTGTGGTCACATCTTATGTGGATCCTCCATCGACAATAATTGTCTACACGCCTTGCCTCCCATTCTATTTGTGCCACTCATGCTCCACCAAATGGGCTTCCCCTCCTTCATATCATAGTCTTGCAATATGCTCTTAAATTGCACTGGTAACTCGAATATTTGTTTCATAACAAATGGCATGCTGCTTGAAGCTTCTCCCGAATCATTATAATCTCTATTGCTATCATCATCATCAAAATTCCTTGATAAGGATGCTTTATTAGCATATCTGTACCAATATGTTGTTGCCCTGCTGCATCATATTCTTCTTCCTGAGCAGTTCCTCCTCTTGCTTCCTTATGAAATGATCTTCTATTCATTAGAATATTATTGACCTCCTCATAGGAAGTTAGCCCTAAGGCATATTTAAAACCATTCTCTAAATCAGATTCTAGTCCTATATTACCACTGCAAGGGCCACAGCAGAACAATATTGCTTTAAGTTTTACTATAAAATAGTCTAATAAGGTTAAACTTACATGTAGAGCTCAAGACCACAGATAATGGAACAGCCGAGAGCCCAAAAGAAAGTTCCATTGTCCCCTTAATGGCAGCCATAAGGACTAAGAATTTTGCATAACCTCTTCACCACCCACCCCCACAACCTTCGACCCATTAGACCTGGCAAAATTCAACACGGCCCAATAGCCCGGAACTGACCCAGCACGATAACACCGTGCTGTGCTAGTACTTATTATGCCGGCACGATAGTTCGATTAAGGATATTTAAATAAAAACTAATAGATAATTAGACACTATTGAATGATAGAAAAAAAAATCTCATTTGTAAATTCACTTGCAATTGCAAATAAGTTACGATCAAACGAAATTTTTATTGGGCTATCGGGCAGCGCCAAGGCCACCCCTGTCTTATTATGCCGTGCTGGCCCGGCACGATATCCTAAATGGTCGTGATTGGGCCAGCCCTTATCGTGCCGTGCTGGAACGATCCGATAAGATCGGATCCGCACGATTTGCCACCTCTATCCAAATACACCATCGCTTCGATTCTGCCACTGCCCAGCAACACCCTTCGCACAATGATCTTTTTCTCCCACTTGATTTGCACAACCTTAACTTCCTCCTGCCAACCATTTCTCTTCTTCGTGGGTTCTTTTGAAGAAAAGAAAAAATATTTTTGTCTTTCACCCCGACCCCCACATGGGTATTTAAGTCATTTTATTTTTTTAATGGCAATTAAACCTTCTGCTAAACTTGGTGATTAGATTATCTAAATTTAAAAGTTTACAAATATTTTATTAATATTTTCTCTCCGNGGGGAAGGGTTACTGGTTGCCGTACGGGTAGTCACTGCGGCTCGATCAAAATCATCGGCCATGATATGTGAGTCATCAAGGACCTGACCGATGCTGGCCGTCTGAATTAATCTCACTGGACCATCCCCTCGTTGAGATTTTCTTTTATGTTTCATTTTTACTTTTTATCTTTTTAATTTTTTAAAAATATTTTTTAATAAAAAATATTGAACGTGAACCCATATGTTGCAATCCTATTTTAAAAATTATGTTAAGATGTGAAAAAAAACGGGTAAAATTGAGGGTCGAAATCAATTAAATAAAGATTTTCAACTAAACCGACCTTTTCCTTTTCCTTTTCCTTGAAACGACTGAATGAGCTTTCCATTTGTTTATTCAGCAAAAAAAAGAAACACTTTCCAATTTCTTATTTTTCCCCAAAAAAGGCGCTTTCCGATTTCTCAGCCACAGCCTTTTTTTTGGGGTAAAAATTCAATGTTTGACACGCATTGCATTGCTAAAAAATGAGCCTCCTCTATGATAATTTGAGGAGAAAGGGAAAGGAAAACTGAGAAATTCTCTCTGCCTTGTTTACACGGATGCTTTCATCATCATCTTCTTCCCTCTTCAGCTGCTGCTTTTATTTTTGTTTTTTTTTTGGAGCATTGTGTCTACTCGGGCTCTTGATCTTTCACTCTGCGAGTGAAACAACGCCGAAATCGGATTTTTATCTTTGTAAAAGGCAAAAGCAGAGATATCGCAGAGTTTCTTAAATTACGGATTTACAGTTCTGAGCCGTGGGAGTGAGAGAGCTGACGTGGGTTTTGCTCTCTGGGGCGAGTCTTGTTCCCAAGTCGTAAGCTTTTCCTGTATAATATTTTCAAAGGTTCTTTCCAGAGGAAAAGGCCAAAAACCAAAACCCCATTATCTATTTTATTGTTTTGTTTATTTACTTAATAATTATGTAGCCAAAGACCAGCGCACTGTCAGACTGTCTCTGTGTCAGCCCTGGTTCTTCTTCCTCTTCTTCTTCCTTGGTTGTGCTTGGCAAAAAGTGATGTTTCTTCTGGTCTCTCCTTATCCTCTTTCCTTTGTCTTACATTTTTTTTAATGAGTTATGCTCCGCAGTAAGGGTGTTGGGAGGCTTGTTTCTGAAGATTCTGAATATAGTTGTGGTTTTCTGCTGAAATTTTCGAATTCTGGAACTGGGTATTTGTTTCTTCAAGTCTCAGTATATGCCTTCTTTTGGGTTCTTCCCCTGAATCACAGGATTAGAGCTTCGTGCGTATGATGCGTTCGCTAGTGATTTCTTAGAATCAATAACTCCAAGATTTTGAAGTCTTTGTTGTTTTTTCATATGCTCGAGACCTTCTCCCTTTGAGGTTTTTGAGCCAGTAATTCTTCGTTGGAAGTGTCTTTTGGGATTTGCTTTAATTTTAGGATGAGTGAGTCGAATGCCCCATTTGTTCACAAGGTGATTTGCACTTTAGCCGATTGGACATTTTTGTGAAAACAGTACAATTATCTTTTGCCTCCTTACAAATTGTTGGAACACTCCTTTCCTGCATTGTTGACTCATATTTTGTTCTACCATCTTTCTTATAATCCTAAGGTAGCGATCTTCCACCAAACATAGAAGAGTGCACTGGTGTTCGGGGCATTTGCTTTTTGGAGGTTTTGTAGTTGCTCGCATTAGGTTGAGGTAGAAGAATCTTTGCTAGGAGCTTGAGAAATGGGATGTGTTGCTTCAAGGACAATTGATAATGAGGAGCGGGTACAGATTTTTAAGGAGAGGAGGAGACTGATGAAGCATCTTTTAGTGCATAGGGGTGAATTCTCAGATGCTCTGTCGTTTTACTTGAGATCATTGAAAAATACAGGAATGGCCCTTAAGCAATTCACCGAGTCAGAGATGCTCAAGATTGAAGACATCCCACCTAATTCCCGAACATCACCTCCCTCTCCTCCTCCCCCGTTGCCCCCTTCTCCTCCACCGCCACCTTTTAGTCCCAATATGAAAAGCAAGCCCCATGAATTAGAGCATGAAACTGGCCAAGAGGAGAGCATAGAGATTGATGATGATGATGATGATGATGATGATGGGGGGACCCTACCTCCTCCCCCGCACCCAAGCTCGTTGTGGGACTCCTGGGGCCCTTTTGAGCCTCTTTCATTGCAGCACCAGGATAAGACAGCGGAGCACATGGAGGAAGATCAGTGGGCGGAGACTAGGATGGAGTTTGAGGAATGTGCTGAGGAAATAGTAGAAGAAAATACTCCTGACCCATTGCCTGAGAAGCCACACAAGCAACCTGTTGAGATGATAGTGAATGATAGCTCATCATTGGCATTTAGCTGGAACAAGGGAGCTCCAGACATGATGATGATGGCTACATGGAGGGGCAAGAAGACATTGGAGGGCATAGTGAAAAACTTGGATGATTATTTCTTGAAAGCTTCAGCACTGGGAAGGGAGATTGCTATTCTCATGGACATTAACTCAGGGGATGCTTTCTCCCCTCAGAATCCAAACAAGAGTGGTTAACTCTTTATCTTTTCCTTCTGATACTTAAAGTATGTAAATTGAGATTATCATGGTGAGGATTTTAACTTGTTTTCGTTTCAGGAAAGAGAAGTAATTCTGCGAAGGTTTTCAGTGCCCTGTCATGGAGTTGGTCTTCCAAATCGCTTCAGCTAACTCAAGAGGCTTCCATCTGTAGTAGTGGTCCCAATGAACCCTTTAGGCCTGGAGCTCATAGTATTACACTTGAAAAGATATTTTTGGCTGAGCAAAAGCTTCACAAGGAAGTAAAGGTAGGTGCTGTATTCAAAATGTCCATTCTGTTGTGGAGCCTCAAGGAAGTATCTAGTATATGCAGTTCTTCAAAGCAAATGAACTAATGAGTTTTGGTCAAAAGATGAAGATTCGAACAAAGCTTTCATGAGGATCCTTTACTTCCATGGATATCTGCCTGATCACTTGCTTTCTTTCTTTTCTTATTCCTGTCACTTTTTCATTGCTGTGTAATGATTTTAGACTGTCCTGCACGTTAACTTATGATCATGTCCTCAATTGTATTTTCCTGTAACAACAGTCAGTCCTCTTCTTTTTCTATATAGGAAGAAGAAACTGCAAAGCTAGAGCATGAGAGGAAATCCTCATTGCTGCAGAAGCAAGAAGATGAAGTGCCTGAATGTACCAAGTCAGATAGAACAAGATTAGTTGTAGAGAATCTGCAATCTGAAATAGCGTTTCTGCAGCAATCTATTGGTCTAACTTGTTCATCAATATTGACCCTTGTAGATGAGGAGCTCTACCCTCAGCTCGTCATTCTAATTTCAGGGTAAAAGACGCAATATGCAAAGTTTTTATTTTTTTTAATAACATTTTGCATGAGAACTGATTAATCCTGGGTCCTAGCTTGTCTACTGCCATTTGTTTTATGAGTTGCAGACTCTGTTTTGCTCCTTTTCAGAAAGCTTTTCTGCAAATGAACTTTTGGAGACTGGGCTGACATTTTGGTGGCATTTCAATGTCATACTATTTTCTTTGTTTTTACAGGCTGGTACACGTGTGGAAAACAATGTACGAGTGTCACCAAGTTCAGAACCACATTTCCCTGCAATTAAATCACATCTCCTTGAATCACATCACGGACCTGACCTCAGATTACCATCACCGAGCAGCACTGCAGCTTGAAGCTGAGGTGGAGTCCTGGTACCACAGCTTCTGCAGCCTTGTAAAATCTCAGAAGGATTATGTGAAAACCCTGTGCGGATGGGTTCGACTGACCGACTCCCTCATTTATGAACAACAGCGATGCAACTTCTCTTCTGCACTACGCAGACTCTGTGAGCAGTGGCTTCATCACCTCGAGAGGATACGTGATCAGGTACTTTCACTAAATTCACCGACTTGAAAATCAAGATCTCCGAGCAGCCTTCCTGTTCATGTTAGTTACATGTTGCAATTGGTATTAGTTCCGTTTTATGGGCTACAAAATACTTAACTAGTAGTGCAAGTTTTGTATGATTAGACTTTGATCGATTGAGTAAAATATCCACCCAAATTTGTTAAGAGCTTTAATGTGATTAAAGATCCATTATCTGTCTTATCTGTTTCATCTCTTTCTTGTCAGCTCAATAGTTCTAACCAATTAGTCTTCACTTTGCTTTTGCAGGTGGCTTCGGAAGCCATCAAAAGCCTTCTGTCTGCAGTCCACTCAATAATTCTGAAGCAGGCACAAGAGCTAGAGCTGCAAAAGAGATCTGATAAGCTTGAGAAGAGGCTGCAGAAGGAGCTAAATTTGCTTGATGATATGGAAAAGAAGCCTGAGGGCGGAGGATCCTATGCTGCCGAGGGTGCAAATTCTGAAGCACTGAGCCCCAAGCATCCTCTCTCATTGAAGCGAGCCAAAATTGAAACTTTGAAGAAACAAGTGGAAGATGAGAAAGCCAGGCATGATAGCTCAGTGCAGGTTATCAATGCCATGGTCCTAGACAACCTTAAGACTGCCCTTCCAACTGCTTTTCAAGCCCTGATGGGATTTTCGAGTGCCTCAGCCAAGGCCCTCGAAGCCATTTACAGCCATGACCAGCCTGCTGAGGGTTGTCAAGAATAAATCTTTATCTCATTTTCACTTTCGTCACCTTTCCTGCACAGGCAATCTTATATCGTGGAATGAACATTATGTGCTGCAGCAAGTAGGAACATACCTCATTCTCCCTACTCTTGCCATGTTATCAATATTTGATTTAGGAATGAAGAATGCAACTTCAACCAATATTTATTGGACGTAAAAAAAGTCACAAAACCAAACTCAAGGGCATTTCTTAAAAGCCCAATCCTGTTCCTTCTTATGGCATGCAGACGCTGACCCCTTATTCTTGATGAGTCTGAACATGTCGACCAGACTTTCAAGCTTGAATGTACAAGCATGCCCTGATAATACCAATTCAAAATTCGCATTGGTTACATTAAGCATACAACATTGTACATAAGAAGAGGGAAAAATAGACTGAACTAAATTTTCCACCCCGCACCCTATCAAATTCAGGATGCCTTCATGATCTCTACATATCAGCTTGGTCCCAATCAAGTACTCTGTCTTGGAGCAGGTATTCCGGCTGCTGAAGCCTGTGGCGGGCCAACTTGCTCATCGCTGCTAGACCTGGTTTACCATAGAAACTTGTGAGATTCGTAACAATGAAAGGACAGCTCCAAGTTACTGATGAGAAGGGTCGAGAGTCAATTCTCTCGGAAATCAAATATTTCTTGAAGAAACCAAACCTTCAGATTTTTGGGTTAGGTTCTCATTTAGTTTCAAAATTATAGCCTTCTTGTCAGCCCTGGAGCAGAAATCTCATTCACTCTATTTTTGGGCAGAAAATCGAATTGAACTAAATGTCTAAATCCAAGCCAAGTCACTCTATTTTTGTACCTTCGACCACTCTGTAGACAGAAGACCACCAACCATCTCTGGGCACCTGATACTGTTCTAATGACTCCTCAATGACTTTATCATGCTTTCCTTCCAATACTCCTTGAAGGGTGATCACAGCATCCTTCGTTCTCTTTAAGATATTGTTGTTATCCTCGCTTTCAAACTTCTGGAGATCATTTTGGGACGACATGAGGCTGACAGCAAGTGCATATTTTGCAGCTGCAGCCCATCGAGAAGAAGCAAGCCATCTTTGCCGTCCATCCAATCTCCGGCACGCTTCCCTGCCTGACTTGTTCTCCTCGTTCCCTGCCCCAAATACTAGGCTGCGGAGATATTGGGCATTTGCTGTTCCCGTGCTTTCTACCATCTTAGAGAATGCACTTCCTTCATTAGACAGCAACTCTTCTGGGGTATCATACTCCAGAACCTAAAATAAGGCCAATAGTATAATTTGAAACAGCCAAAATAGAAGAGAGAACATCGGCCAAAACAGGATAAAGTACAAACTGAAGTAAAAATCCAATCGGGATACATATGATGAACAGTGCAAGATTTGGCAATCACTCCTTGAAGAAGATTACGAGAACAACTTGCATACCTTGCCTGAATCTAGGAGAAGGACACGATCAGAATCAATGATGGTATTCAGGCGATGAGCAATGATCAACATTGTACAAGATTTGAATTCTTCTCGAATGGTTTTCTGAATTAGAGCATCAGTTCTAACATCAACAGCCGCTGTTGCTTCATCCAGAACTAGTATCTTCGACCTCCTCAACAGAGCACGAGCAAGACTTAGGAGTTGTCTCTGTCCAACACTAAAATTCTCCCCAGCTTCTGAGACCTGAAGAAAGTAGAATTTTGAAATAAGTAATCTCCTAGCATTCAATTAAATGAAAAATAAAAACAAATTTTTTTAGCCACAGAAGAGGCTGGTTTATAGCATTAACAAAGGGAAACACTCAATATATTTCAACTTACAAGAAGCGATTATTATCTATTACTTTGCCAAAGATGTAGTACTTGTGTACCTCTGCATCAAGACCTAAAGAGTTCCTCTGAATGACATCCTTCAAATGTGCCCTCTCCAAAGCCTCCCAAAGGTCAGCATCATTGTGCTCATTGAAAGGATCGAGATTAAACCGTACCGTCCCTGAGTAAGAGGAAAACTCATCAAGCCTCAAATACTGCAAAAACTCAAAATGAGGACAACATTTGATATCTCTAAGCCCACCTGAAAAGAGAACCGGTGATTGTGGTATTATACCAAGAACCTTTCGAAGATCCATGAGTCCAAACTTTGCGACATCACAATCATCAATCGATATCCTGCCTCTCTCCAGCTCGACAATCCTAAACAAGGCATTAATCATGCTGGATTTCCCAGCCCCAGTTCTCCCCACTATTCCCACCTTTTCACTTGGGGAAACTGTAAATGATAAACCATGCAGAACTGGGGGCAGCTCAGGCCTGTAACGGAGAACCACATCCACAAACTTAATGGACCCAGAAGGAGGCCATGCTGGAGGGGGCCGATTGCTCTCAATGATAAGTGGAGCTTCTGAGGGCAAATCTACATAAGTACCCACCCGCTCCACAGCATTTAAGCTGTTCTCAGCAAGACTTGCAAGTCTTAAAACTGCTGTCAGCAATCCCGTAATATTCAAGGCATAGCTAAGGAGGAGACCCATTGTTGAAGCAAAGGCCTTCTGATCATCTGCCCTGCCATTCTGCATCACAGCGAATGTGGCTGTGAGCCATATCATGAGGCCGCCAAGGAACTCTAAGCGAATCCCAAGCCAGCGATTCCCACTCATATTCACAAGCGTGAATCTAATGTTGTTGTCCACTGATTTTCCATTAATCACAGCCATACGGTCATAGGCTTTATAAGCGCGAATGGTCGATAATCCATTCAGGGCCTCCCCAAATTGTGCATAAACTGGTGATCTTGATATTGAATCTAAGCGCTTCACTTCACGAGCTGAGCTCTGTAAGATAAATAATGCAACCATTAAACCTAAGAAACAGAATGAAATTAAGTGACTTATTTGGACAATATAGGAGTTTACCTGGTAATACAAATAGGCTGCATAGAACAGAACCAGAAGTGGCATAATAGCCCACAGAGACATGGTGCTTACAATCCCTATCAGAACAAATGTAGAGAGAAGCTGGGACACCTGACCGAGAAACAAGTTTGTGAATTGGGCAACAGAACGATCAATGTCTCCAAGATCCTTGGCAAACCTGTTGATGACTCGTCCGAGAGGATTCGTGTGGAAGAAAACCATTGGAGCCCTTAAGATTGAATTGAGCATGGCATCATGCAATCTTTTGGCAGCATACAGACTTGAGGTAATTAGCCAATATGAATTTGTTAGTGCAACTAGAACCTGAAATTCCAGAAACTGAGTAAAGATGCCTGTTCACTTTTGCTCAAGTATCAACAGAAACTCTTGCAGAAAATAATACATGACCTCATCTTCCTAGATAAATTCACTACCTGACCAAATGCCAAGACAGCATAGACCATGTTATAGTAACCAGGTCCATGACTTGGCGAGTCACCCTCATCTGTCCAGTAGCTCAGCCATGTGCTACTTGAGACACGTAAGACTTCCGTTAGGAAATAGCAAGAAAAGAGGATCAGAACCACCCACAGGCCTCCCAATGCATTTTTATATCTGGGAATACATCATCAGTTGAAGTTTCTTATAAGTACACTGGATAAATCATAAAAATAAATCACTCCAAAATCAAAATATCAGATAGTATGCATAGTTAAAAATCTGAAAATGCAATTTCTTCATCTTACCTGATTAAAACTTTAGAGCTGACAACTCCTGTTTCCCGTTCCTCCTGCTTAATAAGGACAGATTTGCCCTCCTTTGGCTTATTTGCATTGGTTGAGCTCTTTGAAAGATCATTCTCCAACCCATTAGCCGTAGGTTTTGCAGATTTTGTCTTATTATCCACGGTATGACTACTTTCTTCCTTCTCTTCTACATACTCTTCCATTTTCCCAGCATTTTCCATCAACTTTTGGAACAGCGGGCCCTTGTCTGAAAGCTCATCAAAGGTCCCCTCCTCCTTCACCACTCCTTCATGGATCAGGATGATTTTGTCTACTTGAGAAAGAAAATGCAGCTGATTTGTGACAAGTACCCGTGTCTTCTTGCTTAGCTCTCCCTTAATGCATTTATCAAAAACCTATGGACAAGAAGAGAAAAGAAAAGATTAGGACAAAGTACAGTTTTGTGTATATTGCAATAATACTTCACACTTCCCCGGAAATTGGCACCCATGCTCCTAAGATATTATCCTCAGACACATTATTTAGGACTAAAACGAGGCGTTTATTAATTTATTTAGTTATTTGAGTTTTTTGACTAAGTGCCACTGCAATGAAAAAGTAAAAGAAAATAAACTAAACATAAACATCATGAGTTGGTAACTACCTGACGAGCCACATGAGCATCTAGTGCACTTAGCGGGTCATCAAAAATGTAGACATCTGAATTGGAGTACACAGCTCGTGCCATGGAAACTCTTTGCTTTTGTCCACCACTAATATTAACTCCTCTTTCACCAATCTCAGTAAGATCGCCACCCTATAAGAGAACCATATAGGAAAATTACTGTCTCATGCACATAGGTGTAAAAGTCAAAAAACAACAATGTCATTCACTGTATAAGAGCCAGCTCAATATAGCTCAGGTGATTTAGTTTTACGCACAGGTAGCAAGTCGAGGTCATGCCTTAACGAAGTCACATCTATCGCTTTCTCATATCTATAGGATTCAAATGGAGATCCAAATAGAATGTTGCCGCGCACCTGCAGATAAATATTGAAATTGAAACGGATAAAAGGTTCAGTTGGTGGATTATTTGACCAAGGAACTCTATCTCAAAGAATGAGATTCTAGAAGATGATCTTTTTCTTAGTTGTTTTCCTAAAAGACTTACAGTTGCATTAAAAATCCAAGAAATTTGTGGAACATAAGCAACTCTTCCTCTAATGGTGACGTTTGCATCACCCACAGGAGGAAGCTCCCCAAGCATTGCCGATATCAAAGACGTCTTTCCTTCTCCAGTGCTCCCAACTATAGCAACCAAGCTTCCTACTGGGACATCTAAATTGATGTTTGACAAAGTGGGTCTCTCTGCCTGAAAGATATGATGAAAGATTATGAGCAAATAGCAAGGGAATTATGGAATCAGAAAATTCCATTTTTAGCAGGACAGTAACTAACATAACTTGCTATTACCATATTTCCATCTATATAAAAATGAGAAATGATCATTACAAATGTTTAACTAACTCTGGAAGTGTTTCTTCTTCACATATTAATGTACCTTGGCATCCCATGAAAAGTTCCCATTTCTTATGGACACGGCTGGCAGTTGGTTATCTAAAGGTGGATTTGGTAAGAGAATTCTTTCCTCAGCCAAGAGCAGCTCCTCCAAACGCCTTAATGACACATTTGCATTCACCGTCTACCCAAATAAGCAGGGTTAGGATCTCATGAATGTGAATGCAATAGCACTTCATCACAGTCATTTATTTTCCAGTAATGTGGCAGCAATTGTGTGTTATAGAAAATAAAAATAACCTGAGTTATGATGTTGGGGAGCATAAATAGTGGGAAGCGAAGCACAGCAAAGAGAGAAAGGGATGTGAAAGCTCTAGCTGGTGTCAGATTTCCCCCGAGCAATGTGAACAATCCAAAAGAAGTCACCGTCACCACAATAGGAATTGCATTCAGAAGGAAACTATTGAACTGCACAGTAGACAGAAGAAGAAAAGGAGGCATGAGATATCCAATAAAATGAAGGTATGACTGAGTGTACAAATTTGAGGACAAATCAAAGGGTATATTAGTTTCAGAAACTCTATGCTGGGGGAAAATGTTCACAAGGAAAGCAACTTCCTGGCATAAGGTTCATTTTCCTAGGCCCTGATGCGAATATTATCACTTATTTCTTTTGCTGAATAACTTATTTATGTATTAAAAATGAATATGATCAGAAATAACCACTTTTTGTTATTTAACGAAATATGATCAGAAATAACCTTTTTTAGTATTTCAATGAAATATTTAAAGCATGACAATATCAGCATAAACTTATGGCAAATGTTATTCATATCGTACCGCTCCTAGCAAAGAAGCTTTTCGGAACCAGGACAACTCATCAGTACGAACACTCTGAACTTTATCCTGGAAACTATTCTCCCATGCATAACATCTGAAACACAGAAACCAGACGGAGAAAAACTTTTAGAAGATTCAGAGATTTTCCATATTACTATGAATATCAATATTCTAATTAAGTCATACTTCACAGTGTCCATTGCAGCCAAAATTTCATTCATCAGACCAATTCTCTTATCTGTCCGTTGCAACCCCTCTTTGGAGAGCTTTTGCATTTTGCTTATGATAAATGTCTGTTCAAAATAAAAATAAAAGCTGGAATGACAGAAGGACAAGAAGATAGTTCAAAGGGGCCAAATTCTGAACAGGACAACATACAAACAGTATCTTCTGTACCTGCAAGGGGAATAAGAGGATAAGCATGAGAGCTCCAAGTAGGGAAGCAACCCCCAACTGCTGATACAGAAGCACCATTGAAACAATGATACGAAATGGAGCTGACCAGAGTGTATGGAGTGATTGGCATACTTGCTGAAAGGGAAAATCAAATGTTAATCGGACAAGTAACCTAGTATTGGCAGTTACTGCAAACATATATCTTGCCCAATTTGGGATCAAAGAAAGATGCCCAACAAATCAATAGAAAGCTCAAATCTGCTTCATGTAAGGTGTAATTCACAACTATGATAAAACCATTGATAAAATTCAAGTAAAACAGAATATTTCACATTGATTAGGATGGAATTTGGTACAAAATGCAGACACTTATGATTTAATCAAACTAAATTTCTCAGCATGTGCTATGTACATAATAATTTGCTAGCCACAAAGGAAGTGAATAAACTTAGTGCATCTTTGTCATTCATGCATGTATCGACATTCCTGACAGGAAAAATATGGAAATGCTTTATGATCTAACATTTGATGCTTTCTCAAGGAGAAAAAAGCTATTAAATGCCTTGAACAAAAAGTTAAAAAGTTACTGACACCATGCCTGAAGTGTTTCAGCATCAGTTGTCATCAAGTTGGTTATTTTTCCAGAGGCAAACTGTTTACGAGCCTCATGGGTTAGCCTTAAAGATTTTCTAAACACAGCAGCGACCTGCGAGGAAGATGAGCTCCTAATCAAATTGGGCCATGAAGGGATACACAGAGAGAGAGAGAGAGAGACATTTACCAAAGTAGATCTCAGGCGAAAGCCAACACGCATAACATTCTGAAAGTACTGAGCTTCACACAGCACTCCACCTACCTGCAACAATTGGAAGTCTCAATGGTAAACAGAGGCTTAGTAGATCCAATCAAGTATACTGTATTAGAAGAATGATGAGGGTACTCATATCATACCACTCCAACAAATATTGAGAAGGCATAGATGTAACCCACCCAAGCTGGTTCACCTTGTTGCATAGACTGCAAATGATTTAACAGAAACTATTAAAACAGGAGGGGCAAATGGGATACAGAACTTGAGAGATACTAAGATTTCAGATGAAGTCATCAGCAACAGGTCAGACAGAGAGAGATTACAAGAAAGATTGAAAAACCAACCACCTGATATAACTGATCTATCTAAGGTTCAAAGCAGAAATAACCTGCAACAAGCGGTTCAAGATGAGAGGCCCAACGAATTGCGAGAGATCATTGCCAATCTACAAAAAGTTTGAAACCAGGAGAAAACATTAATAAGTTGAACCATGAAAAGTCATTCAAATATTAAAAGAGTATTGGCACAGTCCTTATGTACAAATATATGAGCTTTGCACCTTCCAAAAACCACCCAACCAGAACCTACAAAACGAAAAATAAATGAGAAGATGAGAAAAATGTTAAAGGTTAGTTTCTGTTATTGTTAAACTTTCCACATTCAAGATACTATATCCCAAATGAAAGCAAAGAGAGCTCGTCCATTTTCAGCAGGTTAATCCTCTTTATAATTTCCAAATAAAACTTAAATTGAAGTGCAAGGTCATGGTTAATGGAAAGGAAATCAATCATTACCTTCCTCCAAGGCTACTATTCAAGGCTCTTAAGAGCCATGGTCTTGGCTTTCGAGATTCCTCAGCCCAACATCTCTGGAACCTACAGAACCAGCATTATCAAGACACAGATAGATATCAATTCCATGCTCATATAAAGTCTGTAGGGGCAAAAGAGTAAAAGTACAAACTTGCTGTTCAGGGTTTCTGTTAGATCCCAAGTATCCAATTTCCAAATATCCTTCTCAGTGAGAGGCCTTTTGTAGCCCAACTTCATGAGTGGACTCATCCATGAGAAAAGTGTTCCTAAAGAACATATAAGATGGGTAATTGAAAAGGCATGCGAAACGAATATATACCAGGAATGCATCCTTTGCTATATCATGCTAATTACAAAATTCACGACATGTGAAAAGATTCCTCAACTACTGCAAAAAAGGTAAGACCAAGAAAATTATTCTAAAACAGTTCCCAGCTTAGTGTGGATTCGAACATCCAATCAACTTGAATATGTCCTTGGAAAATCTGATAAGCCAGACACTAGAGAAATATATTTCCAAAACTAGAACACTCAGATTCAAGAAGTAAGAAATAGGTCAAGCTTCTCCTTAAAGGAGTGGAAATAGACTTGAGTAATCTAATGCCAGTTAAAACTTTTTTGTGACACATACTGGAGATTATGTTGACATGCCTCTCAGGACAAATTTGCTCTCCTGCAGGCAGTTCTTCATACGCATTATCATCCACTGATTCAGACCGAACTGTAGTGTACCCAGGATATGGATCCAAAGCCGGCACATAAAATGTCAGGAGAATTCCAAACAAAACCTGCATCAAAATTAACACATAACATTTTCCGTATCCAAGAATAAACTTGCTATTATGTCCAAGAAGAAGTTATTTGACAAATTCGTATTCTGAAGTCCACTAAAAATGTCACATAGGATATACAGAGGGTATCTTTCTGAGGCTGACAAGAAAGGGATGTCCAGCTCTTCCCAAGATCAGTAAATAGAACCAGAACTCGTCCAGTAATAATAGAGGTAAAGGAAATAAAGCACAAGAGCTATGAACCTGAATGGAGACCTCACTGATGTATATGTACAGAGTGGAGCTGCATCATAAGAAAAACACTTCAGCGTTCATCAAGCGTGCCAGATTGGATAGACAAGTTCATTTAGATATTTGCTAGAGCTAAGGCTGAAGTTTGATTTACAAATCTTCACTTAAAACTCGCCACAATAGATTTTTTTTTTTCTTGTATCATGTATCATGCTGCTCTCCTTTGTTTATTAAGTTAAAAAAAATGAAGAAGTATCACGCTGTTCTGTCCAGAAACATGAAACCAAGAATATGACAGAACACAAACCTATTGTAGAACTCCTTCAAAGAGAGAACAAGGTTGAGCATAACAGCATCCCCCACCAAGGCATAGATCACTCCAAACCTGACGAACCATCGAAACTCGCAGATATAAACTTTAATTTCTGAGCCGAGCATCACCAGCATAGAGCACCAAGTAAGAGCCTCCACAATCAAGGAGACAACCTGAAAAATTGAGTGTATAAGAATAAGCTGCCTGACCAGTTATAAGAAACAAGAGTAAGAGAATTGCCAATCTAGTCTTAAATAATAAATCTGTTCAAATCTCATAGGATCAACCATCAATTGATAAAACAAACATCTAGGTAAGTGAAATTGAGATCAAACAATATGTTGGAAATCCAACAGGGACTCATAGCACATGCCATGCAAATATTGATTTAAGTTCAAAAGAATTAATTAGGTTACCCGCCATATTCTAAGTGATTGTTCCCATGGTTTCCACCACGAACACATATATGTTCTTTTAACACAACAGAATAGTACCTCAACTGTACTTTTAGTACAGACACTAAAACAGATTATAACAGCTCCAGTATAGCATATAAATAAAATGAATGAAGAGGAGAAGCACACCTCGAATGGAGCGAGGCCTTTCTGTCCATCTAGGTTAAAGGCTGAGATTCCCATTATTAACCTGAAGAGTGGTTCTAGGGTGCAATAAGCGGCCAGAAGCCCCAAGAAGTAATTGTAAAGTTTTGACCTCAAGGAAAATCTTTGCACTTTGTAGTCCTCCTTTATCCGCCATATACGGGACAAGCAGAGACCCAGAAGCACCAAATGAGAGACAGAAACCACCAGAGAATCAACCGCACAAGGAGTGTATACTCCTAAGGCATTCTGCACAGCTCTTCCCCACACCCCATTAGCAATTGGCTGACAATACCATTCAAATGGCTTGAAAGTCATATTTCCTTCCCTTGATCTATCCTGCTCTCTTCAGCTCTGAAGCATAATCTGCCCACTTTCAACCTTCTCACTGGGAAAAAGCCAGCGCTGCAGCTATGCTCCTGCAGTACCATTTAGCCATAAAAGGAAAGGATATAAATTCAGACTGAAACAGGTTTGGAAACTGTTTAGACTCCACTAGAATGGCTGTGTATTAAGGTATTGCATATAGATCCAGTTTCCAGGCAAACATACGCCATGTTGTACTTTCATGTTTCGATGTAGGAACTCGAATGAACATGCTTCCCAAAAACCAAGACGCAGTATCATTGTGAGAATACTCAGGGTTGGAAATATCCTGAAAGACCGAGCTGGAGAAATACGTTTCTAATGGATACCTGCATAAACCTCTACTCTGCACCTCACAGAAGGAATCGCCTGACAGCAATATAGCATCCAGTTATTTTTCTAAAGAACTTCAATCCATCTGTCTCTTGAAGCAAAACTCGTTACAGATCAAGAAAATCTTCTCCATTAGTTTTGAACAGCCATTTTCCTCAGTAGTCTACGTCACAGATTGGGAAAGAAAGAAGAACCTAGAGCTCTGGCAATAGCCCAAACTGGGAAATGCAGAAGTGCTATTTCTTGGATGGGCTTATAGATTCTCCAAGCTCACATTTTCATTTCACAGTTCCACCTCCTCTTCCGCCAAAACATTTTTCATCAAAAGAAAAAAACTGTAAAACAATAACACCGTTGACATTGACCAATCAAAAATTCAAGAATTGTGCAGATTCAAAGAGAGCCCACTTATTGCAGATAAATAATCAGTCAACCCCTGTAATATACCAACCGAGCAACCAGAAGAGAACAGCTGATGCTGCGATCCGGAAAGAGAGGAGGCTCAAAGGAATCGTAGAGAGAAACGCCAAACGACCTCTGAAACCAGATTTCGACGATAAAAGCTTTGAACTTAACCAAACAACCAGCTCTGTCGAATCACAGGAGAGGCTTAGAAGAAAGGACAGGGGAGCAGCAAGATTTCGTCTTTTCGGGTCTTGGAAAGTCCACGGACAAAAAGGACAGTGGAATGCTGGAAAATCTTTACAGATATCGGACAGTGGACCAAACCTCTTGCTCTCGGCTGTTAGCGGGGATCAAAGACCTGAAATCTTGAGCTCCACAGGCGCCATGGATGAGATATGGCCTCCGCTCCTCCCCGCATGAAACTGACCGGTGAGAGGCAATCGGCGGAGTCCAGACGGAAGCGACTATCAACGTCGTCGCATGCCTGTAGATGTCAAGTTCTATATATATGGTGGGAAGTATATAGAAGATAATAAAATTTTCAGACTTCAACGCACAAAAACAGTACAGCGCTCGCTTTTTCACGGGCACACTTCGTCACTGCTGAGGCCAAGATCCAGAGATGATAGTAAATAGTTAGAAATTAAGAATCATTTTCAAGTGGGTTTTATTAATAAAAACTTCTTTTGTTATGCTTTTTTTATCATGTAATCTTTTACTTTTTTTTATATTAAACAGTATTTTAATGATCGAAATATATTTTAAAATTAATATGCAATTAAATCGAAATTATTCCCAGAATTTTCGTTCATCCACTCATGTGAAATTTAATTTTTAAATTTTGCATTTAAAATTTTTTTAAAAATGATTGATTCAACTCAAATGTGCACATAGGGAATAGAGAGAGAGAGAGAGAGCCCGACGTGGTGGAGCTCTGACCGGAAAATTGCGATTTTTGGCTTCCTGTTCATAAAGTGATAGAGAAGGGAGGGCTAACATCGTCTTTCTGCTGAGAGTAGAGGGCGAGGACGCACGTGGTTTCGGCCTACACCCGATGCAAGGACGAGCACGGATCCATCCGAGAAAGTGTTGGAGACATTTAGACAGTTCTACCCTCTTAATTTCCAATTGTATGATGAGAAAGGATCCATGAAAATTGATTGATTGATAATTTGTCTTTTATAATGATCATGAGTAGTGCATATAGATTATCATGAGATTATCCCATTATTAAATTTATAACATATTATATATGATAAGTTTAAGATTTAAAATTATTAAAAATTAGTATAGAGATTGACAACATACTATAAATTATATATCATATCTTATAATAGGTTAATCGATTATTGTAGTATCAAATATATTTTATTATTAAAAAAAAGCTTATCCGTACTTGCACATTTCAACTGGGTGGAGCACGATTGATTGCTCTCCACATCATATACCACGATGATGGAGCTGGGTGGCTGCTCGGATATTTACTTTTTTACCCCTGTTGCTTGGATGTTTACCTTTTTATCCCCCACCCCCACCCAACTGTCCTCGCCAATCATTTTTATAATCATTATGCAGAAAAAGGCCACATCTATCTTGCCTTTGGAGATGCGAAACTCACATGCGCTTCCCTTTTCTGCTGAAAATCTTTCGCGCCCAAGAACAAAAAGGGTGAAATCTAATCGAAATAATTTAAGTAGAAGTGTATCATATAGAATTAATTTTAACCGATAGCATATTAAACACTTACAATAAGTAAATAATACTCAATATATACATATTTAATTATTATGTGAACTTGCTCCAACGAGAAGTAAATGTACAATTTTTTGGGATATATATTGCATTCCGTCTATGTGCATCTCATTTTTACCGAAAGATGCTCAAACTTAAAAGTAAAGAAAAGGGTGAATCTCTTATTGAAAGTTAATTTTACACTGCCATTTAAAAAATATAATTATTTTTAATATAATAATATTACTTTCTATTTAAAATAAAATATATATAAATTTAATTAGATAGTATGGAATCCTTTATTTTTCTACCTTTTTATTTTTTTATTTTTTTTAAATATCCTATTAAACTAAAGGTGGCAAATTGTGCCGGCCTGATCTTATTGGACCGTGCCAAATGGCACGATAAGGGTTAGCTCAAGTACAACCGTTTATGATATCTTACCGGGCCGGCATGCCACAATAAGATAAGGGCAGCCTTGGCCCGACCTGATTGTCCGATAGTCTCTTTTGATTGTGACTTATTTGTAATTACCAGCGAACTTGCAAATGAGATTTTTTTTATCATTCAATAATGTCTAATAGTCTATTATATTTTTTTTAAATATCCTTAATCAGACTATTGTGCCGGCACGGCCTGAAGATCATCGGGTCCAGCACAGCATGATGTTATCCTGCCGGGACCAGGCCGTACCGAATTTTGCTAGGATTATACTAAACCATAAGCATATTTTGAAAAATATATATATATATATTTGCATGGGGAAAAGGCGCGTGCAAGATCACACGCTTTTCCGTGGGCAAAAAGGCAGCGGCGGAAGGTTGGAAGACCCGTTCATCTTCTGCTCTCCTCTTCGGTGGCACGCACGCCTCCTGTCCTCCTCCCAACCATTTTTTTAATCTCCCTTCCCTTACTTTTTTTATATGCACTTGGGTATTGCAACTATAACGAATTCTCATCAATATGAGTTCAACTTTGATAGACAACGCTGATTAGGGTATGAGATTATAATGGCACCGATTTTTTCTATCCATGAAATTCGAAAATTAGACCTTAATTCTTCGCTCCGAACCAATACCCGTATCGATATCTCCGTTTCCCAATTATGTTGGCCAGGCTAAGAGGTTTTGTTAGCATATATATTCGTATCATTATATGAGTGCGTGTCTGTATATAATATAATACTGATTCGATGCGTATTATGCGATTGACTCAGTATTATTATAATAAAACATGACATCGTAAGGAGTATGCGTAACCCTAAGTACAGGTGGGAGGATAAGAATTTTCATTATAAATGTAAATTATGTTTTGTTGATGTACAAGGCGATAATTCTGAGGTGTTCGTAGTGACATGATTCTTACCTACTTATGGTGAAACCCAATATTAAATATAATAATAATATCACCAACTTACAGTAAGATCCAACAACAAATGTGGAAAAAAAATCTCAAAAACTACAAATAATAAGTTTGAAATAATAAATTTTAACTCGTTACCTACCGAGACAAGAATCAAAGTTATAGATTAAGGAGAACGTCACACCAAGAACCCCACGAACTAGATAATCAAAGTCATAAGTGCAGTTGTAGAACACCTTAAAATAACTTGATAAATTCTAAATTTTCTCAATAACCAAAAAGAGTAATATATTTCTTCACACCAAAGTGTATATGAATTATCCCTAATATGAATACCTCAAGAATATTTATAGGATACACATAAAGTGAAAATCAAATATACTAAATAAATTCAAAAGATACATAAAGATATCATAAAACATTAAAAGATATTTTAAGATATTATGAGATATTATAAAAATATTCTATGATTTATTCATATATCTAAATAATATCTTAAGAGATTAAATAAAGTTTTCTAAATTTGAGAGTATCCTTAAATAGTTATAGCTATCAGCAAGTTTATAGAACTTCTCTTAGATTTAAATTAAGTTAATATAACTCTACAACTCATAAGAATTTCCTTCAATGGGCTCCAATGTATGCTCTTATACCATAAGCTCTTGAACCAACCCGTTGAGTGCCTTTTTGAACTTTTTAACTCTTGTCCTCCTAATTGGTCAAATCAAAACTTGAATAGGATCCAATGGAAGTTAGTATGAGTTCTACATCATTACTAGAGATGAAAATCATCCACTTGGAAATCTAAGCTAAAAGTAAAGAATCGTCCCATCTTATTTATTTCATTTCGAGTTAGGGTCGAAAACATGTTATTTAGGAACTGCGTATTCTGTTCCGAAAGAGCCTATTATTTTTTTCATGGGCGTTGAACTAGTGGTTATTTCCTTTTTGCTTTCATCTCTTGTGGCGAACTAGACTGATAATTGTATATATAAAGAAGAGTTCTTTCTTATAGTTCTTCTCGTAGTGGAAAGCGTAGGACTGCGAATAAAGCTGGGAACGTGGGAAGCAACCCTGCAATTCTAGTTTTTCTAAATTATAGTTTTATTGGATAACCTACTCGCAAGGCGCAGGAGAATATCGAAGGAGAGTATGTTTAGCTGTTGTTAGGCAAGCGCATTTCGCCTTAGTTTCAAGCGAGCCAGCAAACGAAGGAGCGAGCCACAGTTCTCTGATCTACGACCACCCTCTCCTACTCAAGTAAAATCTGACCTCCCCGTACTTGCCTTGCCCTCCCTTCCTCCTTTCCTTGGCTTACTGGATTGACTAATGCTACACAACCACTCTTTTGCGAGAAAGAAGATTGGAGGATAGCACATTGGATCTTATCCTGAACGTAGGAGCTGTAAGCATTGCTGCTGTTCTTGCTGAGTGAATAGCCGCAGTTGATGGTGAAGTCACCGTGAAAATGGAACGCTAGCTAGCGCACGTAGGCTTTCGTGCGGCGGAACATAAGGTCTTTTCTAAAATTAAACGTGAATTCGAATTTTACTATAACGGGAATAATTTCACTTGTGGCCATGAAAAAGGACCGCCAACGATTGAAACTCGCTTGATCTATTCCTCAGTCTTTACACTCTCACAATCAACTGCATCGTACCTGTCACACGGACAATGACAGCCTCCGAGGGTGCACTTTTCTTGTGCACTACATATGATGTAATATAACATTCATTGAAACTATAACTTTAGAAAAGGAAAGAAAAAAAAATCAAATATGATATAACGTGGAAGCGCAACTCATTACTTACCTAGGAAGATATAAGAACCTTAATATAGTGAAGATGCCACAATTAATCATGAAATGATTGAATGATATGTCGAGGGGGTCGAATGCCATGGAAGACTCTAATAAATTCCAAATATTCATCAACAACCAAAGAAAGAGTGAAAATCTCATATCTTATTCATATAAAAATTTTCTGTGTCTCTTTTTTCTAAGCTTAGTCACAAGCCTTTGCTTTAAGTAGGCCAATTTTCTTTTTTTTTTTTCTTGAAACAATTGCTAAGCACGAAACTTGATAGTGTGACACTAAACCAAAACCTAACTTTAACTAACTGAATGAGTGAATGACACAAATGAAAAAGTCAAGGATGGACAGATGAAATTTGTCTTAGAGCCAAAAAATTAAATATCAACTAATGAGAACCTAAGCAACTCATGGTCAAACCTAATACCAAAAATAATAAGAACATCACCAACATGTGATAAAACATGATATCTAAACATGGAAAAGAATCCCAAAAACTTCAAAAAATAAGTTTGGAATGATAAATTAATGAGCCTAACCTAGAGCATTAGCTTTGATACCAAATAATGCAATCCTCGCCAACTCGTAAAAAAACCCAATGTCAAGAACGACAAGAACCTTATCATCATGTGATGAGACACAAATTGAATCAGGTCATCAAAGACCGAGTTTGACAATAGACTCGATAGAACCACGACCCATTATCTAGGAAGGGGTAAAAATCTTTGTAGTGAAGACGCCACAATCAACTATGGAATAATTAAATGATATGTCGGAGGTGAACGCCACAGAAGACTCCGACAAGTTCGAAAATTTCATCAAGAACCAAACAGGGAGTGAAAACCTTATATCTTATTCAAATGAAAACTTTTTGTCTGTGTTTTGCGTCCAAACTCTATTACAAGCCTTTACTTTAAATAGGCCAATTTTCTTCTCTTTTCTTGAAACAATTGCAGAGCACGAAACTTGATGATATGACACTAATGCACAACCTAACTTTGAATGATTGAATGACACAAGGATTGTCAATGACAAATTGACACAAACAAAAAACTCAAGGATAGGTAGATGAATGTTGTCTTAGAAACCAAATATCTAATACCAACTAATGAGAAGCCAAACTCGTGGTGAAACCGAACATGAAAACTTGTCTCCCTGAAATTTCACTTACTAGGATACATAGATGAAACTTGTCGTATTATTTCTAAACTTGACACAAGTCAAGGTATTGAGCTGGTCATCCATAATGTGCTACAATATATTCAATAAAATGAGAGATAGTAGAAGAGTATCTCAAATCTTCTATACTAATATAAGGTAAACAAAATAGCTGAAAACAATCACCTTTGATGATGTTTGGAAGGAGAGAACTGCATATTGCCTCTCTTGGGAGAGTATTTCCATCAATTTGGACAAAAGGGATTCCTTTCTCACATAAATTCCTGCGGTGTAAGGAGCCATATCTGGAATTAGTTTTCATCAATGAAGATTGAAAGCGACCTAGGGAATAAACAGTTAGTGGACATTTGGTACATAGGAATGGAATCAGGATTCTCAAAATGGGATGGAATGAGAAGGAATAGTCATTACCATTCTCTCCTATTAAGTACCAAACTAACAAAATGGATTTCGATGTAAAAACTGTTTTACCAATTATACCATTATCCGTAATTCACTAAAACTTTCATAATATTTTAAAATATTTATAATATCTATATTTTCTTATTTCTATCTTAATTTTTAAATTTTTTATTATTCAAAGTATAATTTTAAAATTTTCTACGATTTTTGTAATTATTTTAAGTATTCTATAACATTTTTCTACAAAAATTATATAAATTTTGTTCAATTTTTACGATTTTATTATTTTCATGTAAAGTTATTTTTTAATTAATTTGAAACTTTGAGGATTGATTTTTACAATTTTTTATTTGTTTTTCAATAAATATAAGGGTAAAATCTGTAAAGCGTACAAAGGAATGAATGGGAGGAATGAGGAGGAATGGAAGGGAGGGTCAAATGACCATTCCGATTCCATTCATGTGTACCAAATGGAGCCTTACGGTGCAATCTACATAAATCAAGAGTCAACTATCTTTGCACATAGCCTAATTCTGCATTATGATAAAATGATTAACGTTAATGAATTATAGGGAACAAGAAACACAAGGTGTTGCATGATCATATTTGCTAGATAGGCTGCTCAGAAGAAGATAATCCATATAATGAACAACAGAAACCTGAAGAAAGTATATCACCTGCACTCTGTCAAGAACTTTACGGTGGTGGGCAAAAATTATCATCTTTTGAGAATCCAGATCCATATCTGAGTTAACAGCATCATCAGACACTGCAAGAAAAGGGTTAAGGGAAAGCCATTCCTAGAACCCCGAAAGCTTTGCAATACCAAGTTCTTGGTTTGAAAGATCTTGCAATTCATCATGGCCCTCATTTCCTGGAACGGATGCCAGAAAATGGAAAAATTATAATTATCCATTAACGATTTCCAGTTTCATTAGTGATTTAAACTAAAGCATAGCAAGATCTAATATCATATGAAAAAGCCCATTAAGGTGCAACCAGTAGAAGCTATTTGGGCTTGAAGAATGAAATAACTGTGCCATGAGATTAACATAAGTCACCATTAGATTGGTCTGATTTCTCCAACGAAATATCAGTAGCCGCCTCACAAATGGAATCGTAGGCTTCACATACTGTAAGAGCAGACTTAGCAGAAGCAATGTCTGATTTCTTCAATAAAAGTTTAATTATTTGCCGGCACTTGGGAGGTAAATGCAACAACACATGCTCTTTAAGACGCCGTATCTGCAAACAATATATTCTCAATAGCTGAACAGCATATATAAAATATCCACATAACGTAATTTAAAAAATGGGATGACGCTAACAATATATTGCTGGAAAATTACCATGACAGTCTGCCTAAGTAGAATATTCAGTTCATCCAAACGAACACCCTTTGAGAAATCCTGCACAGTATTATTGATGACTCAAGAATTTACTTTCAGGTTAAAAAGTATAAAAAATAACATTTCTATGATGGAAAGGTAGCATATCAGAAAATGTTATAAAGAAGCTTATTGGTTCA
>CXYZ01003775.1:42341-67937 GCA_900006705.1 Sonneratia caseolaris | reverse complement strand
CAACTATTTTCATAATTTTTAAAATCCAATCGTACTGAAAATTAATTAAATTATAAATTTACGAATTAAACTATAAATTTAATTAATTAAACGATATATTTAATAAATAAATATTATAAATTAAAATTTCATATACTAAACACAAATTTACAATTTCACAATTTAAAATATTTTTCATAATATCTTAATTTTGCTAATAAATATAATATTAACATAAGTATTCTCTTTAAAAATGGATGCCGCCGTTATCGAGCTTCTTTATAAAATAAAGCTTACTTTATGCAATTCAACTGCCAGTTCAATTAAGTTTGGCAATTAAACCAGAAACTGGCCGGTTTAAAGGGATATAATCAGATTTAAAGTATATTTCCATTAATTAAGTAAACAGTACCAGGACGGTCTGACCAGCCGACCCAATCTAATTTTAAAAAGTATGATTATTTTTACCCTCAATACAGTATTATATAAATGCACCAAGTCTGAGACTTCACTGGCATTTCGAAAACCAGTCAAAGGAATTCGATTCAAGCCGAACTCAGACCCAAAAGAAGATCAGGTATTCACAGTCACGAACGAAGCTGGCAATTTATCTGTATGGATGTGGTCAAGAGAAATCGGAGCTGTCTACTAAGCCATTAATGAACTGGGACATCTCTAAGCTTTCATCAGACAACGAACAGCTGGTAGGTTTAAGCAAAGTGTCAGAGCTTCAAGCACGCATTTACAGTGTACCTATTCCACATTCAGGCATCTCAAGCAAAAAGACCAAAAGCCCAGAGAAACGCAGCAGATAAAACCCAACTCAGATCAATTTCAAACTTACTAGATTTTCGGTCTAGAGTCAGAGAGATGAGGAGAAAGCTGTCAGTGGAGCCTCGTTAACTCTTCGACCCTCTTGGACAGCTCCTCTGTTGACACCCCCATGGCCCTTGATATCTCATCCATCCGACCCCTGCTCAGGTCGAGGAACGACTCTATGAGGTCTCCATCCAGGAAGTTCCGTGCATCCACCGTCTTCTTCTCGTTGTAGAACAATCTCCAATGCTCATGGCTGAGGCCCCCAACACCCTTGATCACTTTCCTAATGTTCGATTGAAGTTTCTCCAAGAACACGTATTGATCATGCGGGAGTGAAGCAATGACTCCAATCACACCATTCACTGTCCCAAATATAACTGTTGGGATTTGGCCCACTTCAGAATCGGGCAACCGCATGACCAGGGAGCCATGCCGGAACTGGTTCACAAACTCTCCGAGGTGATACTCGCCCACAACTTCAAGGCGGCCCCGTTCCTCATCAGTGGCTCCCTCACTGTTCTTCCTCACTGTGAAGAGATTGTAGTTGTTTTCAGCCCCCAGGTATGTGTCATCATCCAAGATTTCAACACCAGTCATCCAGTTTGCATTATAGTCACGAGCTCGTTCCTCTATAGCTCCTTCCTCATGCTGGAAATACCAATCAAGAATTTCATGTCAATTAAGATATCGAACCTTGAGCAGGTTAGTTGTGGTGAAAACAAGAGCTTATGCATCATCAATAGCTTCAATTTCAACTACAATGCAACCCCACTCTGAAGGCATATTTATTCTTTGGAGGAAGAATTAGCCTCATTGAGCAGCATGAGACAGCGAGTGGATTAGATGCAACATGGATAATTAGATTTTATGATATAAAACCAGATCTCCTGAACCAGTCAATAAATTACAAAGCTCGGATAATACAATCTTCTCAAAATTGATACTTCTCCTCTTTGGAATCTGTATGCATCGCACATTTTAAAATGGTAAGGGTACATAACACAAACCAATCATCAACAGTCAAGCACATACAAACTGAACACACGACTCTCTATTTTGCTTCTTTCATGAGATTTCTAACTGAGAAAGGACAGAACATAAGATATTTAAAAATAATGAAAGAGGTTCAGATAAGTAGCTTGCCTTGTAGATCAACAACGATATAGACTTCATCAGATCACCAACCACAATGAAATCCCCATGAGTTTGCACATACAATGCAAGTATGTGGCCGTGATGCCCACATTCTGATTGCAGTTCATGCGACCCATCATCCCTTAGCATCCACTTGTACAGTTGAATTTTCTGATTGATTGCTGCCAATAGTCTCCCATTGAATGCCTTTAGAGAGTAGACAGCTCCCTTCGTTTCCTTCTCAGCAATCAGTTGTAACTTCCCATCCTCAACTATAAAAACTAGTATCCTTCCCTGCTAACAATTAAAGCAATATTCAGGGTCCAAACAAAATGCAACTGCAAGCAAAAAAGTACATGCTCGTGAAATACTACCTTGCTCGGTTCATTTTCTTCAGGCAAAACATATGCAGTCCCAACACAATAATATACATTATTGTCATCAGAAAAAGAGCAGCTGAGGATGGAACAACCGCACTCGAATGTGTCAAGTGCATATGTTGAAATTATCTCAAAAGTTTGATCATCTAATAAACGGATGAAATGTACTTCAGAGTCTTCAGAACTTGATTGGCTGTACTTCAGGCTGCAAATTGCAAATGTTCGAGACTGTTCCTGATGGCAAATTCGGCGTGCTTGCTCACCAAGTGGGATGGACCGTATGTGAAGCTTCTGAATATCATCAATGGTGCCAATCGTAAGCTCACCTTCCTTTGCAATTGCAAGACTGTTAAATCGAAAGATGCCATTTAAGTTGAATATAACTCATACATAAGAAGAAGAAGATATATATGGGTCTCTTATCTCCAAATTTCCAGCTGACACTTATTTCCCCAGAGCAATAGCTGATACTAGAGGAGAAATTTTTTTTTTGAATGATAAGATAAAGAATTTTTTTTAATTACACTTAAGCAGAAAATTTTACGAGAATCAGAAGATGAATGCATGCATTTAGCTCAAATGCATGATGCATCCAAAATGAACCTATAATACCATACAAAAACATAACCTGGTCCTCACTAATAATAAGAAAGAATATCAAGAATTCCACTGAGAAGATCTTAATTAAAGAAGTTGATTATACAATCAATTATCAACAGAAAGCAAATTCTACCAAAACGGTCTATATAATTAATGATGTATAATAAAATTTGAGGTCACAATAACCATTTGCTCAAAAATTTAACCTAATTAGGTCAAATATTTGTTATTTATTACTTGATAGCATATTAACAACATTGCTCAGTGTACCTGTCAGGAAAAGCAGCAGTATTAAATTGGCACATATGGCTGACTTCTTTAAGATTAACATTGCTGTATAGCAGTTTCTTGTTACTGCTGTAAATGACTGTTGGCCGGTCTGATGCAGCAAAGACATGTGTTGTGTTCTTTGATGAGAAAGTGCGGAGTGTGATGGGCTGAGTCCCTAAAGACACCTTTTTCCTGTCTGTTAACTCACCCGATTCCATGTTCAACAGGAAATTCAAGAGATGACCATCTCCAAGGGCACATAACAAGTAAGTTATCTGAAAAGGCACAGTAGAGAAGATGTAATCAGTTCAGTTCAATGCATTTCTTGGGGATTTACATCACATATCAAATAAGTAGGAGATATGTTTCTAAAGTTCCAATGCGGTAAGCATGAGATAGGTAATGCACATGTCTGGGTATTATACTAGACTACTGGCATTCCCAGAGGTCACTTTACCATTTAGCATATGTAAGTGCAATTATGTATAATGTGAGAAGCTCAATTTCTTTACTTGAACAAATTCAGAGACAAAAGAGTGGACCAATGAATTACCAAATGCAAAGACAGAAGACATACCCCTTCAAAGGCACAAAGAAGGGCAGAGCGAGGAATTATCTCTCCTCCCAAATTCTCCTTGGTAATGAGATTCAGTTCGGGGAGTGAGAATATCCTGATACTTATGTCTGTCCACATTCCTACTGATGCAAGCTGGCTGTAATGTGGATTTTCCCCAATTGGGTTTATGTCGAGGCATGAGATCTCATATTCTAACTGTGCATGCTTAATTTCAGTCAGAATCCCATCACCAATCTCCAAATATACAAGGTGACCACCTCCAGTTGCCAACAGGACCTGTCATAGTATAATTAAATAACAATTTGACAATCAAATTTTCCTCTCCAGGAAAAAGATTGTCATTTTCATGAAATAAGTGCTAGAAGAAATTAATTATGACAATGGTTATACCTGAGCTGCATTAGCAGTAGCAACATTGATTGAATACCCAGAAGGAGCATTCCATTCATTGCGCAGCTCTCTTGTAGTAGAACTCACAAGTTTTACAGAGCTTGAAGTGACCTGGCAGTTTTAAGTTAAAAAATATGGTCTACAATGATAACTGCGCATAAATTAGAGATAACAAGTTGATCAAACAACTACTCCATGATCTTGTGATCATAAAAAGTTTGTGATTGCCTGAATGGAAACGAATGGCACCCAAACTAGAAATATAAAAATATACTTACTTGTACAAGCTGATTGTAAACAGCATCATGACAGAAAAGAGTTTGCACTTGGGAACAGAAACCTTCTATCTCAGTTTCTTCTAGCTCATCCTCAAGATTCATTGCCAAAATTCTGGTCTCGTTGATAAAACTCACAACCAAGAAGGTATCAAATGGATCATCTGTGGAAGATCTAAGTGACCACATTCCTTTGATGCCTTGAAGCTCCACAGAAGCCTGCAGTTTTTGAATGCATATCTTTAAGTCTTACTCCACAGAAACCAATTACTGACCAAAATAACTTTCAAGATAAAGAGGATCCCCAGGAATATGAACCTGTTCATTGATTCCTATTCCATTTCGAACTACTCGAAGAGAACCATCTTTGTAAGCTCCAGAACACGTTACAACCTGACCCTGTCCTTGCCTCTCAAGGTCAACCACACAGAAGTCAACAATTGGTCCTAAGTTGACATACCTCTCCAAGACTTCAAGATACGAACCTTTTGCATCGGGTTGTAGATTTAGCTTGATAAGCTATATGTATGAAAACATTGGAGAATGTAAATGTCAATCATTTCGAATATATTAAATGAAATACATTAACTCTTCACAGTGATATGAACTATTTTGCTTTAATAACTACATAAGTAACAAAGAAAGGATGCAGCCCACAGTTACCCCTATTAGGAAGGTAATGTTGGGTGTTACTTCAGTAGCAACTTTAATGTCAAACAATTTATGACTTAATGGAGTTGATTTCTGCAATGCAACCCATATGTTGAATTGTATTTACTATCCATCATCTTAAGAGCATCCACCAGTGGAGTTGCAATATCACCATTTTATCACATGCAGTACAATCAACAAAAAAGAAACACATAATAGCATATTAGGAGTCAAGATAGTAGGAGTTTAAGGAAATAAAATGTGCATCATGACTTACACTAGGCATTCTATCAAATTCATTTTTTCTTTTAAAATCTCACCTGCGAGTCACCATAACTTGAGCCAATAAAGACATAAGCATTATCCAGATAGGATATCGTTGAGGCAATTGAAGTTTCCCCTAAGAGCTCAATCTTGAGACCTACGACCCTATAATTACAGTGCAAAACATCATATAGATTAGAATAATTAAGCAATTCTGCCAACTAGAACGAGCACTAAGTATATAGTCTAGCTTGTATGCATTTGAAAATGATTCAGCAAAGGTGATCATCAACAAATTTTGACCACAACTTTTACTGCTTAGCAATCAATATAAAATTTCATACCGTGCAACGAACACATAATGACAACTCACTTTTCTTTTTCATGAGTTATAACAAGAAGGTGAAGAAGCCCTGCATGATCACCTAACAGGTATCGAGAGCCATCAGCATCGACTCTACCATATGCTTTTGTGATGGACTGTAAGTTCTCATTGGGTAGAGCATAAAAGAAACAAAAAATTGTTAGTTTAAGAAATGCTTTAACAGCCACTATTTTGAGGATCAATGAGCAGCAGCAAAATTTACTCACAGGTCTGATCGGGATAGCTTTAAAAGCATTAGCTCTAGAGTATACAATTGTTTCTTCTCCAATTATAAGGACGCCACAAAGAGGTGGAGGCACAGGTATTAGCAAATTTGCACCATTATCAACATTGTTTTTACACCATGGACCCTCAATGAAATCTTTGTCCTTTAAGGCAACCTCATATGTTTTGACATGCCGAGCATCTTTATTATCCTGTAAAAGGTGAAACGAAACATATAAATATTAAACCAACACTTAAGAATTTGCCAGTAACACTAAATGATTTCCTTAGAATGATGGCTAAAGGAAAAAAAAATTTCACAAAATATCTTTTAGAAAACAATAGCATACATGAATAAAAGAATGCAAAATCAAGGTACTCCTTGCTCATGAGAAAATGCATGTTAAGTAATAGATGTAAAGCTATACGGCAGACATGGAATTACGAGAGGAACCTGGTACAAAACAACAATGGTTGGCTTTGCACAACCATATAGAAACTTTATATCCAGCACTTGAAGTTCCTCGAGCCTGGAAAGACAGAAGAATGGAAAGTTAAAGAAAAAATTTCAATAGCCATGCAGATTTTTTATATGTGCTTTAAGAAATTACACTAATTTCCAGTTGTCATGTAAAAAGAATATTGCAGCTCCAGTCACTCAAGTACCTTATGTTAAACGCTTCTTTAAGCATCCCTTTGTTGTCAAAAGGAATAACCTGATAAAATGATAAGCACAGGGTCATTCTTAGCACATGTCTGAATATCAAATCTAGAAGGCCCTTCTAGATGAAATAGCAAGGAATTGTTGTTGGGTTGGGGTGGAACCAACGATAAAATTAAATGTATTCCAACCTTAAATAATCCATCATATAGATGGAGGCCAATCAATCTGCAATCAGGATCAATTATGCCAATCTGCAATAAAGGGAGCAGACACATAAAGGTCACAATGCTAAGAGTATACTCCTCATGATCTGCAGGTGAGATGATTAAGAATATGAAGATAAGAAACCTGGCCATTGTCTGTAGGACGACCAATACGATCTGATACATCCCCCATTGCCCTAAAAAGTGGTTGTGGTTATTGCAAATAGTGTGAAAGAACCAAAAAAGTTAATATAATTGAACAAACTAAATCCATAAATAATAGTTTCAGAGAAAAAGGAAGGTTTCAAAGCAAGAATAACCATCTAAGAATGCAGAACCTATTCACAAATTGTATAACGCAACAAGATGACATTTCTTTAGCCTACAACACTGCCCTGAAAGCGTTAAAAAAAATAAATAAATAATAAAAAATAAAAATGGACTCTCAGCATACACCAGATAGAGAGAACTAGAAACAAAAGAATAATAGGAAATTTGACTCTTTCTTTATAAATAGGAGTTTATTCTCCCAAGACCCATGAATGTTTAACTTGAACTGCATATCACATTGTGGTGATGAGGACGTACTTTAACATCTTATCCACAGAAAAAAGCCATTGAGAATTACTAATACCTAATCACAATCTCATAAAGGCTTGTTGTTCAGACTACCCTAAACCCAGTTTACCATCAGCATAAAATATAGAGCATCAAACTAATATAAGTAATATTGTTACAAAACCTACATCTTAAAGCATTTAAGCAAAGGCCAAAACTTGCATACAGCTAGAAAGGAAGGCAAAATCCCATGTACTTTCAATAATCAGCTAGGGAAACAGACCTTGTCACAAGCTCGGAGGTCTCAACATCCCATTGGAGAACACAAAATTTATATTTCTCAGTTGCAATAAACAGAAAATCTTGTGCTTCGCCCTGTTGAAATGATGGTGCCATCAAGGAATAAGAGCACATCAATAACTAGGGTCACCTGTCTATGGCATAGAACTAAAACCAATATGACCATGACTCAAACACATCCACTGAAACCAAAACTTATATGACTTGACAAGAAAGAAAATACAAAGGGAAAGCATCACATTAACACTCACATGAGGCCGGAAAAGCTCGAGGGTTGCAATTCTTCCATATATTGGTACATCCAGCATAGGCTGCAGCACAAAACGTTCAGCTCAGTTCCTAACTTAATTTGCTTTAAGTCCAAATATCCCCACCAAGTGTAAACAAAATGGTCGTGTTTTATTCACATAACTAGCTATGGTATATCATGAGACAAGAAATATGCAAGGATGTGTAACCAAAAGCAAGACAAGCGAAAATCCTACCTGTAAGCCCTGAGGAGTGAGCAGGTGAATTTCAATGCGCGTGCATTTCCTGGACGGAGGAAGGAAGAAAGAAACGTCATAGCATGATGAATAAGCTACAAGCGATTTGACAGATGCAAGATTGCAAATATTAGCCATGAAATTTTCAAAACAACGTGCAACACATATTTTCCATTATATATTGTATCTGCATTAAAAGTGATTACAGGAAATTAATATAATGGCGTGACATTCCCCACTTCAAACATCTCAGCTCCACTGTGAAGCAGTAGCACAACACTAAACGCAAGGAAAATTTTAGGGACAAGCTAAATTAGCACAGAACCTGACACAACCGTGAACCCTAAAGGCCTAAACTATCGAGACGACATTGGGATCAGAGAATCGCAAGGGGGGTATTGGAGAGAAAATGGAGGGGAGAGGGGATTACGCTATGATGAGGTTGAGCTCCTGCGGGCTGGTGAAGTTACCCACGCAGGAATGGGTGACGTTGGTGGGCTTGTGAGCGGTGACCACATAGTTCCAGATACTCATCCCCACTCGACTTCAACACAGGCCTTCCGTCTTTCGCCGTTCTCCTCCTCCGCTCTTCTTCTTCTTCTTCTTCTTCTTCGGAACAGCTCCTGCTCGCTTCTTCTGCAGATTTCTTGTAGGCTTCTCTGTACAGCGGCGACAGCAGAAGAAATCGAGGAAGAGAGGGCAAAGGAGCTGTTCCGTGCTGACGCAGACGTGGAAGAGGCGGGAAGCTGGGTTGGGCCTGGTCAGTCATGGTCCCATACCGGGAATTTGGGCTCTTGGAGGCTCAATCTTCTTTGTGGGCTCGTCTGAGTCCTCCATTCAGTTCCTTCCCTTGCAAGGACAAGCAGACATCTGGCGCCCGTGCAAATTCTGATCCAGAATGATATTTACTTGTTGAAGCAATTTGTTCCCCGCCGTGATTAACTAACCTATCCTAAAGAAACCGGTTTAGGATGAAACGGTTCTTATATAATATAATATAATTTTTTTAGATGAACCGGTTCTATTAGTTATTAAGTTGAAATGATTCAATTAATCGGTTCAAACCGATGAATCACTTATTGAAAAGATATTTAAAATATTGTAAATATATAAGTAATACAATATAAATATATTAGAAATATTTTTAAAATAGTTAGATATAAATTATTCTATCATTCAATTCATTCTAAATTTCATCATAAATATATTCACAAGCCTTAATTTTGTATGTTTGAATATCTTTAATTAAAATTTTTCTAATTTTAATATTTCCTTTTTTGTTATTTTTAGGTATTTTTTCCCTCATGATGCATTTTTCATTTACTTGTATTTCAGTGTGACTTTTGTTTCATTTTCATTCTATCTATATTCAATTTGCCAACCTTTATTATTTTTTCATTTGTTGGATATGTAATAATTATAATTTACAAATATAGTATCCAAATTAAACTGACTAACTTTAACGATTTTGTAAGATTTGGTGTAAAATTGAACCGTGAGCATTCCTATCCATATTGACAACATTAACACAATATTGGAAAACTTATGAGAAAATTGTATTGATGTAATGGGACTAGATAAGATTTTAAATGGGTCAAGCTGGCTTATAACCGAACCTTCCAAACTCAGAACTGGCACAAACCACTCCTAACCTAGCCGTAACTATTCTTATTGGGTTAGAGCTGTTACAGGCCGATTCAAAAATATAGACTCATTTAACCGTAACTGATTCGGACCACTATCCCATTAAAATTTTAAAAAAATTTAAAAAAATAGATAGTTGACAGGCCAAACCAACCCGTTTATAAGCAATTCCAAGCGTGGCTTATATTTACCTGAATCATGACCTGTAACCGAACCAGCTCATTAAGTAAACGATGTAACCGTAATTGGGTCAAATAGTTTCAAGCGCATTTTAAATCGACCTGAAATCAACTCGAACTGCACTTTTAACAATATTAAGACTAGATACCACATTCATTTTATCCTTATAGTTGGGCACAAGTTTTTAACCAAGGAAGTTATCATATGAGTTCATATCCATATTATTCTCATTCGAGCATGAAAAAAAAATGAATCAATCATAATGTGAGCACAAGCAATCCTAAAATCATGTGTGTGGTGGAAATTAGTATCCGTTCCCTCCAATCCGATGGAGAGGATTCTAAACCATCCCTTAAAGCAAGCTCATATCTCCAAACTGCACAAATTTTTCTTTATTTATAGAAATCAAATTTGATGATCTCATTTAGTGCATCAAACTGTCTCAACCAAGTCGTGTTGCTAATAACACTCTTACCCTTTGCGGCATTGGAAATTTCGCATTTGTCTGATTCCTCAACAAAAACGCTGCTGAGAGAAGGAGAAACTAACAGGGGAAGGGACTGGCCTGATAAGCACAGCGATTGGTTCCTTATTAAACTCCTAAGCAAAGCAGTATTCCATTTCCATTAGCTACCAACGCAATCACTCCCTGCAACTTTGGACGCCACTTCAGTATCCATTAGCTTCTCGGGTTCAGAACCAGCAGAAACCCGACTGTATTCCACCAGAAGAGACCTGGTTCGTAGTTGGAGAGTGGTAGTACCGATGAGCTCGATCTGCATTTCATGAGGGAAGAAGCAAAATAGAAGCTTGTAAACCGTTTTCATGCTTGTGAAGGAAACCAACCGTATAGGTTCATCAAAAGGAGGATGGGGACTTTGATTGATGCAGCATAAACATTTTTCCCTTGGCCTCAGTACATCGAGGTAGCCAAGAACTAGTAACATTCCTCACCAAAACCTAGTATTATCCTATAGGACATCTATATATCATATGGAGCACAAGGTAGTCAACTGTACAAGCCAACATACCTAGGGAACTTCCAAAGCATAAAAACAAAATCTAGCTCAATTTTCCAATGTCCTAATGGCTTTAACTATGTTTTGCTGATACTTCTTGGCTAAAACCACGTGAATGACCCACTTCATGCTTCAAGTATCAAGTTCGAGCTTAAGTATAGGCATTTGCCCCTTTCTCTGGGGCTGTGGAGAACATTCACATCTTACACATGGAACTAACTAGTCGAGCTTGCTCGGCATTGGAAAATAAGAACATAATATGTTCCCGGAAAACCACACAATCCGAAAAGGTATGAAAACAGGACGGGGGCATGAGTTTTATAGTTGGCAGCAATAGTGAGAGGCAACAAAGCTAAAAAAGACAATGTTTGTTTCTCCCTTCAATTACACGCAAACATACCTCATGAAACTACACATATTTCTTTTTCCTTCGAGCTGCTTAGATCTTCTTTTCTGACTTGATGATCGTGCAAGCGTTACGAGTCGTAAAACTAAGATGGCAGGATACGAGTCTCGATACCAGATAAAGCTAAACTGCACCATAAAGTTCAGCCTCGTGCTCCTCCCAGAAATCTCAAAATTACGTAAGAACACGATACTCTACTCGCATTCCTATCTGCTTGTTATTGCAAGTTTCTTCTAAGTGCCAATGGCAAACTTAAACTGACTGTATCCACCTCTTATATATATATATATATATATATATATATACATATATGTGTGTGTGTATTTGTCACTGACCCTTGAACACCCGCGCGCTTCCGGCCATTAAAACCATGTTAAAGTTAACTTAGTAAAAATCCATAAGGATGTTTAAAAAAAATGTAAAGTGTTAATCGAAACATATTGAGACAGCATCCAGACAGTAGGCGGTATGTGATCGACAAATGTTTCGATCCATTTATAGATCTAAAGACCAAAACCCCCGTGGTCGCAGCGTCTGTCAATGGTACCGAGGAAGAGCTTGGCAGGGGCGTCAAGTGTAAGAAGGAAATTGCTGTGGAGGACGTAAGGAGCCTAGATCATAAGGCTCCCCGAAATCAGGGAGGTCCGGCAAAGGGGACATCTTACAAGGACAAACTAACAAGTTCGATCCCAGGCACATTTGAAGAAGATTTTCCGATTGAAGATTGGAGAAAGGGCAACATGGATGATGACACTGAACCCGGCAAGCATGAGAATATCCCGAGAATAGCCTTGATCCGAGACTGAGGCCTGAGCTCTTTGGCGAAACTCTTATTGTTCGTCAAAATCACGGGGAGGACAATGGAGTACAATCTTTTCAAACAAAAGCTCATTAACGCGTAGAAAACAACAGGAGGGATGGATTGTGCAGATTTAGACAATAGATTCTCTGTAATCTCAACTCAAACCTTGAATCCAGCACAGGACATAGTGTCTCATAAGTCCACCCGAAAAATTAGCGTCGTATCCATAGAAGAGGAGCCCTTGCTTATATCACTTGCTCCTCACGATCAGTTACTCTACACAGCACATGTATTATAAAGGTAAGTGGCAAGTGACGTCCAGGCCGCCACCTTGCCATGTGATAGCGGGAGATTCAGGTAAGTTCATTGCATAATGACAAATGCCACCATCATATTTGTAGATGTGGGGTTTACACTTTACAATCTGAACTATATATGATTGATAAACTATCAGTACATCCGGTGTCGGTCCAGAAGTCGAATGGTCATGTAAAGTGTTTCTAAAGTTGGTCGATACAAAGCAAAAGTAATAACAAGGGAAAAACCAACCACATAAGCTCAATGTAGTAGTATCACACTTCTTCAACCTCTCTTTTTATTTTTTAGTTACATAAGATACGCATAAATCTAAAAATCAATAGTATATAATATTTTATCATAAAAATTAAATTTATAATATCTTAATTATTTAGTCGATAATGGTGTAATTATTACACCCATCTCCTTCTCCTCTCTTCGACCTCTATAAGATAGGAGCCCATTTTCACTTCCGCGGGGCGGCGGGGTGATGGCAATGGCGAAACTGGGCCTGGAATCTTCTTAAAATTCTTGAACCACTTCTGTTCAGTCCGGCCCATAATGGGCCCTTTAAAGGCCCAATAATTAAAGCATAGCCCGCTAAATCCCTCGTTCTCAATTTCTTGTCGTGAACTGAGGACCCGATCCCAGATTCCCTCCTCAAAACAAACAGTCCCATTGAACAAGAAAGAGCGTGGATTAGCTGAGTGCACTAAGCTTCATTGGCAACCAATAAGATTAGAGGGTACAGTACGGCAGTGATGTGTCTACCGAAAACAAAGAGGTACAGAGAGTTTTACCAATAGTAATAAAATCTGGAATATCATAATTTTAAGTGGGGGTGAATTACCACTTTTACCCTATCCACATTCTCATAGGTTGCACTAATTGCTCCCCTAGACATATCGAAGGGGGACAAAATCCAACAATCTCAGATCCTGCGAGGTTAAAAACCACTAGGGGCCTTTTCCCTCTTTTTCTTATTTTACTCTTTTTTTTTTTTGTTGTTGCACAGTAAAGCACATTAAAAGAGAATATCAGACACGGAAGCAGATCCTGTAAAAAGGGTCTGTCGGAGCACTTTAAATTAAAAAGGCCAGTTGGGAGCTTATAGCAATTACTTCAATGGCACCGAGGAACACAGCAACTTGGATTCCACAGTCGACACACCTGTTCCGAATATATTACCATTTCGCCCCTCCGCTGGTTCATTTGGCTGTATTTCTAGGGTTTTCTGGGGGGGTGAAGATTGTCGGCATTTTTTTTTTTTTATGCTTCCTGTGAAGTAAAGACAGGATGAAGATGACAGTGGCGATTTAGTTATACCCATTACGTAACGTAGAGATTTGAGTTTTGATTTTGGAGTTTCTTAACGAAGTGACATGATCTGTCGGATTGTCTGCCTAACATAACAGCGGGAATATTGGGTGCTCTCTCTTCTCAACTATTTTTTTTTTCTCGTGCTTATATGTACAATATATACATATATATATATATATATATAAAATAATCCCCCAAATAAATCAATTAATAATCTGCTTCCAATAATTATATATATCTACATATTTAAGTGTACCACTACCAAATTTTATGTAAAATAAATTATTGATATTAAAAAAATTCAACAAATTACACCCAATACATATCCTAATCAAAATAAAAGTTATAAAATCCTTTTAATATATATTTTCTATAATTTTTCTTATAAATAATGTTTGAATTGTACTTTAAAATGAAACATAATTGATTGTCATCACTGCCGTCACCACTTACAGGGGATTTAATGTTGCATCCTTAATGTCTGCCGTACTTCGGATGTTGTTGATTTTACGTACTGACCATGCTCGCATACCGTTCTGTGAAAGCACGACTTTGTGGTCAAACCATGAAAGCCTAGGAATTCTATATATAAACATGCAATATTAATTTTATTTATTTAACATGAAATATACGAAGAAATTTTATAAATATTTTGAGAAATTAAACCGATAAACCTAATACCGTATTGTATGATTGAATCACCTATACTTGTAGGTACATACCAACCTATGGTAAATTATTATTACATATTTAAGCCGGAATTAATTTCAATTTATAATACAAGTAACTTTACATTTGATTTGGTCCCACACAGGAAACCCAAGTCTATTTTCTTTTTTCTCTCCAATTCTTGTCAATTACTCGAGCAAATGAGGGCCGAAAGTTTTCTTTCTTTTATGCCATTGAATTTTAAGGTGAATTTTACCAATTAATTATGATTAATTGGTGGAGTATTACCTATTTAAAATACCATTCATTAAAACATCCGTTACACATAAATGTCACGGATTAATACATCCAATCCGGGTCGAATTCAAGTTTGTTAGATGTCACATGGTCGGATCTAATTTCTTACATAACGTCTGCATTTTCGAGCCAAATTGAAACAGCGTGACTATGTCAAAGTAAATCAAGAGATGGGGGGGCCAACGAACTAGCAAACTCAACGGAGTGTGGAGAGTTGGGATCTGTATCGAGTAGTTAACCACGGCTGAAGATTTGCGCCCGAATGACCAGTCGATGATTTGCGTCGCCATCGCCGCATGAGTACGAGCTCGTGACCTCCCGAGTTATCTATATGCGCATGTGACGGATAGCTAGCTAGCTACCGATTCACTTCGGCATTTCCGGGAAACAAACGCAAGCGAGACGGGCGCCGCTTTACCCGAAATTAAAAACGTCGATCTCCGACACGAGCAACTTGTTCTGATGGGTCCATGTACAGCAGCATGTTGATATTGAAGGAATCCTCTCTCAATTCACAAGTATATAGACAAGCGCATGCACTTATAACACACACACACACAGAGATATATATATATATATATATATATGGACATATATGATTGTATGTATATTAATATGTGGATTCCACGGTCCAGTACTGATTTTGAATCTGTCTACCAAAGCAAAGTATGTAAAGGGCCGGGGAGGCAGGAGTACTCCATTGGTATTAAATCCGCATGGCCTATCAACTTCCACTACCATGGACTGCGCTCGAAGGTTTTCCATTATTCCAAAATTTGGGGTTTAATTTAATTATCAATATTTTTTTATCCGAAATTAATATATTTAACTAAAAAAACGTGATACAAATTTATGAAAATAATCGATGTTCTCTTTGGCGTCTATTGGAACCAAATTTCCTATGCATATATTAGAAAAATAATATCTTGAAAAAAAATTCATGCCAATTAAAAGTAATATCACTCTACTAAATATTAATATATTTAACTAAAAAAACGTAATACAAATTTCTGTGAGTGAAAAATTATGAAAATAATCGAGGTTCTCTTGGGCGTCTATCGGAACCAAATTTCCTATGCATATATTAAAAAAATAATATCTTTAAAAAAAATTCATACCAGTTAAAAGTAATATCAACCTACTAAATCTTAGAATCACTTATGTGATGTTGCCATATTAAATTCAATTAATATAAGACATGTATGGGAAGTATGTGTTGATAGGATATGTATATGTGTATATATAAATATATCTATGTAAACGTTATGAGCGCAAGAGGGACCCATGTGATATTTAGTGAACGAGAAATGCCATGTAAAAGGCCAACAAAAAGTGCACCAAATGGGTTTACAGAGTTGAATTGGACTGAAAATGACACTGCCCCCAGCTCCCCTCCGCCCCCACTCCCTTAGCCAGGCTCGGGAGAGTTATCCCCCACGATGATGCCCGCAATTTAATTCATTTGTCGGTGAAGTACGGGGCGGTCGTTCATTCGTCCATGTTTGTTCGAATACGTGACAACTTGACGACGGCGACCTTCTTCGATCATTAAATCTCTTAAATTCCACGCCGTGCTCATCTTTTCCGGGCACGTCGATGTCTCACGGGAGGTGGAAGATGAGGTCGGGACTCATCTTGGTTTCTAATTCCCTTTTTTCCCTCTCGAAAGGACATGCCGATCACTGAGGCTGCTCGGCGGGGTGATTGACTCGCTATGTTTAAATCGACAGGACATGGTAAAGAGCGTTAATAAAATTGACACTCACGGGAAAAATAACCTACTCAAATTTCTAACCATTTGGAATACTGAATTTTCAAGAAATTGAAGTACGATCATTTCCAAGCGACTGTCCTGTCCGATTTTACGCATACAAAAATTCACTCGCTTATCCGATAATGTGTATGACAGCACACATTCCTTCCAAAAGACCAGTGGCTATGGACTGCAGAGAGGTCATCTAGCCCCGACAGGAAATGGCCCACTGCTTTATATGAGAATGTACGCAAAGTCCTGATCAATGAGAAAAGCTGTGCATGATGTGGGATGGAGGAGACGGCTACGTTGCCAATGAGTGATCCAATCATATTCCCTCTCACATGATCGACAACCCTCCATCATATAGATTTTGTTATAATTATGTAGTATTTTAATTGGATATTAAAAAATAATAATTCAGTTTTTATTAGTAAAACTATGTTTATATACTATTTTAGTGTTTTTTTTTTCATATGCTCATTAAGGTCCATAATCGAGGAAAGAAAATCGATACCATGTAGATAATAAACAGGAAGTATTAGGGAAAGAGTAAGGTAACTAAATGATTGATATAATTCTCTAACAACTATTTATCAAGTTAGGGCGGGAAGATATGAAGAGTAGCTGTTTTTATTGGGATTGTCAATCATAATTCACGCACGAAGATTTGAATTAACACCCGCTTACCTCCAAATTCCAAATCCCACTTATTAGATCTTGTGGGCCAAATGCTCACCATTAACTCTCGTGCGGTCATTTTTCCCCCCACTTTCAAGAGAGTTGTTCGTCCATCAAGCGTATTGGAAATCCAAGACTAATAGGATAATACCTTCTCAAAAAGGAATTTGAAGTTGAATCCTACACCTTACCTTACCTTACCTTACCTTATTAGTTTAAAATAATAATGATATTACCATATCAATTTTATATTTTAAATAAATATATTTTTTTACTTTTCAATACATTTAGATAGTCAATAGATTCGGATAAATTGTGATTTTATCCACCAAAAGATTGAGATAAATTTCTTCCACTTATAAAACTCGAATTCAAGAATTTGATCATGATCGAACTTAAAGAAGCACCGTACCAGCTTTTTTTTATTTTTTTTTTTGCTCACCTTTATGCTTTTTTTCTGGGAATTCCATTTCCATGCCCAGTCAAGTGGTCGGAGAAATCAAAAGTGATTTGGCCACCAAATAATTGGTGTCAAGGCCTTCTAAAAAATTAATGAAAACCCTCGAAGTCATGAGGCATAATTTAGGTTAATTCAAATTAGGCCCCCACTTTAATAGATTAGATCGATAATAAATTAACCCGACTTGTAACCACCGATTATTGGCCTGCCAAATCCGCCATGAAATTTTATATCCGACCCGACCGATCCGGTCAAATCCGCAACAGGGCAAGTGCCAGGAGTGGGGTTCGATGGGTCAAGACGGTAGGACGGGTCCCAATTAATTATTGTATATCCACTTCGACCCGACTCATCGCCAGTTCTGATTTATTTCCTCATGCTCGGCTCTAGCCTAGTTGCAAATATATTCCGAACAAAAAAATTCCCAAGTAGTATGTCATTCAAAATCTAGTGAATAAGACTATCTCTATCATAAAATATCTGATTTATAGAATTCGAGATATTGACTGGATATAAGAGATGTCGAACCAGTTTATCCACTTGGGTCCTGCCAAACTTCATCTGAGGCCGTGCTTTCCCGGAGAAAAACACAGAGCAATCAGTGATCTCATGGTGCAGGAAGCAACAACGTCGACAGAATGAAAAGCAGCCATTCCTCACAATGTGAAGTGATATTTATACGTGTATATATATATATATATATATGTAGATGACTAATCCTCGTGGACCACTAAACTTCTTGACTCTATTTTATCGATACTCTTACCGATACGGGTGTCGTATTGTATGTTCGTGAGGACACACTTAAATTTCTACACATGTGCCTGCTTGGAGGGTCAGGTAACTCAATAATATAGCATGGATGAAGTTCTATTTTATATGGTATGGTTAGAGTGCCCAAAGGCCCGGCAGGCGAAGGAAATCGGATCTAACCGGATAGTCAAAGATGCCAATTTCATCCATAGAACATGGATTTTTGGGTGAAAATGACCTTCCAAGAAAGACACGTAGCCTTGCAACACGCCCGACAATTACGTGCGAGATTTCAACGTGTAGACCCTCAATTTCGCTTCTTTTTTTTTTTTTGTAATGTTTCCATATATCCCCATGGGTATTCTGGTCATTTCCTTTCGTTAGAGTTTCATCTCCATACTGTCACGATTAACTTTGTAGTCGCTAGACCTTACTTGGATAAAATGGGGGTTGCTTCCTGTTTTCTCTGAATGCTGTTAGCATTCCTCGAAATGAACTAATTCAATTCCTGATATAGGTTCTGCTTCAGTGTTGGATCTAGGTTCTAGTTCGGTGGATGGTATCGTTGGAGAATCCTGTAAGATAAGCTAAGGTCGGACCGGGTGATCTAAGAAGACATTCCGATACTTAAATTAACAATCATGTGAGAGAGGATTGCAAACATATAGCAAGAAAAATCAAAACATACTTTCTCGTTTGTAGTGTGGTGTATTTATATGAACCGTATTGGAAATGAGTACATTAGGTTGAGAATCTCGCAGCCGATCCCCCAATAGCTAAAACGTGGTTGGTGGCCAGGAATGTAGTCGAATAAATGAAGATAATATGATTTGATTGGATACTATTGGACCGGGTCATCTTGCGGGTCAGGGGCGGACTTCACCGTCACTTCCCTATTTTTCCGCAATTCTCGGTCCCATCACACCCGACTGCGTCACTCCGAACTTTTCCGTTCTCAATTCATTCCCCTCTCCTACATGTCTCAGGCAGACGCTGAATTCACCGGAACTTGGCCTCGTCACGAGTCTTCAAGATACAGTATCCAAGCCTGTCCGTCGAGCTTGACATTAAACAGCTATATATATATATGTATATATATTATATACATATAACTTATTGAGAGAGGAGACAGTTAACCGCGTCGTACTGGAGAGGGAGCGTTATTGCATGCGCAAGCCGCATATTGTAAATTAGAAACGGTACGGTCAAAATGGAGGAGACAGTTCTCATGGGATGCCGTGTGAAATTTTCGGGTTTTGCAGGGATCTTTAATTAATTAATTAGTCCATCTTAATATTTGCAGACAGGCCCACGATGGCTGCGATATTTAAAAAAGGACATGCAAGTCAGCTATGTTCTCTCGACATGTTCCCCCGCCACGTTCCTTCCCCACGTTAGGAAAAGATAAAAAAAAAATGTCCGATTAATTCATCGTCACACAAGGTCAGATGATGTTTACTTCTTGGGTGGTATAAATATTTCTTAATGCCTTTTTCGATTTCATTCGTCTCGTGTGTCACGGCAGTTGAAACTCAACCCCGATCTTCATGGTGATCGATATTCTAGGCCATGCACTTGCTCTAAATGCCAAAGCCGGACTGATGAGAGCCGGGTAGGAGCCGGTAAGGCAATTTCTCTATGGTAATGAGGCTTTATGTTAAAGGACACAGTGGGTCTCTAGTCTCACCAAGAGCTTAGGAGAAAAAAAAGGTACATAAAAAGTATTAAAATATTACAATTTAATGACTTAATTAAATTTTTTATTTTAATAAATAGTTAAATGGCACTAATATAAGTATAATAATACTCATAAAATACTAACCTTACAATAATACATCAACTTCTATTGTATTAAAATTTTAAAATAATGGCATACCAAACCACATTAGATTATTTCTTACGGCAATTAAAACCCCACGCTTGTGTTTCCTTCTGTAGCATTGCACCACGGAAGTTCAACAATCTACGCCTACATGCCACATCCGTCGCCCTACGAACCATGACGTCATACACACCGGGGAATTGACGCAAAACGTAATGCCATTTCGATTGATTACCCATCACCAGTCTAATATGTCAAACGTGGAATCTTTTTAGGTTCTTTTGGAGGAGAACTCTGCGGACTAATTTGGTAATGAACTCACGTGCAAGTGTAATCCTTGGAATTTTGTTACCATAATTTAAATTAAATTAAATTTAAATAAGTAATTTTTAAAAATAATATGGGATACAATTTTTGTAATTATAATTTTTTTATATTTGTAAAATTCGAAAATTTTCGCATGTAGATCATGTTGGTGGTGAAATACCTAATTTGACCACAAGGTGAGTTAGTCATCTTCTCCGGACGTGCATAAATACCGGTCCAACGACCATCTCTCTCTCGTAACTTCCTCCCTTTCTCTGTCTGTGTGTGTGTGTGTGTCTGTGTCTGTCTCTCTCTCGCATCAGCTCTGCGGAAAGAAAGACAGAAGCCACAGGGCACCCAGAAGTCTATCCCATCCATCTCCCTCTGGTTCATCGCTGATCTTAGCAAAACCAACGATAGGTTGGCTCTCAGTACGGCTCTTCTTCTTCACCCATAGGGACAAGGAGAAACAAGCCCTGCTTTTGTTCCGCGCTCTCTCTCTCTCTCTCTACTGAAACAGCTGCTTCACATTGATTGATTCCTTGCAAAATCCCATTTACCCAGCTCTCTCTCTGCTCACGATTTCTTTTGACTCGGAAGCTTCTTCTGGTTCCCCTTCCCACTTCCTAGAAGCCTGGTCGGTTCATGTTGGTGGGTTATAGTTCATACATTCTGCTTTGCGACCATTTTCAAAGTTCGATGGGCATCTGATAAAAACAGGATCCCGGAAGACAAGAAGAATCCACTGATTTCATCTATTTGTGCCTTCAAAGGCAGAGAAAGAGGCAAAGGAGAGATTCCTATGTTTTTTCCCTGTCTTTGCTGACTTTCCAAATTCTGAAGAAAAAGGAAAACCACTGCCTCTGTTTCTAGATGGTGAAAGCGGGAGGACCCTGCCGAGACGGTGCGACTCTCTGTCGCTTAAGAATGATAGAGACCCGCAGGATTGACTCGGACGGTGAGCTCAGCAGCATGAATAGCAGCATCGACAGCCTCGGCAGACTCAGCCGATCGTCAATGAGTAGCAGCAGCTTCAGCCGCTTATCCTTCGACTGCGCCGCCTCCTCCAGCCTTCTGGACGCCGGGGACGCCACGGTCGCCCTGAAGCCCCACCGTTCCTCCTCTGACTCTGCCTACTCCGCTATGCTCCGCCGCAGTACCCGCCTCGGGTTCCGCGACTTCCGCCTCCACCGCCGCATCGGGGCCGGGGACATCGGCACCGTGTTTCTCTGTAGCCTAGACAGGAAGAGCAGTTCTGGAGCCGAGGAGTACGGCGGCGGGGAGGATGGAGCAGGGTCGATGTGCTACTACGCGATGAAGGTGGTGGACAAGGAGGCGGTGGAGAAGAAGCAGAAGAGGGAGAGGGCGGAGATGGAGCGACGGATCCTGAAGATGGTGGATCACCCCTTCCTCCCTACGCTCTATGCTGAGTTCGAGGCCTCCCACTTCTCCTGCATTGTCATGGAGTTCTGCCCCGGCGGCGACCTCCACTCCCTCCGCCATAAGCAGCCCCTCCAACGCTTTCGTCTCTCCTCCGCCCGGTACGTCATACTATCCATTCATGAAAATCTCCTTCCATTTCCAGATAAGAGAAAAAGCTTCCAATCATCTCGAATATGCTTTTGATACCCTCACTTTCAGTGAAATTCATTAGACTAAATTCATGGGTTGACGGAGGATCACGGTGGGATTTGCAAAGTTTGAGACTTTTCTTATCTAACTCTTTCGCTGTTTAATATCAGAATTTTTCACTAAAAAACTCTGATTTGAAACTTTATATTGGACTTTTTGGGTTCATTTTCATTTTTGCATGTAATGTTCAGTGGTGCTTGTTTCATCCACGGCTGCTTTTACTGAGGGGCTCAGAAATCTGTCTGCACTTTTTCTCTCTTCGGTCGACTTCAAGACGATAATAATTCTTGCTCCCCCAACACCCCACCCCCCCTTCCCCCCGCTCTCTCTCGCGACTGAAGACAAGAGCTTTTCGTTTTCCATCTCCTATACAGAATGGAAAACACGCAAAGAAATCGTTTTTCAAACTTCTAGCAAATACGTGTCCCGGTGCCGATTAAAGAAAAATTGCACGTCCCATTTTATTACTCGAAAAGAAAACTGACGGAAAACGGTTTTTTGTTCTTGCTAACCATAAATCACCACATTCCAAATCAGGCAAACTCCTTGCTTTGCCTGCAAGTCATCTTCCTCAGTTTATTAGAACACAAATCAAAGATTCCTTTCCTTGGAATACAATACGACGGAAAATGGGTATTCTAGACTCAAAACTGGGCCAACGGGCAAACGGTTATGTGCCCAGAAGAAATTCCCCTTTTTCGTAATCTGCTTCCCTGGAATTTATTTTTTAATTTGATCCGAAGGTAACTTATTACTCCAAAAGAATGTTTATTTTTCTTGGTAAATATAATTTATTGACAAAAATGTATTTTTTTTGGGTGCCCAGATTTTATGCAGCGGAGGTGCTGGTAGCGTTAGAGTACCTACACATGCTGGGAATCATCTATAGGGACCTGAAGCCGGAGAACGTGTTGGTTAGATCGGACGGCCACATCATGCTCTCCGACTTCGACCTCTCCCTCTGCTCCGACGCCGTCCCAGCCGTCGAATCCCCTTCGTCCATCTCCCCACAACCCTCCCCCTCACCGTCGCAGCCCTACGCCACGCCTTTCTCCTGCCTGCCTTACAACCGGCTCTTCCGATCCCGCAAGATCCAGAACCTCACCCCGAACCGGCTCTTCGTGGCCGAGCCCGTTTCCGCCCGGTCCTGCTCCTTCGTGGGGACACACGAGTACGTCGCCCCGGAGGTGGCCTCTGGCGGCTCCCACGGGAACGCCGTCGACTGGTGGGCCTTCGGGGTCTTCCTCTACGAGATGATCTACGGCCGCACCCCTTTCGCTGGTGCGTCCAACAAGGCCACGCTCCGGAACATCGTGGAGAAGCCCCTGAGCTTCCCCGGCGACGCGCCCCCCAGCGCGTCCGAGACGCACGCTCGGGACCTCATCTCCGGGCTCCTGTGCAAGGACCCCGCCAAGAGGCTCGGCTCGAAGCGGGGATCCGCCGACGTGAAGAAGCACCCGTTCTTCAAGGGCCTCAACTTCGCCCTCGTACGGTCGTTAACTCCGCCGGAGATCCCCGGGTCCAGGAGGCAGCGGACGACGTCGTTGCACAGGAGGCAGCTGACGCCTCTCGACTACTTTTGAGATGGGTTGACGTGGAATTCTCGCCACGAGTGACCTCCGTCCACATCAGATTTTTGCCACTCGGCAAGGTGACTAGGATGTATATATAATATTAATGAAAATTGATTATGATGGCAGCATCTAACATAACTAAGTCTCTGTATTCTTGTTTCTGAAAAAAAAAAGGAGTTATAATAGAAGATTCTATCTTAAAAGAGGTGGTTTAGTTCAGTGCTGAAATAGTCGGATTAGAAATTGAGGCTAGTGAGTCGAGGAAATTCAATGCAATGGTACAGATACAAAGCTAATTTAATTAAAATTGGATATTCGATGCGTTCTTGCGTGCGTGCTCACGGAAAAAGATCAGACTTTACATATGATTAATGTTATCATACTCTCATTAACACAACTCGGATCCGGATCATCTTCTTAAATGGTAAAAATTTTCTAACATAATATTTTAAATTTAAAATAATCAACCCATATTTTAATTAGGTAAAAAAATGATAAGAAGATTGGCCGGTAGATCCAATCTCAAAAGCCAAGGAAGGGGGGATTTTGTTTTTAATTTTTAAAGCTAACATTATATATATATAAATTAAAATGTTATAATAGAGAGGGAAGAAAAATAAAATGGTATAAGTAAATTTATGATATATATGAAATATATAATATTTTAATTATTAAATAAAAATAACATTATTATACTAAACATTTCCAAATCCGAGTGAGGTTTAGAAGGAACTCAGCTACGCGAGTGATCGATCACATGAGATGGTTCTCCGGCTCCGGGTGCACGCACGGTCGGCCTGACACTTTTTGGGGGACACGGTTTCCCTAGTATCCGTCCGACGTCCGGTGGGGCTTTTCTTCTCCGGTGCTCCCGACGGAAGTCTAACTCGAGTTTTTCTCAGATACGACATGTTTTTCTTTTAGTGGAGTGAAAGATATAATACTGCATTAAGATGGACAGACAGGTGATGGAGTGGTTGTGACGTGTGACGCAGCAACGTTCGAGCTCAACCGTGTGATTTTAAAATGGAACATTAATATCCTCGCCTAGTCCCTAGGGTTTGACATCCTCCTCTCTCTCTCTCCATGGGATGGGTAGATTTGGTAAAATTTGCCGGGGCATAAGAGTATTGTGGCTAAACTAATATTTTTGGGTTCTAATAATATATGATAATTTTTTTATTGTATTAAAAGTATGAAAATTTTCTTTTTAAAACTTATTTTAATTTTTTTTAAATCCAGATAAAAACATGATTAATTTAGTCAATTGTAATAAATAAAAGTTTGGTTTCTAAGTTCAAAATTCATTTAAACTCACTGTTAAAACAATTATTTCGCTCCCTCTCGGCCCGGGGATAGACGACTTAAAGCACCGAGCGATTGCGTGTGAGTCGGTCGGTATTGCTAGTTCTAAGGGTGGGAACGGCACAAATGCAACGAATGGAATCGCAGTTCTGGGCCTTTATTTAAATATAAATATAAATATATATATAAAAGGTTACTGATTCCAATAATCAGAATGAGTAGGTTCTATTACTCTACGGATTCGGAAACAATCAGGAAAATCTCCCCCCGAATTCCGCAGCCTTTTGACTCTAATCTCGATCTCTTTTCCTTCGGCATCCAAAAACAGGAAAAAAGATATACGGATAAATAAAATAAAATAAAATAAAAGATTTAAATAGACAGATTGATTAAAATAAATAAATCAGACTAAGAACAGATTCCATACAATTTTTTCTAATAAAAAAATAGATGGATGTGCATAATAATTATTTTTAAATAAAAATAAAATTTATATAAGGAGCATAAGTGTCCTTTGCCTATATATCTACTAGTACTA